>CANSZD010001101.1:187500-501575 GCA_947648045.1 Beta corolliflora
GTAGCTCTTATAATTTTAATTGGTAGTCGAGTATTTTGCTTGGAGCCATTTGCAATGAATTAGGCATTGATTTGGAAGAGGTCTTTGAAAGGGATGGATAATGATGTAGCTTTGGTTTGCTTTAAAGCGGCCGGATCTCAAGGTGAGGTTTCCTACGTATCTTTAGCAGAATTAGACCATTCGTAGTTCAGGCTAATGAATGAGAAGATGCCCTGACTTTTGCCCAAGTCGCCCTTTTGGGTTTTCGACCTAGCGGGCTTTGGTTTGTCTTTTGAGGTTTATTGGGATGCGACGGTTGTGGGTTGTTTATGAGAAGGTTTAGTACAGAGGTATTATTTGGCTTGTAATAGTTTTTGGTTATGGAGGTGAAGGCCTTTGGATTTAGGATTACAGGTTAAAGGTTTTGCAAGAAATACATTTGACAAAGCTATTGATGGGCCTATTTGCAACACTTCTTCTTCTTCTTCTTTCTTGATTTTTGCTTCTTTTTTTTGCTTCGATTTTTTTTGTCTCTCTTTTTTTGGTTTTTTTTGGTTTTAGTTTTTTTTCTTTTTATTTTTGTTGTTTCTCTTTTTTTTTTTACTTGCCCTTTACATTTAATTGATATCAAATATACTTCTCGTGAGGTAGGGTAAATGGAGAGGGATGCTATATGTTTAGGTTGAAATTGATGATAAGGATTGTTGAAATGGCTATGGTGAAGGTAGGAATACCTCTTGTATGCCAATTTATTCAATGCCCTTTTTAGAAAAGTCATGAGATTTAGAAATTTATTTCCTTTTGAAGGCGACAATCATGATTTCTATTGATGCTCATTAATGCATGGTTAGAGAATAAATAAATAAATACTCATGCAATAAGAGGCGAAATCCTATATTAGACTGGGCAAATAAGATAAATAAAATATAAAATGAAATCTCAAGTCTAGGCTTCTATGTCGCGTGACGGGACCACTACGTTGCTTCGGTCACCATGAGGTCTCTTTCTAAATAAAGAGAGGAGGTGCATATCTTTTTCCAAGGCTGATAAGACCTAAACGAGTCCAAATGTTTTAATGAGTGATTGGGTTCAGAGATATGTCTACTTCTATGGCATTGAGGTCATTGTCTTCGGCGTTTTTCAGCAAATCATTCTCAATCTGGATGCCCACATCAGATACTCTCGGAAAGCTATCTAGACCCATATATTTAAGGTGATTTTTGAATTTAGGGAGAAGGTTAGAAACGAATATTCGTACTGTTGTAACCTAAAAATAAAGGGTTAGTATTGAGACACGTGGACCAATCAGGAACGTCCACGTGTCCCAGAGAGGGAAGGAAAGTTGGGCAGCTTTTTAAAGGGTTTTCCTTTAAAAAAGATAAAAGCCCACTTTTGGCCTGAAAGGAATAAATCAGAGCCCAATTCCCAAAAAACGGCTGCATATGAATGGCTGATGTTCAACGCCCAATCATTGCCTGCCACGTGTCACAATCTGATTGCCTAGCCAATTAGGTGCCCTTATTTTAGGGTGACCTCGATCAAATGGCAGCTTTCAGATCCCATACACTATAAATAGTCACCATAAAATCAGGTAAAGGGGTAGCTCATTGAACAGTGTGCCATTACTCTGCTTAAATATTCTCTCTCACTTTCTCTCTCTATCTCTACTCTCCTTTTCCATACCTGATATCTGACTTAAGCTGCGGAGGGGGAACCACCACCCAAACCTCCCGGGTTGGCTCCTTTTTCTACAGGTTCGGGAACGGAGCTCAGGTTCGAATTGCAAAATTCAGGAATCGTTGCACAAGTCTCCAAAGAAGAACATCTTGAAGGATTGAAGTTGCTTGTCGGACAAGAGGACTAAACATTTGGCGCCATCTGTGGGGAGACACAACGATGACTGATTGCCACTCGTCCAATGTGGCTAGAAACCACAGTTTTCAAATCCGAGTAGAAGATACAGTAGATGATGAGTGACCACCTAGAGGGAGGGACAGACCTCCGTCTATTATCCATGTTCCTGGTCAGAGTCAAGTACATGTCATCCGGGAAAAATCTTGAACGTCCAGTGACCGCTGCTCATCTGGAAAATATTTTGAATGACTTTCAAACCAAGATGGCAGCAGTCGTCCAGGAATAGATAAAAAACAATATGCTGTTTTTCCATGTAAACCCAGAACCTGCTGTCAACAATCCAGCCCCTCTTCGAGGACGCTCTCAAGAGAATCGTGCAGGTCCTAGTCGACTTGCTCGTCAAGAAGCCTCTACAAGGACAGCTAGGGGAAAACAGCCAGAGGATAGTGAACAACGAAGGAAGATGGACTAGAATCTGGTGGTCAGGACCCAGGATAATGTTCGTCCAAATGGACATAGGATGGAAACAGACGCCAGGGAATACTTGGAAGCAAAGAAAGCTGTTGCGTTACAACGGACGACCTCAGGGTCTACACCATATTTATGAGATCCCCCTTTGAGGTTACCTTCCAGGACCAAAGGAAAAAGTTTGGGTCCTTCTCTTCTTCGTCTAAGGCAAGAGAATATAGTGGTGCAACCGATGGTTTATAGGCGTGCAACCCCAGCAAACACCTCATTTAATCCTGTGTTGAAGGAGTATCGTAAGGAGTTCATACCCATTGAGGGACAGTTGGGAGCCCTCCGGATCAACATGCCAACCCCTTTCTCGGCTAGGATCATGGAGGCGCCCCCTTCCCAAAGGTTAAACTCCCTACCATAGAGCCGTTTGATGGAACAACTGATCCAAATGATCATCTCTCCGCTTATAAGCATTAGATGTACGTCCAAGCAGTAGATGATGCTACTTGGTGCAAGAATTTCCCAGCTACTCTGAAAGGAGTAGCTCAGAAGTGGTTTTACAATCTTCCCCCTAATTTAGTCAACTATTTCACTGAACTCAGTTATCTATTCACCAGTCACTTTGTAGCCAATCGGCAATAGCAAAAGACAAGCATGCATTTGGGCAAGGTCATCCAAGGACCAAAAGAAGTCCTTCGAAGTTTTGTTAAGAGATCTAATCTGGAAGCTTTGCAGATTCAAGACCTAAATGCTGGTGTGGCCTTTGACGCCTTCATTAGAGGACTACGGCCAGGAAGCTTTAAGTTTGATCTTGTTAAGAAGAAGATCACCACTCTCACAGAAGCTTTGAAGGAGGCTGAAGCATTCGTACATGCCACTGAAGTATGTGCTGAGGCTAAGCACCCTGAGTCCAAGAAGCCTGAAGAGGTGGTTCAGCCAAAAAAGAACAACCCTAAGAAGGCTGAGACTTGGGCAATAACCTCCACAACTACTTCGTCCAGGCGAGGAAAGAGAAAGGAATATGAATCTTCAGTTGATCCCATAGAATTTAGCTAGGATCAATACTCCATTCTTATGGAGATAAAGGATCAATATGAGCTTAAGGCTCCGGCTGAGATGAAGACTCCTTACAGCAACAGAGACAAGAGCAAGTATTGTCATTTTCACAAGGATTGTAGTCATGAGATAAATGAATATAAGCACCTCAAGAGGGCCCTGGAGGATTTAGCTCGTTGAGGGAAGATGAATTCGTACTTGCCCCAAGGGGCAAGAAAGTTTTAAAAGAAGGATGACCGTCAAAACAAAAGAAAAGGAAGTGAAAGCACTGATGAAGATGTGGTCTTAGTCATCTCAGGTGGGTTTGCAGCTGGAGGACCAATCAATCGGGGGCACAAAAACTATCTCCGGGAGCTCGGCCAAATTTTGTTAACTGATCAGACAAAGGCAAAACCCTTCCCAAAGATAGTAGTCAGTGAGCAAGATCGAGGGAAGCTGAGGAATCCCAATGATGACCCCTTGGTTGTGGAAATGAAGATAACAAACCTAAGAGTAAGAAGAATTTTAATAGACACTGGAAGTTCGACGGATGTCATCAGTGCAGATTGCTTGTCTGGATTAAAGTTTGATGAGAAGAACTTGGTCCATGTGCACCACCCGATCATTGGGTTTAGGGGAGGAGTTACTCATCCTATGGGGACGATTACTTTGCCGGTCCGAGTAGGAGAAAATGATGTCTCCCGGACTTTGTTCATCAAGTTCCTGGTCGTCCGAGACTTGACAGCTTATAATGTCATTCTTGGACGACCAACTCTGAACCATGTTAAGGCAGTGATAGTTACTCATCTTATGCTCATGAAGTTTGAATGTGATAGTGGCCAAATTGGAACCCTTTTTGGAGATCAGTAGGCGGCCAGAGAGTGTTATCTAACTACTTTGAAACCATCATCTAGGAAAGTGGAGAAGCAGGACCAGACGAAGGTTGCTGGCGAAGGGAAAACCGCCGAAATGGTGATAGATCAGTCAACCTCATTAAGAATGACCATTTAGAGTCCTCAGACGCAGGTTGCTCCCTCAAGGAGAACGTCCGAAATCCTTCCCAGCAAGAAAAGAAAGTATGTGCCCGTCAAAGAAGAACCTCCCTCGTCTGAAGAGTGGTCATCATGGGTTTGGCACTTGAGTGTCCAGAGCCTGTAGAGGTCCCAGAGGACATATGCTAAGATGATGCTCGTCTAGAAAGAACCCTGAAGATGGGATCTTCTCTCACCCCTGAGTTGAGGGGCTTTTTGATAAATCTACTCAAAGAATTTTAATATGTGTTTGCCTATAGTGTTGAAGAGATGCCTGGAATTGATCCAGAGATAGCCGTCCACCGACTAAATGTTGACCCAAGTATGAAACCAATTCATCAGAATAAAAGACATCTAGGGCTGGCCAGAAATCAGGCGGTGGACCAAGAAGTACAGAGATTGTTGGAAGCTCGGTTTATAAGAGAGACTCATTGTCCAGAATGGATAGCCAACGTGGTCATGGTGCCAAAGTCCAATGGCACCTAGAGGATGTGTGTGGATTACAGTGATCTCAACAAGGCCTGTCCTAAGGACAGTTTCCCTATGCCTAAGTTGGATCGGTTGGTTGATTCCACGGCTGGCCATGCTTTGTTAAGCTTCACGGATGCCTATTCCGGGTTCCATCAAATTCCCATGTGGCCAGATGACCAGGATAAAACGTCCTTCATTACAGAGAAAGGATTGTATGGCTAGCTGATGATGCCATTTGGCCTCAGGAATGCCCCGGCCACCTTCCTAAGATTGATCAATACAGTCTTCCAGCCACAATTGGGAAGGAACATGGAGGCTTACATAGATGATATGATAGTAAAGAGTCAGCAAGAAAAATACCATGTTGGAGATCTACGGGAGACCTTTGAGACTCTCAGGAAGTACAAGCTAAAGTTGAATCCCAAAAAATGTGTTTTTGGAGTTTTGGCCGGGAAGTTCTTGGGATTCCTAATAGATCAGCGGGGAATAGAAGCAAAACCTGAAAAGATTCAAGCCATCCAGGACATGAAGTCCCCGTCCAAGATTAAGGAAGTACATCGTCTGACTGGCTGCCTGGCGACTCTTAGATGTTTCTCTCTAAGTCGGGTGATAAGTGTCATCATTTTTTTCGCTACAATCAAGAAGAAAGCTAAGTTTAAATGGACAGGCAAAGCTGAGCAAGTGCTTCAGCAAGTTAAAGGTTACCTTCGTCAGTTGCCTAGGTTGGTTAGTCCAGCCGAGGGGGAAAAATTGTTTATATATTTAGCTTTATCTCCTCAGGCTGTGAGTGTTGTCCTACTGGCCGAGAGAGAGTCAGTGCAAATACTAATATACTTTGTGAGTCATGTGCTCAAGGACGCAGAATGTAGATACACCCCGGTCGAGAAGTTTGAATTGGCACTAGTAATGGCCAACCAGAAGTTGAGACCTTAATTCTTGGCTCACAACATACTAGTCTATACCAACCAACCATTGAAGCAAGTTTTGCAAAGAATGGAGGCTGCTGGATGAATGTTGAAGTGGGCCATCGAGTTACATGTTTGATATAACCTTTGAGCCAAGGAAGGCAACCAAAGGTCAGGCCTTAGCAGATTTTATAGTTGAGCTTACTTAGCCAACTATAGACCCAATAGCCGATCCGGCTGAAGGCAAGAAGCACTGGACGCTCATGGGAGATGGATCGTCAATGGATGTGGGGTAGGATTCATTTATCAGTCTCCAGAAGGAGATAAGTTTGAATACGCATTAAGATTCCAGTTCCAGACATCCAACTATGAAGATGAGTATGAGGCCCTGCTGGCTGGGATCTAGATGTGCAAAGCGGCTGGGGCTTTAGAGATTGAGGCCAAATCGGACTCTTTTAGTCGTCATCCAAGTCAATGGAGATTTTGAATGCAAAGAAGCATCAATGAGCAAATATATGCTTCTAATCAAGGATGAGATTGAGCCTTTAAAGCGCTTTGTTCTAGACCAAGTACCAAGGTCTGAAAATCATCAGGCTGATGCTCTCTCAAAGTTGGCTAGCTCAACTGATGGTGATGTACTAAGGACATTGTTTTGGGAAGTCAAGCCCAAGAAGAGTATTGATCAAGAACAAGTCCTATTCCTCAGCCGAAGAACAGTATGGATGGAGCCTATCATAAATTTCAAGAAGACAAGCCAATTACCTTCAGACCCTGTAGAGGCCAAGTATGTCAAGGCTAGAGACAAGTGGTTTGAGTTATGGGATGAAACCCTATACAAGAAATCATTCAATCGTCCTCTTCTAAAGTGTATTACTAGGGAGGATGGATTGGAAGTACTCAAGGAACTCCATGAAGGAGCTTGTGCATCTCACATTGGGGCAAGAGCCTTAGGAGAGAAGGCCTTGAGAACTGGGTACTATTGGCCTACCTTAAAAGAAGACGCTCTTGCTTATGCAAAGAAATGTGATAGCTGCCAGAAGCATGGAAATTTGCATAAGAAGTCGTCCAATTATCTCACTCCTATTTTGTTCCTACTTCCCTTTGCCAAATGGGGCATGGACATTTTAGGACCCTTCCATGTGGCCACTGGACAAAAGAAGTTTGTAATTGTGGTTGTGGACTACTTTACAAAGTGGGTAGAAGCAGAAGCACTCCGAGGCATAACTACAAATGACGTCAAGAGCTTTATTTGGAAGAATATCATAACCCGATTCGGCATGCCGCAGTCAATTGTCTTCGATAATGGTCCACAATTTGAAACGCCAAAGCTGAAAGATTAGCTGGTAGAAAGAGAGATCAAAGCTCATTTTGGTACAGTAGCCCACCCACAAGCCAATGGGCAAGTAGAATCTTTCAACAAGATTATGTCAAACGACATAAAAAGGAAGCTGGACAATGCCAAGGGACTATGGGTTGAAGAACTACAACTAGTGTTATGGTCAATTAGAACCACAGCTAAGAACTCTACAGGCGAGACACCTTTCATGTTAGTCTATGGAACAAAGGTTGTCTTGCCCATTGAGATTGAAGAACCCACCCCTAAGAGTCATGCTATACACAGAAAAGGCCAACTGGGCTGCCTTACGCACTGCTTTGGACCAGCTAACAGAGGTAAGGGGCAATGCATTATTGAGAATGCAATTGTACAAGCTGCAAATGGCTCGGGATTTTAACAAGAGAGTCGCCAGACGACCATTAAAAGTAGGGGTTTTGGTTCTAAATAAGATGGAAGCCATAGGACGAGCCAAAGAACTGGGTAAATTGACAACAAATTGGGAAGGTCCTTATTTGATTGTCCAAGAAGGAGTGGAACCTTTCGTCTCCAAGATATAGATGGACGACCAATACAGTGCACTTGGAATTCAGACACTATGAAGAAATACCACATTTGACTTAGATCAATATGCAACAATCCTACTAGTCTGTAACCACAAAAAGTGCCACGGCACAAAAAGAGAATCACAAATGTATACATGTACCTTGCTAGTTTGCCAAGCAAAATTCATATAATACAATTTCTACTTTCTCCCTATATTAATTAAAGAAATCAATAACGTCCAAAAAAGAATTCATCAAAAAGAATGAATCATCCTAGCAAGGGATAATCATCCTTCAAGTGCACATTGCTTCCTAAAGGAGGACAGCCAAAAAGTAATAAACCTCAGGGAAGGTAGATTACATACATGGTAAACCAAATTGTAATATTCTCTAGTAAGGAAAACATTATGGTCTCCTAAAGGAAGCCGACCTGAAATAAGCCCACCTTAGTAAAGGTGTCTTACTTTCAAAAGCAAGGTCAACCAAGTAGTAAAAGCCTCAGTTAGGGAACCACTACTACAAGACGAACACTATTTCCTAAAGGAAGCCGGCCAGGAAATGTTAAGCTCATAAACAGCAATCATACCCCACAAGGTTGGCAAGTGTTTATATATCCAAAAACCAAACTCTCTAAGCTCGCCCAAGATGAGAGTCATACAAATGTTCGGCCTATGGTGGCCGTTCTCCTTCTAGGAACACAACTCGTCATGAATGACAAGACGGGATCAATCTCAAGAAGGGGGGAAATAACCAAGCCATAGAACTTCTAAGACACTCATTTGGGACGAGATCCATTTGACTTGGACATTTGTTCAAAAAAATCAATGGTCGTCCGGGAATTAGGATGAGTTCCATTTGAATTTGGGGTATCTGATTAACATTTCATAATCGTCCAAGAATCTTAGGACGAGCTCATCATAACTTGGGCAAAATAGTTTGAAGTTCACTAATCGTCCAAAATTTAGGACGAGTCCCATTTGAACTTATGCTTTTTTGTTCGAAAAATTCAATAATCATCCTAGGACGAGTTCTGGTTGAACTTAGGCATATTTGTTTAAAGTTCAAAGATCATCTAGACTATAGGACGAGTTCGTTAATCAACCAGTCTTAAGACGAGCTCCTTAGTATATTTCAGCAAGTGTTTTGATGGTTAGTCCAAAAAAAACATTGTTAGATGAACTAAGTTGGACGAAAGCAGTTCTATAACAAGAAAATTTTCATTGATATTCGCTCAAAAGTTTACAAACTAATCTAAACAAGAGAAGACCAAGCTATAGAGATCGCAATCAGCCAAGATACAACCAACAAACACTAGCCTAAGACTAGGTATTCAATTCAGCAGGAGGGGTATCTTGGCCGACAGGAGGATCTTCGGGGAGTCCTTGGCCGTCTTCAGGTGGCTCTTCCTCATTTTCCTCCTCGTCGTCAGAAGAATCGACGAAGGTAGGGGGAGTGAGACCATCAATTTGGGATCTGTGCACGTCTTCCTGAAAGATTAGACGGCGCTCAAAGCGGTCGAGGTCCTCAGGCTCGGCCAGCATCTTGAAAGCCTTCATGGCCCAGCCCTTGGAATTCTCGACCACATTGATCAGTGCCTCCTTGGCATCATTGAAGGATTGGGCCGCCTCTGCCTTCAGACGGTCATTATCACACTGCTTGGCAGCAGCCAAGATGGCAGTGACCCTCCCCTCCTTCAGCTCGGCAGAATTGGTGTCCATACCCAGCTTCCACTCGTCTTTTTCCTTCAGTAGATCATTAATCTTGACGAGGTACCGCTGGTTATTGGCCTCCATGTCAGCCATGCGTATCTCCTAAGATTCCCGGGATTGACGATGAAGAGTCTCCATCATCTGGCAATCATACATGGCCTTGTCCCTGACCTTTGTAGCTTTGTGGACGAGCTGCTTATTTTCTTTTCTAAGCTCCCTCGTCCAATATTCAGTAATCATGTTGCGAGCAAAAAGCTGTAACAATGAAAAGCAAATACAAGTCAGTAGACGAGTGAAAAAAGATGAAATCATTACAAGTACCATGTTAAAACAACAAAGAGTTTACCTCGGCAGCAAGTTGGGACATGTATCCCACGTGCCCAGACGATGCTCCCCTTAGGCCTTTGATGTAAGACTCAGGGTATCACTTGAAAAGCTCTTGCTTGAGCTTATCCCTTTCAGCCTCCGTCATCTTAGCAAAGACGACAAAGGACTCATCGTCTGAGGCCGCTAACAGAGCAGCAGGATCTGCGGCAGGTCCTTTGCCCTTATCTGAAAATATGGAGGAGTCAGTTCTCTTGACGGGGAAGACTACTGCAAGTTTGTTGGACGGACTCATCGGACGTCCACCAACTCGCAGCATCCTAACTACATTTGAGTAGAATGGCTAACCCGAAGATAAGGACGCTGATCCGTATGATGATGGCATTTGAGCCACTAACTGAGCGACCGGCCCACTGAAGGCCGATCCTTCCTTTAGCGATCGCGTCCGTGAATCTCCGTTCTAAATGACCATTTCAGGCTGGTTTTGAGGTTAATCAGCCGCGTCCGCCTGATTAACAGGGAGGAGGGTGGAGATGAGTCCCTCCTCTCCCAAAGGGGGAGCAACGGTGGAGGGCTTACCCACTGGAAGTGGGTGAGACTTGTCTCCCGTCCTCTGGCTAACAGGAGTTGCCTTGTGAACGGACGACCGTTCACTTTTCTTTTTGGCTGTAAAGCCTTCGGATTTTTTGGGTGGGGGTTGATCCCCAACTACAATTGGCCTCTTCTTAGACGCAGCTGGTTTTCCAGCGAACGTCTTGCACGTTGGGGCATTCTTCTACAAAAACAAAAAAATACACAAGTCAGAAAAACGATCGTCCAAAAACAACGATGTCAAAATTATAAATACTAGACGCACTCTGCTTGCTAAAGGAAGCCGGTAAAATTGGCCATTACCTTCTAGACGAAGACCATTCGTTGAAGGAAGCCGGCTAAGTACAACCGTCTTCTTTCTACGAGGGACCCTCGTCCAAAAACTATTACAAGACCTTGGACGATGGTTACCCAATAAAGAAGACCTTCGTCAAGAAAGAATCTCAGATGTTGGACGAAGACCATTAGCAGAAGGAAACCGGCCAAGTGCAGCCGTCTTCCTTCTAGGAAGAATCCTCGTCCGGGAAACATTACAGATGAAGAACGTCCAAATTCAGACGTTCTCCTTCTGTGAAGGATCCTTGTCTGAACCAATTTTGACGTCTGAAATACCTAGAAGGATGGCCAAGACTAGCCGCCTTACTTCTAGGACAGACCCACGTCCAAACGCTTTAGGATGAATGGCAAAAAAAAAGACTTATGTATTTCAACTTACCGAAGTATCAGACCTTTTCTCGGGCCATGACTTGGTGAATTCCTTCCAAAGGTTCTCACTGAACTTAGACATGCTTGTGTCTCCCATCCAAGATTTCCTTAGAAGTGCTCTGGCTGCGTCTGCAAAGAAAAAATAAAAATGCATACATTGGACGGTACATCTTACTTAGAGTTTTGATGCTATACCTCTATCTTTGGCCAACCGCAAGCCAGCGGCGACCAAGAAGTTGTCGTCATAAAACATTTCCTTAAAAGGAATCCAGTTAGACGACCCCTTTTTGGTTGGATGATTTGGCTTAGAATACTCAGCTATTCTGAAGTATTCTACCACTTCATCGTCAGATCTACCTTCCAGATCCAGGATAGATGCTCCTCGTCCAGTGTTCGTCGCTGCCCGACTATGATAGCGATAATGCCCGGCAACGTCTTCACTAGGAGCCCAGATGAAGATGAAGTTAGCCTTCCATTCGTGCATCTTTGAGGGTTTTCGTGATAAACCCGGAACGATTGCAGACGCTGAACCAGGCCCCCTCCACTATTTTGGGAACTTTAGATAAATAGTGTATCTGGGTGAAGGCTGGTTAGGAAGGAGTTAGGCCGCGCAATTCGCAGACGGCTATGAAAGTAAGAATGTTGTGCCAAGCATTTGACACCAACTGGTTATGGCCGATGTTGTAATACCTTGACACTTGGTCGATAAAATTGTGAAGGGGAAATCTCAACCCGACGTCCAGGGCCAGCTTATAAACGGCAAAATGATCTTGGGGAGCGCTCAAAATTGTAGCCTCCTCGTCTTGAATTACAAACGAATAGCCCGACTTGGGCATGGTCGAGGATAAGTGGATGGGTTCAGGGCCAACTTTCTCTAACCACTTACGGTTGGCCAATATAAAACCAGGGTCAGACAGGGGACCTAGGCGTCTCCTAGTTTCGGACGAGGTAGTAGAGGGATCGTCAGATTCTTCAGGGGAGCTAGAATCACCCTCATTATTGTCTTGGTCAGCATCTTCCATTTTAACATCCCTACCAGACAGGCTAGCCTCTAGGTTTATTTGTTCGAAATTCTCCTGCCTGCTGTTACCAGGGGAAGAAGGCTCTACCGATGGCCGAGCACTCTGAGTTTTCCTTATTTCTTCTGGAACCCGTCCAGTAGACTCCTCCAATTTAGGGGTGCTTATAACCGGGTACCCGGCTTTTCGGGTACCCGGATATGCGGGTACCCGCATATTCGGGTACTTGAAAAGTCGGCCCATGACCCGACCTGGGAAAACCGGATACCCGGTTATCGGGTACCCGGTTTTCCCGGGTCGGGTCATAGGGTACCCGGTTCGTTTTTCCCCCCTTTTTTTAAAAAAAGCAGGTCGTTAGGATTTAGGCATTAGCCCACTGCAACTTACTGCAACGCAGTGCACTATGTTCATTAGTTGCTTCTATTAAAGCAATGCAATGCAATAAGTTTGTAAGCCCACTGCAATACAAATATACAATGCAATTTGTTGCTTCTTGACATTTCAAACTCCTCATGCATTGCCACAAATTGTCCAGCTTTAAAAACATCACAAATTCACAAACTAAGTGCACTGCCACAATAGTTGCTTCCCACAATGTAGAATGAGTACTATGAGATGCATCTCAAACTAAGTGCTTACAAACTTTAAAGTTCAAAGTTTCAAACATCACAAATTCACAACCCACAAAATAACACTAAAAGGGAGGGAAATTAAATAGTTTTAAAATACAAACTCTTTAATGTTTCTCAAAGTTTTTTCAAAAAAAAAAAACACAACTTCAAAGCTCATATTCATTTGTGAAGTCCGAAGCATCGGTGGTCTCATCAATTGCAATTGTCGGTTGCTCGGAGACCAAATCTTGCATGCCTACAAACAATAGAAAAATGTAGATGTTGCAAATTTACAAATGAAAAAATATGAATAAAGCAAATATTTAAAATGAAAGTAATTGATGATAAGATAAATTACTAACCTTCTTCCATAATCTCCAACTCTAGCAAACTTTCCTCTATAGTAATAGGATCATAAGAGGTGCGCATCCAATCTTGAGAACAAACAAGGGCTTCAACCATCCTTGGAGTAAGAGAGGTGCGGAAGGAATCAAGAACACGACCCCTCGTGCTAAAAGCGGACTCCGAAGCTACCGTTGAAACCGGAATTGCAAGTATGTCACGTGCCATTTTCTTAAGAATGGGAAAAGTCTTACTTTGTGAAGCCCACCAATCCAAAATATTAAATCCCTCATCATCACCGGGTTCGGCTTGGTCACTCAAATACTTGTCCAACTCCGTTTTTGTGTTATAATCGATATTCACATTATCCCTCCTATAATCCTTTCTTAAACTTTTTCTCTTAGATCCATTTCCACCACCATCACAATGAGTCATAGAAGAGGTTTGAGCGGTCGAAGTTGACCCCATTTGTTTTGTTGGAGGTTTGGATGATGCATAACAATCAAACAAAGATTCCAAAACATTTCTAATCTTTTGACATAAAAGAATAGAAGAACTAGTGTCATATGATCGACGAACAATGTACTCCACATAGTTTAACTTATGCCTAGGATCAAGAACTAAAGCAATGAACATTAAAACATTGACATTATTAACATTTGACCAATACTTGTCAAATTTGAGCTTCATTTGTCTTGCCATGTTCCTAAGCCCATCATCATCATGACTAAGATAATCAGAAATTTCATATCCAATATCATATATGTCCTCCACAAGTGTATTACCGGTCACATACCGAGATCCCGACAATGTCAATGTAGCTTGCTAGAAAACTTCAAGAAAAGGCAAGAAACAAGCAACTCTGTCCTAATCCTCATCATTCGTGGCCCCACCTATCCTCCTAAGCTCTCTAGTGTAAGGAGTGTACTTAGTTTTCAAATTTTTAAATGCTTTCCTAAACACCAAAGCCGACTTAAGCATCAAAAAAGTGGAATTCCACCTTGTTTCAATGTCCAAACACACACCCCCTTCGCTTTTTATATTTTCCTCATCAACACAAGACCTAAACTTTTGAAGTCTAGCAGGAGAAGACCTCACATATTTCACAGTAGCACGAACTTTCAAAATGGAAACATCAACATCTTTCAAACCATCCTTAACCACTAAGTTCAAGATATGTGCCGCACATCTCATATGCAAAAAAACTCAGCATTCAACACACATCCATCCCAAAGGTTAAGAATCTTTTTCAAGTATTGTATTGCTAGATCATTAGAACTAGCATTGTCAACAGTTAAAGTCAAAACCCTTTTGAGACCCCATTCTAGCAAACATTCTTCAACAGTTTTACCAATAAGTTCCCCGGAATGACCACCAATAGGACAAAAGTTAATGATTCTTTTGTGCAATTTCCAATTATCATCGATGAAATGAGCAGTGAGACACATATAAGACAAAATTTGACCTGAAGTTCATGTATTTGTGGTAAGACATACCCTTGAAGATAAATTCTTAAAAAAGTTCTTCAAAACCTTCCTTTTTTCAATAAAAAGGCCATAACAATCCCTTGTAAGGGTAGCACGTGAGGGAGGAACAAAATCAGGAATGGTAACCTTGCAAAATTGACGAAAACCTTCACGCTCAACAAAGCTAAAAGGCAACTCATCAATAATCAACATCTTAGCAAGTGATCTTCTAATCTCATATTGATTAAATCACCATGCCTTAGGAATACTAACAGTCTCCACAGTTCCATCAGTGTTAACTTTTGTCTTAGACTCAAAATCCGAGATTGTTTGTTTTTTGTCCAAGTTAAAAGGAGCTTTCTTACGTCTAGAAGTGTGTCGTGACATGGCATTGGTTCCATGTTTAGATGAACAAGAAATTTTAGCATTACAATGTACACATTTCGCATGATCCTTATCATTCACAATCTTCTCAAAATGATCCCAAGCAGAAGAAGTTTTCTTTCTTTTACCTCCTTTGATAGATGGTTGCCCTTTCTTTTTCTTCTTAGCTTTTCCCTTAGTCTCCATCACTATCTCCGGCTCGTCGGAATCTTCATTAGTTTCTTTAGAGTTGACCTCCATTAGATTATCATCACTATTATCTCCATACCTTGACATATTCTATAGGAAAAATGAGAAACTCATTACAATTTACCAACCAAACTACTACTTACTAGCATAAATTAAATCATACCAAGTCACCAACAAAAATGAATTAAGCATTATAACAACAATCAAGTGTACTACTTACTAGCATAAATCAAGCTAACTTAAATCAAACAAATCAATCTTCTTTTTTTATTAGCAATTAGTTTAACAACTTTGAGAAAATACTAACACTAATAACAACAAATAAACTAACAAATACTAACACTAATAACACTAACAAAGCAACTAATAACACTAACAACACTAAACATACAAAAAAATTAATCCATGAAAATACTAACACTAATAACAAATACTAACACTAACTAACATATACTAATCCATGAAAATACTAACACTAACTAATAAATACTAACACTAATAACAAAAAATTAACTAACAAAGCAACTAAACATACAAAAAAACTAGTAAACAAAGTCACTTCATTAATCCATTATTCAGCAACCAAAAACATAATTAATCAATTAGTCGATTAATCAAAATTAGTCGATTATTCAACTACCAAAAACATAATTAAACAAAGCTAAATTAACATAAAAACTTAAAAGAAGGAGAAAAGAAGACTGATTTGTTTGATTTATTCAACTACCGAAAACCCTAAATTAAAGGATTGAAGGAGAAAAGAAGAAGAGTTAACTTACAGCAGTGGGGTGGACGGTGGTGCAACGCTCGACGTGGTGGTGCGGCGCTCGACTTCGCGGTGCGGTGGACGTGGTGCGACGCACGACTTCGCGGTGGACGGTGGTGCGAGTGCGACTGTGCGAGTGAACGTTTCACGTTAGAGAGAGGCAGTGAGGGTGAGGCAGTGAGCTAGTGACTGTGAGGGTTTTGCTTTCCTAATGGATGAAATGGGCTGTGTTATTGACTTATTGTGGGCCAAAACAAAAGGGCTGGTCAGAAATGAAAAAAAAGGAAACCCAAACTTTAGCCGGGTACCGGATACCCGCATGCCTGGTTTCTCCGGCCCATGACCCGACCCGGATTTCCTTGTTTTTACCGGGTCGGGTACCCGACCCGATAAAATCCAAAAAAAATCAGCTTCTGACCCGACATTTTTTGGTCGGGTCAGCGGGTTTTCGGGTCGGGTTTTGCGGGTTGGGTTTTTCTGAACACCCCTACTCTATTTTAGAACTGGAGGTGGGGAGAACTAATCTTCATATTAGACGGGCCATTTGCTTGACGCGCGCCAGATTACTCTGCACAGGTAATGACTGGGTCGTCAGACTTTGTCGGCCAAAACCATAAAAATGATATACATGAATGGCCAGAATAGGCCCAACCCTAGAATGTGCCGAAGAAGAAAAACTACCGGTTCTAGCGTCAAGGCAAACTCTTGAACGTCCGGGATTATTTGATGAAGAGGAGGGATTCATTTTATTGATTTTTTAAGAAAAAATAAAAAATAAGGAGAACAAAGAAGAAAGAGGGAGATACCTGACGAGCGCTTGGACGTTCGGGTAAGAAAACAAAGTCTGAAAGAGCAAAACCTCTCTCTAGAAAAATTAGAAAAGTTGCAGAATCTCTCTCTCTAGAAAAAATCTCTCAAGGTGTGAAATGATTTCAGAAAGGACAAAAGTACGTATTTTTTGGGGGGTGAAAATACCTCATGAACCGGTTAAAAACGACATGTAACTTCTAAACCGGTTAAAAACGACCGGTAACTTCCAAAAATTTGGCGCGTCTTTGCTCTTTTGAAAATGAGGTAGCTTCCTCTGGTAAAAGGGCATTAACCGTCCTTGACAACGGTAAAATCCCCTTTTAGGGGCAAATGTTGTAACCTAAAAATAAAGGGTTAGTATTGAGACACGTGGACCAATCAGGAATGTCCATGTGTCCCAGAGAGGGAAGGAAAGTTGGGCAGCTTTTAAAGGGGTTTCCTTTAAAAAAGATAAAAGCCCACTTTTGGCCTGAAAGGAATAAATCAGAGCCCAATTCCCAAAAAACGACAGCATATGATTGGCTGATGTTCAGCTCCCAATCATTGCCTGCCACGTGTCACAATCTGATTGCCTAGCCAATCAGGTCCCCTTATTTTAGGGTGACCTCAAATGGCAGCTTTCAGATCCCAATCACTGTAAATAGTCACCATAAAATCAGGTAAAGGGGTAGCTCATTGAACAGTGTGCCATTACTCTGCTAAAATATTCTCTCTCACTTTCTCTCTCTATCTCTACTCTCCTTTTCCATACCTGATATCCGACTTGAGCTTCGGAGGGGGAACCACCACCCAAACCTCCCGGGTTGGTTCCTTTTTCTGCAGGTTCGGGAACAGAGCTCAGGTTCGGATTGCAGAATTCAGGAATCGTGCACAAGTCTCCAAAGAAGAACATCTTGAAGGATTGAAGTTGCTTTTTGGATAAGAGGACTAAACACGTACCAAGTCCTTTTCCACAGGCCTTGATACCAACATGGGATGATTTCTCTCTCCACCTATTTTTATAAGTGGTATAATCTTCGTTTTCACCTTGTTTTAGAACCTCGAGCTCTCTAAGGGAGGTTTGCAGTTGTGTGTTCGATTCATATTGCTTCATAACAGCAGTAGTAATGTCTTCCCAAGTTTCAATTTGCTTGGGCTCCAGGAAATAGAACCAATTTTGCCAAGTTGGGTCCAATGACAATGGGAATACCATTGGGTAAATTTTAGGGTCAACTGATTTGTTAATCATTTCTTAAATGGTATTTTGGATTATCAGTTGGTTTGAATTTAGGGATGTCAGTTGTAGAGAATTTTTCAGGAAGTTTTCCCTTTAGTTTAGTGTCATTAATGGGCTCGATGTAAGAATTGGTATTGGTTACCATATGAACAACACTCTCCAATTTCTTGTTGAATCCAGGAGATTTACCAGACTTGATCCTCTCAAGTCTTATAGCTATTTCAGCGAATTGTTGCTTAGTATTCGGAGGTTTACCCACTTCAATGTCTCTAGTATCTTGCATGAATCATCAATGAAGACTTTTAGAGAAAAAAATAGGTGGATGGAATGTAGATTTTAAAAGAGTTTGAGCTTCTAGGAGCACAAAAAACCTATTCCTATATGAATGCATGAATTTTTTTTTGTTTTTTTTTATGCACCTAGACCTAATGCATTTATGCATGACTTTTTTTAGATGTACCTAGACCTCTAATGCATGTATACATGACTCAATCTATGCGTTCGAACCTGTAAAGGCTACCTACATATCCCAAAATAGGGAATCACGTCGCTTGTAGATCAGGACTACTAAATGTGGAATTGTAGCACCCCGACAATTCTCTCTTTTCCAAAATACCTTTTAATATAAAACTTAGAGAATTATCAAAGCATTATCGCCCGTGTGATAACGTATCGGCTTATTCAGAATTTTGCAGCGGAAATAATAATTAAATAAACTTTGAAAATAAAACTTAGTCAACCAAAAGTCAACTCCAAAAGTCAAACCAAAGTCAAACCAACAATAAGTCAAAAGTCAACTTCAAAAGTAAAAGTCAACCACAAAGGTAAAAGTCGACTATAGATAATAATAAAGTCAACACAAGCTCTCCACTTCTCGAACCCATGATGCATCATCTCCAAACCTGTAAACGACAATGCTCTATTGATCCCGAGAGACTGTTTACCAAATGGGTCATCATAGGATCAATAAGGCATTGCCATGATCAACACATACACACAAAGCACGTAATCAGCAAAGCTGAGTACTAAATAGTAATAAATAAATAAAACCTAAAATGATACTAATAAACATTAAGCATGGATAAATAATAATGATATAACATAGCAGACTACATTACTGAACTAAACTTAGGCAATGGAAAGAGTTGTCAAAATCAAACCAGTCTTCAATTTAGAAGACGAAGTACGGGCGCGACTTCGTACTCCCCTGACCTACGATATCGAGGAACCTTTTAAATAAAAATAGGACACGGTGATCAATCCGGTCCCAAGAAAAGCCATGGGCTACCACCATGTACTCCAACTCATACTAGTCCAACACTTCAGACGTGCACAAGTCTAAAGCTATTGCTATTCACTTTTCACTTTAAGTGATTAATAAATTATTACTTGTTATGACTCACAAGTAGAACAAACAATATAATCATCAAGTATTCATAAACTTCCATTTTTATCTTAGGATTAGATAAGGTGATCATCAACTTAGCAATCCAAGAACAATTCCAATATTAAATCCATAACCTTTATTTATGTGTTAAACAAGTCAAGAACCAACTAACCTTTCATAGGTGAAATAACCAACTTACCAATTAAGGCCCTCGGTCCTCATAAAGTAATTAGATAATCCAAAGTGAACAACATAATTCAATCATGATCCAATACCAACATAAATATTAATCCTTCATGTGAATTAATAAAATAAAGTTCTCAAATCCCATATGCTTGCATCAATATTCCATACAAACATAAGGTCATCATCATAACCAACATGCTTCACACAACGCATAAAACATTCAAATTCAATTTGAATATAAATCACATATGAACTAGATAGTTCCCTATGCATGATACTACATAAATCCCATCCTTAGGACATGATACTAATCCAACCCACACATAGGTATGTACGTACCTTGTGTAGACAAAAGGAGATGTCACATTCACAAGCTTAAAAGTCGTCTAAATAGAATTCTCCGCCTAAAATAATCAAACATATCCAACATCGGTACTCTAGAAATTTCCAGCAATATTAAAATATTTTAAATCCCCTTTAAAAGTGTTTAAAAACCTTTCACATCATTAAAACTTAATTATTAAAGCCTCCAAGTATAGTACCACTATACTAGTTGTTAAAAACTCTTAAGAACTCATAATTTGATCATAAATACTCTATCATAAGCATCCTTACAAAATTTCTAGCAACTTATAATTTAATTAAACCCTTTTTTAAACATACTTAAACATAATTAAAATCATAAGAGTACTTAATTTCACAAACTATAATATACTACCATGATTTTCCAACTTATAAAACCCTAAAAATCCATGCTTTGATATTTAAAACCCTAGTTTAAACATAACTATTAAATCTGAATTTTTAATAACTTCATTACATAAACTACATAATCTTAGATTCATATTTAAATCATCAACTATAACTTTAAACATAAACATATTAAAATAATTCTCAAAAACATAAACTTTGCGTTGAAAATAACTTGAGGAGGAAGAAATAACCAAAGCAAAGGAGAGGAGGAGAAAGACGCGGGCGGGGAGAGGCGGCTGGGCGGCGGTCCGGTCGGCTGGCGGCGATTGACCGTGAACCACGAAGAGGAGGAGAAGAAAAGAAAAAGAGAGAAAATGAAAGAGGAGAGGGGGCCGAAAATAGGGAGAAGGATGAGAGAGAAAATGAAGTGTGGGAAATTTTGGGGTTTATATAGTTTCCCCCTCTTGGGCTTAGGAAAAGGTGTTTGGGCTAAAATAATATTTAATGGTTCGGTGATTTGTGTAGTTGGGTTCCTCTAACCCAATTTAAATTCTCTTTACTAAACCAAAAAGTGTTTTAAGCTATTTAAATAATTTTCAAAGTATGACTATATAAAATGTTTGACTATTTAAAATCATTAAATAATTTCTTTGACTTTCAAATAGTCAACCTTTCAAGAAGTAAATCATTTAAATACTAAAATATAGATAAATATACATTAAAATATATTTATGAAATTTATAAAATTACGGGGGATTACAGTCTACCCCTCTTAAAAGAAGTTTCGTCCCGAAACTTGGCACGAAAACTCACACATTTTCAAAAGTTTTTTACTCAACTTCCATTTGGAAAATACCTGTGTCACACATGTGCACACTTTTACCAACTTTAAAACCACTCGTGTTACTCACGAACACATTTTCCATGAGGAGAACCAATTTATTTTGCACCAAAATGTGCAAATTCCCAAAAATAAGCATAAAATGCATAAAAATACCATAAAATAAGGTAAAAAGCGCAAAATTCTATCGCATTCTACCCCCCTTAAAGAAAACGAGTTACACCCTCGTAACTCACCTCAAGGAATAAATCTGGATATATACTTTTTCTTCATTTCATCTTCGGCTTCCCACGTTGCCTCTTCGGACTCATGGTTAGACCAAATCACTTTTACAATATTCACTTCCTTATTGCGTGTATTACGCACCTTTTTATCCAAAATTTTCGCAGGCCTTTCCTCATACGTGAGGCTACTATCGATTTGTATTCTCTCAGGCTCCAAAACATGACGCTCATCAGGGATATATCTCTTGAGTTGAGAAATATGAAACACATCGTGCATTTTCTCAAATTCCATTGGCAACGCCAACTTATAAACTACCTTCCCAATTCTTTGCAAAATCTCATATGGGCCAACATATTTAGCACTTAATTTGCCCTTTTTCCCAAATCTCATCACTTCTTTAGTTGGTGATACTTTCAAAAACACCTTATCACCTACTGCGAATTCATCTTCTCTTCGCTTCAAATCAGCATAACTCTTCTGCCTATCCTGAGCAGCTTGAATTCTAGCCTGAATCAACTTGACATTCTTAACAGTCTCCTCAATAAATTCTGTCCCCAATACTATATTCTCACTAAAATCATTCTAGCAAATGGGACTACCCTCTTTCATCTCATCAAAGACTGACAACCCCAATGACAAATCACTCAATCTTGCCTCGATCTCCTCAGGATTTAAGATTTCTAGACTAAGCCTTTGCATATCTCGACACAATTCCGCATGAACTACCAGTGCATTCATGCTATGGCTCGACTTCCTACTCAAAGCATCAACAACTACATTTTCTTTCCCTTCATGATACTAGATATCTAGGTCATAATCCTTGATCAATTCTAACCATCTTCTCTGCCTCATATTGAGATCCTTCTGGGTGAAAATGTACTTCAAACTCTTATGGTAGGTAAAGATCATATTGGTTGCCCCATAAAGGTAATGTCTCCAAATCTTCAAGGCAAAAACAATAGTAGCTAACTCTAGATCATGGGTAGGATAATTAGCCTCATACGATTTCAACTGACGCGACGCATACGCGATCACCTTCCCATTCTGCTGCAGAACACATCCCAAACCATTATTTGAAGCATCACTATACACCTCAAATCCCTCATTTCCATCAGGGAGGGTTAAAACGAGTGCAGAGGTTAAACGCTCCTTCAAAATCTGAAAAGCTTCCACGCATTTCTCATTCCACTCAAATTTTGACTATTTCTTCATCAAATTAGTCATTGGCCTCGCTATCTTCGAGAAATCCCTCACAAACCTCCATCACTCTCATCATCACTCAAGACAATCGGGTTGTAGTAGCTCCCTACTCTAGTAGCTTGTCTATTAGACATGACTAGAGATCCTATAACAGATAAATACGACATCTATAAGTAATTGTACTCTCACTTAGCGAATGTTCCCAACAATAAACAATAAGCAAGAATAATCAACAATTCAAAGCATAGGAATAACATAAAACAGTTAAGCAGGGAAGAAAATATAAACATAGTGAACTAACTATTTAATGCAGACATATAATATTTCTATCCTATATGCCCATTCATATACTACCCATCTCTCACAAAATAATAAAGTAAACCAAAATAAACTAGAAGTACTAAAATAACCAACTAATAATTAAACTAATGATTTTCGAAAAATATAAGAATAACCGAAAAATAAAATAAAATGTCAGACTAACTAAATAAAAAAAATCGAACCGAATAAATAAAATAATAATAAAAAAAATCGGACCTCTTAACAATAAATCGAACCAAATAAAATAAAATATTTTGAACCAAAAAAATATTTTCGAACCTATTTTTCAAATTTTGAAATATGTTTCGAAAAGTGATTTAAACACAACGAATAAGTAGGAGCTCAATTTCTATGAAATTCATTTTAAGTAACTAGCTAGCTAGGCGCCTAAAAATTTAAGGTTGGCACGAAAGTCCAATAAAACCTAAAGCTCTGATACCACTTTGTAGCACCCCGACCATTCTCTCTTTTCCAAAATACCTTTTAATATAAAACTTAGAGAATTATCAAAGCATTATTGACCGTGTGATAACGTATCGGCTTATTCAGAATTTTGCAGCGGAAATAATAATTAGGAAAAATTCATACCAATAATCCCAACTATGGTCGTTCTTCCCATATTAATCCTAACTATGGGTTATTCTAGTATAATCCAAATTATAGGATATATTTTCCCAAAATGATCCCATTACCTCTAGATACCAGTTTAACAGGTAAAAAGACCACGTGGCACATTGTGATTGGTAGAAATCTCTACTATTTTTTCTTTCATTTGTTTCCTTTTTTCATCATCCCCCCTTCTCTTTCCTTCAGCGTTTTTCCTCATCCTTCGTCTTCTATCACCACCTCCACAACTACTGTCAACAAAAACAATCCACCAGACAACCACCACAATCGCCCCCGTTCCCACCTGAAAATATGAGAATCGTCAACGCCGCCTCCTCTTTCTTTTCTTTCGTCACCCACTTTCCCCCTCTCTCTCCTATACCGCTGCATAATTGCCACATCTTCATCTCAACCACTCAAATTGTGGACTTTTATGGTAGATTTCGACCATATAAACCGCAAGTTTTAAGTTTATATGATCGAATTTGACCATTTTAAGCTGTTGTTGAAGCAATATGCAAATGAGTATCTCTCTCTTGTTTTATTTTTGGGGTTTGAATGGTTGATTTGGTGGTTGGATGAGTGGTGATGGAAGTAAATTTTTTAGTAGTGGTGGTATGGTGGAGCGAGGAATGTTTGGCACTTTGGGGATTGTGTCGGGTACAAGTGGTGGAGGAGTAGGATTTGGTGGTGGTTTATTGGCCGGAGGTGGTGATTTTTAGGTGGTTTGGTTTGATTTTCGGGGTCGTAAAGATGGTTATCGAGGGTCAAAGGTAGTTCTTAGGTGGATGGTGATAGTTTTCATGGGGGAGGGTTTGGTTTCAAGGTTGTTCAACGAGGTGGGTTGGTTCTGCGGGGTTGATTTTGGTTTTTGGTTGGGTGGAGCGGTGCTCAGGTTAGTGGTTGTGGTGTTTGGGTTGTGTATGGTAATTTTCAGGGGGGTCGAAGGTTGTTTATATGGGGGCTTGGGTGGATTTTGGTGAAGGTGGCTTATAAGGAGTGGGTTTCAGGCGGAATTGAGGCGGGTCAGATGGTGGAGGTGGTTAGGAGTGGTTTAAAATTAAATAGGGTGGTTTGGGGAGGTGGGGGCGTCGGTAATGGTGGTGCAGGTGTGGCTAGATGAAGGGGGGTGGTCAGGTGGTGGGTAAGAGAAGAAGAGAGAGAAAAGGTGAAATAAAAAGAAAAAAACCAGAAATTTGTTTTTTTTAACCGGTTTAACAGGTAACTGGTCATATGGGATCATTTTGGGAAAGGGTACCATTAAGTTGAGATTATACCAGAATAAACCATAATTGGGATTAATTTGAGAAGACCCTCAATAGTTTGGATTATTCTTGTGAATTTTTCCTAATAATTAAATAAACTTTGAAAATAAAACTTAGTCAACCAAAAGTCAACTCCAAAAGTCAAACCAACAATAAGTCAAAAGTCAACCTCAAAAGTAAAAGTCAACCACAAAGGTAAAAGTCAACTATTGATAATAATAAAGTCAACACAAGCTCTCCACTTCCCGAACCCATGATGCATCATCTCCAAACCTGTAAACGACGATGCTCTATTAATCCCGAGAGATTGCTCACCAAATGGGTCATCACAGGATCAATAAGGCATAACCATGATCAACGCATACACACAAAGCACGTAATCAGCAAAACTGAGTACTACATAGTAATAAATAAATAAAACCTAACATGTACTAATAAACATTAAGCAGGGATATATAATAATGATATAACATAGCAGACTACTTTACTGAACTAAACTCCACAACTAGTAAGTTAATTAATTTAGATGGAATAGGCAATGGAAAGAGTTGTCCAAACCAAACCAGTCTTCAATCTAGACGACGAATTACGGGCGCGACTTCGTACTCCCCTGACTTACGATATCGAAGAACCTTTTAAATAAAAATAGGACACGGTGATCAATCCAGTCCCAAGAAAAGCCATGGGCTACCACCATGTACTCCAACTCATAATAGTCCAACACTTCAGACGTGCACAAGTCTAAAGCTATTGCTATTCACTTTTCACTTTAAGTGATTAATAAATTATTACTTGTTATGACTCACAAGTAGAACAAACAATATAATCATCAAGTATTCATAAACTTCCATTTTTATCTTTGAATTAGATAAGGGGATCATCAACTTAGCAATCCAAGAACAATTCCAATATTAAATCCATAACCTTTATTTATTTGTTGAACCAAGTCAACAACCAACCAACCTTTCATTGGTGAAATAACCAACTTAACAAATAAGGCCCTCGGTCCTCATAAAGTAATTAGATAATCCAAAGGGAACAACATGATTCAATCATGATCCAATACCAACATAAATGTTAATCCCTCATGTGAATTAATAAAATAAAGTTCCCAAATCCCATATGCTTGCATCAATATTCCATACAAACATAAGATCATCATGATAACCAACATGCTTCACACAACGGCATAAAACATGTAAATTCAATTTGAATATAAATCACATATGAACTAAAATAGTTCCCTATGCATGATACTACATAAATCTCATCCTTAGGACATGACACTAATACAACCCACACATAGGTATGTACGTATCTTGTGTTGACAAAACGAGAGGCAACTTTCACAAGGTTAAAAGTCACTTAAAGAGAATTCTCCGCCTAAAATAATCTATCATATCCAACATCAATACTCTAGAAATTTCCAGCAATATTAAAATATTTTACATCCCCTTTAAAAGTGTTTAAAAACCTTTTCCATCATTAAAACTTAATTATTAAAGCCTCCTAGTATAGTACCACTATACTAGTTGTTAAAAACTCTTAAAAACTCATAATTTGATCATAAAAACTCCATCATAAGCATCCTTACAAAATTTTCAGCAACTTATAATTTAATAAAACCCTTTTGAAACATACTTAAACATAATTAAAATTACAAGAGTATTTAATTTCACAAACTATAATATACTACCATGATTTTCCAACTTATAAAACCCTAGAAATCCATGCTTTGATATTTAAAACCCTAGTTTAAACATAACTATTAAATCTGAAATTTTAATTACTTCATTACATAAACTACATAATCTTAGATTCATATATAAATCATCAACTATAACTTTAAACATAAACATATTAAAACAATTCTAAAAAATATAAACTTTGCGTTGAAAATAACTTGAGGAGGAAGAAATAACCAAAGCAAAGGAGAGGAGGAGAAAGATGCCGGCGGGGAGAGGCGGTGCGACGGCTGGGCGGCGGTCCGGTCGACTGGCAGCGGTTGCCGTGAACCACGAAGAGGAGGAGAAGAAAAGAAAAAGAGAGAAAAAGAAAGAGGAGAGGGGGCCGAAAATAGGGAGAAGGAAGAGAGAGAAAATGAAGTGTGGGAAATTTTGGGGTTTTGGGGGTTTATATAGTTTCCTCCTTTTGGGCTTAGGAAAAGGTGTTTGGGCTAATATAATTTTTAATGGTTGGGTGATTTGTGTAGTTGGGTTCCTCTAACCCAATTTCAATTCTCTTTACTAAACCAAAAAGTGTTTTAAGCTATTTAAATAATTATTAAAGTATGACTATATAAAACGTTTGACTATTTAAAATCATTAAATAATTTCTTTGACTTTCAAATAGTCAACCTTTCCAGAAGTTATTCATTTAAATACTAAAATATACTAAAAAATATATAAATATACATTAATATATATTTATAAAATTATGGGGGATTATAGAATGCACGAAATGAAAGGAGAGTTTATATGCAACGAGACTCCTAAATATGAACTTTAGTTATGCATGAAGTGTATGAATGATGGACTATGCAATGCAAAGGGATTTTAGTATGAATGCAGTTCTTTCCGTCAAGGGCATTTTAATTGGATTTGGAAATTGAAAGTCCCTCCTAAAATTTATTTATATGTTTGGAAAATCTGCAATAACGGTCTTCCTACGAAAAGAGGTTATAAATTAGCCATGTTTTTATTTCACGTGAGTGTGTTTTCTGTAACTATCATTCAAAAGACACTACTCATATTTTTTCTTCTTGTCCTTTATGTGTTGATGTTTTCGAGGATTTGCTTATTCATCGAGGTTGGCCTATTTCCCTCCTTTCAAGGAAGGTGATTCGTTTGTTGAATATTTGTCTAACCTATAGAATATTTATTCTTATGATCAAATACTTCCTCCGTTCCAAAATAAGTGAAACACTTCTCTCATTTATGTGAGAGCTTTTTGAGACAAGTGTTTCACTTATTTTGGAACGGAGGAAGTATATCTTTATGCTATTACACTAGTGGAAAAAACCTTATATGTCACTTAGTAACACTACAAAACTGGATCTGAAAATCCGCAAAAAATTGGGAGGGAAAGCTGGGCGAAGAAACGGATCCGGTGCTTTAGTCTACCGGATCATTTAAAACCGATCCGGTTTTCTTTTACCTGATCCGGTGCATTAAACCGGATCGGAATCGAGTCCAACTAATATATATTAATGCGGCCCAGTTCCCACTATCCAAAACTTCACTTAATGCCCCCAATCTCACGCCTCATTTCCCTCTCACCCCCTCATAAAACCTAAACCCCAATCTCCCTCTCTCACCGAACCTAAACCCCATTCTCCCTCTCTCACAGCCATTTCGCATTCTCCCTCTCTCACCATAATGAAGAGCGAAACGAATAACGAAACGAAGAACAAAGAAATGAAGAGACGAAGAATCTCGCAGAGTTGAGGAGGATTCTGGGGGAAGAATTCTCCCTCCATCCCTGGGTTTTTGCCCTTGATTTTCTTCGCCGTCATGGTAATTAATTTCATTTCTGCATAATTTAATTGCTTTTTCATCTTTCAAAATTGCTTATTGTGGTTTCATTTTTAAGGTATGGCTGATACAACCCTGTAATTGCAATCAAGAAGTGTGTGAATGCTGAAAGAATCGACAAGGTATTGTTAACTTTTTTTTCTATGTATGAGAATTAGGTTAAAAGGCGTATGTGATTGATTGAATGCGAAATGTAGCTTTTTTAGGTTTCAAATATAATTTGTGTTAGTACGCAATTTATTTTTCGAATTAGGGATTGAGAGATATTAGTTGCTGGTGCGGTGAGTGTTATTTTTATCTTTAAGCAAAAAAGGTTATATATAGATGTGTATGCGGTTTCTGATAGCACCTTTTCGCACGTGATCATGGAGGTGAGTTTTCTTTATCCGAGGTGCTCTCAATGCCTAACTGTTTGTTATATGTTTGTAAGAGGGAGTTTTGGAACCAAAGGAAAAAATGGGGGGAGTGGAAAATTCATATGGGTTGTTTTGGGTAGTATGGCAAAAATTATATTAGAGTGATACGTTCCGAACTGATTATTGCAGTTACTATATGAGCAGTGAGCACAAATGGAATGCTAAACCGTAGTTGTCCCCTCCATGCAGCTATCTGACTAGTTACTGTCACGGTTTTCTTTGCTTTATAGGTTGTTGTAATAGTGAAATCTTGTGCGCCAAATGATTTGGGTGATATGATGATTACTCTTAAGGTATACACACCATGTTTTGTCCTAAAATTTCCATGTTGTTGCATCTCCTACATGTTGACATTTTGTTGTCTTTTAATGGTTGATTGCGACTTGACTTGTAGGATCCAACTGGTACTATTAGTGCTAGTGTTCATAGGAAAGTCATCAATTTAGGGGAGTTTGGAAAAATGCTTACTGTTGGCTCAGTTTTGAACTTTTGATACTCAAGAAGGTTTGATTTTAAGTTATTGGTGGTTGGTGAATTATCGATTCGTCATATTTCTTTTTTCTATCTACTCATTTGTTAGTGGCGTGCTCTAAGTTGCAACTAAATATTCACTATGTGCTGTTATTTGGGACTAACATGAAGCAGGACAATTCCAGGTTGTTGCATTTTCCACTTCATGCACATCTTGCTATCTTAATATTACAAGAAGTAATATTGCCAAGGTACTCTTATGTGATTGATTTCAAGAGCTTGGAATACTTGTAAAATGTTTGATGTGAAGTTTGGTTGTTTCTGTTTAGTTACATTTGATGCTGATAAGTAAAGAGCTGTATATGTGTCTTAGTCAGAGTTCTGTATAACTGTAATTTAGAGGCAAAGCAATGGTACATAATGGTGCAATTTAGAGGGGGATTAATTTGAACCTTGAAAAGTTAAAACCATATTCTTTGAAAACTTTGGGCTATTACAACATCTGCCACTTGAAATTGAAGTTCTTAACGTATTCTTAGCCATTCATCTGATGTTGTTCATGCAGTTATATGAGTAACTGATGATACATTATGCTAAATTGTTGCATCGTTTGGACTGATATCTATTGCTAACTTGTTTTCTGGTCAACTTCAATTAGGCGAAATCAGAATTAAAGAGGTCCGCTGTGGCGGATAATGAGTCTGGAGATAGCCAACTTAGCGAAGTCAGAACTAGCTCTGGTGCCTTTAACAGCAAGCCAAGGTCTGCTCTCTTTTTATCAGCATTTTCTGGTGCAGCACATTTTGTTTATTGTCGCCATGTTGTCCTCTGTTTCTGTTTGGTGTGGCACATTATATTTAGTAATCTTGTTTAGCCCTGAACTTCAGTTTATGCATAGTTAAGCTGATCTGGTGATTGGTAATGAATTGATTTATGTCGATGAGGTGATGAACTTTGAAATCTGGAATAGAGATTATGGAGACAGTTGATGAGTGCAGTAGTTTTAGGGTATGCCTGGATGAAAATTCTGGTTGAAGGGGAGAGCATTGTGAAAATTAGGTTTTAGTAAGAAACCGGGGAATGGGATGAGGGTGTGAGTGTTGTCAAATATGGATTCATAGGAAGAAATAATATTTGTATGTGAAGAACTATGTGCATATTTAGTTTTCTTTGTTACAATAATGTGCACATAAGCTGATGTATTATTATGTTAAGCATACAGTAGTCTACATCCAGTTCTTTCTTTTACAATTTTATTTTTCTTTTCCTAAGTGTACAAATACTGCTGTATAGTAATAGCTGGCACACCACTGTAAATGAGAGGATTGTCCTCAGATGTACTATATATTCCAAGGAATGAAATCATCCTACGGTTGAGAGCCTCAAATTGATCTGCCTCCTTTTTACATTGTTCTCACAAAATTTGAGAGAAAAGCTTCCTTAGTGAAAGGAAGAGAAACAGATTTTGTCATTACCATTGCTGCTTATGTACAATTTCTGTGGATCACAATTGTCCTTCTGAGATCATTATCATTAGACAATAGAAGAGGGGACTGTTTTGCTGCTAATATTAGATGTCAGTCTATTTTTGACGCATCTTAACAGGTTTGTAGTGCGATTAGATGTGCTGTTAGCTTGTTGTTTTATTATTACTGTACGTTATGTTGCTGAATATATTTATCATGAAAAAAGGATTAATTTGGAAATATGTGGAAACTCTGCAACTTATATATTGCTTCTATACATCTCTGACTATACCAGTACCTTGTGACATTGTGGGTTAATCTGGTATTGTCGTAACTACATATTTCTGCAACCAATTTAATTAGTCAGACTTCTCTAGTTTTTTGTACCCAATTTTTCGAGTTATTTTAAGCACAATTCAGTTAATTATTAATGTTATGGTTATGCCACTAATAGTCTCTTGTGTATATATGTTTTGTGACTTCAGGAAAAGTGGGCGGTACTCTTGCTTCCATTCCACAAGCACTTGTTACTTCTGCGTTATGCTTCATTTGGGCCATCGCTGTAGCTCTCGGTCTCTTGAATATGCAGTATACTATAGCATTTAGTTTCCGGAACATAGGAATAGTTGGTGTTTCTTTGTTTCTTGGGTTGTCCATCCCTGCATACTTTCAGCAATTTGAGCCTGAGATCAACCTGAATCTAGCGGGTTATTTGATTCTGAATGCAGCACCATCTACTGTCATCAAGTGAAATTATAATTGTTGATTATGATGTTGGAATTATAGTCAATTTTTCTATGTATCTAATGTAATAGCCCGGCCTTTCGAGCTACTAAGATTAGGGAACCTTTAAGAATCAAGCTTAAATTGAAAGGACGATAAAATTTATCTTCTTATCCTGGACGAGGACACCATGAACTTACATGACCATAACCTAGAATATATATTTGAATAAAAATACATAACTTCAATATAATAACCCTTGATTTATACCTAATGTAATCACATCTCGAATTCCTCTAAAGTACTTTACAATCCTGAACCAAATAAGACCTTATAATTATCCTTAAGGAATGCCCTTGCCATTGACTCAATCATGGACTATCTGATACCTGCAAAAATCACTAAGAAGGAAATCTGCCCCCACCAGGACAGGTTCCGAGAACAAAATTAGCGAAAGCTGAGCACACACTGTCCAACCTAAAATTCTTCTTAGTGGATTTTGCAAAATTTCACCACATATCACACATTTCAGATAAACATTAAGAATATAACACATAAAAGAGATAACTCACAACGTTCAACAACAAAGCTTTAAACCATTAGGAGTAAATGACTTTTACATATTTTAAGTAAAGTACTTCGATTTCATATTCGGGGTGACAACATAACACACGAAGGTCCTATATTCATGATTCAATCATTTGACACTAGCCTACATATATGTTCACATGACTCTTAATCAATATAAGTATTTTTTAAGCAATTTATTCAACGAGCTAAAAATTCTTGCCTAAAGTGACCATAATAACGCGTCAGGTTGTGTATGTACTTGTATAACAAAACATTATTGTACACCATGTACCATGACTCACATGTCCAATAACATTCTTGATGCTTGTTCTTTAAGCATTTACAGAATTTCAATAAATATATCTTTATTATATAAGTGAAGGGGGGAGATATGGTGTCCCTCTATTGAATTACATCCTTAACCCTCAAATGAAAAAATATTATACAACATACAAACTAATTAAACATATATAAATAACTTTCCAAATCAAATTTACTGTCCAATTAATGCAAATTATATTTCGCATTTGAATAATAGATATAGAAAAAAAGGAAATTTCCATAAACGAAAAAGATGCATTGAAAATTATTTTATCCATGATCCATTACTTATTCAATTACAAAGTAAAAAAAAAATACGATCAAAGTTATGTCCAACCCATAAACAAACTCAAATATCGTTGAGCATCTCAACTTTCTTGATTAGTGCGTTTAACTCTTTTAATTAGTAATTAATAGCAATAATATTATTAATGGGTAACATTGTATGTTGAAAATATTGATTTATAATGTATTTAACTCACTATATTCCTCAATATATAAAACTCTCTTATTTGGTAATGTTTCACTTAGTTCAACTCGAACTATATTGTTGAAAACAACAAATTGTTAGTAACATATTTTCTAATGATATTTATACATTATATAGGTTTGATCATTCAAGTCATTTAATTATAACAATGTTTTAAAAATGTTATAGACAATTATTCACATAAAAAAACAAAGTTATGTCCAAGCGTAGATCAAAGTTATGTCCAACCCATAAACAAACTCAAAAATCGTTGAGCATCTCAACTTTCTTGATTAGTGCGTTTAACTCTTTTAATTAGTGATTAATAGCGATAATATTATTAATGGGTAACATTGTATGTTGAAAATATTGATTTTTAATGTATTTAACTCACTATATTCCCAATATATAAAACTCTTTTATTTGGTAGAATATACATCAACGATCTTTCACATAGTTTCAACTCCAACTATATTGTTGAAAACAACAAAATGTTAGTAACATATATTCTAATGATATTTATACATTATATAGGTTTGATCATTCAAGTCATTTAATTATAACAATGTTTTAAAAATGTTATAGACAATTGTTCACAAAAAAAACCAAGAGGTTTACTACAGAAGAAAAAAATTCACCAAAGAAAATCAAAGCACGCATCGCGTGCAAAGAATGCTAGTTTTTCATTGGGGAAAGTGAACACGATTAGAGAGGGGTCACCACGACCGACTGTCTCTAAACTGTGGGGGTCGTCACCCTCCTATTTACCATATGCTTGCAAGACTTCCAGGACATACCCCTAGCAGCTACGAGACATCATGCTCGTCTGCAATCTTTAATTCAGTAACCGGCAGCTACGAGCACCACGCTCGCCTGTAATTGTTGTTCCTCACCGTTCCACAGCTACTTTCCCCCATTGCTTTTAGTCCATTACACATTCCACATAGCAAGTTTATACAAATTCTCAATTATATTTATTCCATCATTATTTCGAGTTATTTTGTTAGAGATAAGTCATTTAAGAACATTGTGTTGAAGAAGTATATATAGATCATACAAATAAACTCCAACAAGGTTTACTTGATACACATAATTTGATAAAACTAACTTAACTCTTAACAGAGATTGTGGCTTGCGTAGAATAGTTGTTGTTTGAGTCGTACACTTTTACTAAACACTTGGGACTAATAATCACTTGTAACAACTTGTAAGAATAAATTAAGCTTTCAACTTGGAAAAACAAAACTGTTAAAAAAATTTGGGAAGTAGTTCTTCTCTTTTGGTTTTTTTCTAACTTCCATGAACTTGTCCAAATTGGATATAGCATACTACAAGACATTTAAAATATTGACTAATGAAAGCTTTACTAACGTCTTAAACCTTATGTAAAATTCTCATATGCTTTACAGCTAGAAAACAAGATTAATACTTATAAAAAATTGCTTCAAAAATAGGCGATTGGAGCTTTTAGGAGTCATACATATATGGTAAACATTTTCTCTTTTAGCTTCGATAAATCTGGAATTGATTTCTTTCAAAATCAGTAATAAACTTTCCTCTATAAATCTGGGAATAAACATTAGTTCTAAATACTTTAAACATGTATAACTTGTCAGACGAAGTCCAAATCAAATGATTATTGATCCTAACCTCAGGAAAATTTCAATACAAACATCTTTTGTGAAATAAGAATTTTGCAGAAAAGCCCCGAATATGGCTAAAAATATGTTTCAGTGAGCTGGTTCAAAATAACACGAAAATGGACAAACTAAGTTTAACGTTTTAGATTCTTAACATACACTTGCAAATCTTCTTCTTCAAGAACATAAACTTGATCATGAACTCAAAATCAGCACAACAACTCTTTCCGTTTATAATACACAAAGATTAAATCCAATACATCTTAACAACAAATACTTTTCGCACAAGAAAAACATTTCTTCCCAATTTTCATTGAATCATTAACCTATGTAAACAAACAATCATTCTATATTTCATCTTATCTATATGTAATTATCCATCTTCTAATCACAAAATAATACACTTATAAGTTCAAATAACAATTTAATTGCTCTCACTAAAGTTTATTTGAACTCAATAAAAACATATTTACAAGCCTTAAAATCGTACATACTTATTAAAAATTATTCTTTTTAACCTTTCAACCAACCAAACTCATCAATATCCAGCAATATTAAAATGTAGTATAGTAGTATCATAGTTCATCTCGGCCGGCATCCTGCTCTCGAAGGGTTGGAGTCCTAGGGCGGCCGGGTCTGCGACTTTTTCACAAGCCGAGACCCCCTCGTGAACCAGCCGCTAACATGTTTTAGGCCAACCTTTAATAGAATCAAATATGAGTAACCATTTCAAAGATAATGCATGTTGTTGGTATTGTAGTGGTAAAAATAACTCGATAAGGATTAGTCATAAACATACATGAGTATGAATAATAATGAATCCAGCTCATATTCCTAAGGCCGTGTTATTAATTATAATAAAGCAAAAGTTTCAAAGTTTTTGCATAAAGGAAAAGAAATGATCGACAAATTAATCATTTTAGCAAAGATATTGTTATATAGGATAAAATCAGTTATAAAGTAGTATTACTTTTGCAACTTGTAAGTAAAACATATATACATAATATATCCATTCAATTGAACCAAAAGTTCTCTTGTTATAGCATAATTCACTTAGGGAATTATCCAAAATACTTATGGGATGGAAATACTTAAGTACTACAGTTTAGATTACAAATCCTTTCTTGTATATTAAACGACTTGAAAAGATGAACTTAGTAATTAGTATGCCTTGAATATATATATTCAAAATACCCTTACTAGTATTAGTCATACAAAAATCTCTCACATTTGGATATTACTCTTTAACTTAAAAAGGATCATGAACACGTGTCTTATATTCAACAAGCACATGTTTAGAACCATAATTCGTAGGCTATTCTTACTTGATTAATTTATAACCCATAACACTATATTTAGAACCATGTGGTCTTCAACCAGCAATCAATCGTCAACCAAATAAAATAAAATAAAATCTCAATCAATTGCACAAGTCATACATCATTGTAACATATATCACAAATTCTCATCAATTACTCAAATGCAATCCAGTTAATACTAAAATCATATAATAAGTACATTTCTTTTAACAAAAAGTGGGTGGACAATGTGTACCTTAATTCAATCATCAATACCAAACTCCAATAATAATAATACTTGGCTTTCAGTGAAATCTTAAACCCAATAATTTCAACTATTAATTGACCTCCATAACTATCACCAATGACCTCAAACGATCCTCCTCACTTCCAATAATACTTTAGTAATAGTAATAGGAAGGAATTAGTAATTCATTCAATGAACTAAATAAGAAATCTTAATTAATTTCCACTTAAAAAAATGCTTTATTAATTTATACAAAACTTATTTGTACAAAAGTTGAATATAACAAAATTGATTATCCCATAAACTATTTGAAATATTCTTTTTGAAAAAAAGAGTAAAAACTAAGAAGACCAATTTTACCTTTGCATGCAATAGATCATAAGAAATTGGAGTCATCTCTTGCACTTAACAGAAAGAGAAATAATTTAGAGAAGCAATGTAAGAGCTTGTTGTTTCTACACGAGCAGCAGCGCAAGAAAAATGGTAGCAGCAGCTGAAAAATTCAAATGGGCATAACTCCTATCACACAACTCTAAATTGAGTAATTTTTGAGTCTAAATTCAATAACTTTTCGAGATTTACTACTTTGAAGAATGAACATTTGCTAAATTCAGACTAAGGGTTGAAGATAATTGAGCCAACAGAAGGTCGTGAACAGAGGAAAGAGAAAGAGTCAATGGATTTTGGGGGTTTTCTTCCAATTTTCAATTTGCTCAAGCTTTCAAGAATATTTATGGAGTTTTTATTTTATTTTTGGCTACATGCATGGCACTTGATCAACATTTTAGAATCAATTCAAGAAAGAGAATGGAATTTGGGTTTATTTGGATTTTCAAACTTTCTTAAACAATTACAAGTAGAATTGTGAGGTTTTTATATCATTCCATGAAGTATGAATGCATTTGTAAGGAAAATTGATTGAAGAATGAAGTTTGACTAGATTAACTTGAGGAAGCAAAGGTTGCTCTTATGGAGTATCCAAAGAATGAAGATGAAGTTTTGAGAGGGGAGAGAGAATGAGAGATATATGGAAAATAAGGAGTTGTGTTTCCTTTCTTAAATAGAAATTGACTAGTTTTGACTTGTTTCAATAAAACTCAAAATAGCAACACACTATAAAGGAATGAGTTTAATAAAAGTTGTAGTTGAAAAAAAAAACTATATAACTCATAACTTATTTGAAAAATAAAGTATTAAAAAAAAACTTAAAAAAAATATGCATATATCTCATAAAATTTTCATAATAGCAATATTATCGCATAATTAAGTCGATAAAATATATTTAACTTTTAATTAAAACTGCTTAAGAATGCGGGCTATTACATCTAATTATTTATGCTCAATTAAGGGTAATAAAATGAGTATTTATATATACTATTGTTTTTGTATCGATTAAAAATGAAAAAATGCAATTTTTTTATTATAATTTGGACCCATTAACTGATCTGGTTTTGGGTGAAAATCGGATTAGTTAACCCATTAACTGATCTGGTTTTGGGTGAAAATCGGATTAGTTAACCCATTAACTGATCTGGTTTTGGGTGAAAATCGGATTAGTTAACCCATTAACTGATCCGGTTTTCACCTAAAACCGGATCTGTTAATTGGTTAACTGATCCGGTTCTTGTTCAACACCGGATCGGTTAGTGATTAACTGATCCAGTTTAGGACCGGATCAATTAATTATTGTTAACCGCTGTTCGCCCACCCAATATGGACCAAATCCGAAGCGGTAAGTCCGATTTTAACCGGATTTTATGGGCTTTTTTCCACTAGTATTACGTGGTGGTTTCTTTGGTATGCCCGGAATAACTTTCTTTCCGTCAAGAGTCCTTCTCTCCTTCTAAATTTGGAATCATGATTCGAGTATTTATGGATAATTTGGCGTTAGTTGGGATAATGTCTTGTCTGTTCCAAAAGCTCATAGGACTACCAATAAGGATAAAATTAAGTTGTGTAACTCTATTATTTGGAGCCCCCTCCTTCAAATTTTTTTAAGCTCAATTTTGATGGCTCTAAATTGAAGGATGGTATAGCTTCTTTTAGGTTTGTTATTCGTGATGATCAGGGTGAGGTTAAGTTATGTGGGGTTGATTATATTAGTTCTAATTTCTCTATTTTGGTTACCGAGGCCTGGGGTCTAAGAGAAGGGATTAAAGGTGCTCTTTCATTAGGTATTAAGAATTTAATTATTGAAGGTGATAATCTGATTGTTATTCAGTCAATTAAAAAACTTTAGAAAATTCCTTGGACCATTAACTCTCTTGTTCAAGATGCAGGTGAAGATTTAAGGTTTTTTGAGGAGGTGCAGATCAACCATGTGCTTCTGGAAGCGAACAGTACTGCGGGCGGATCAGATGGCTCACTGTGGTCACTCTACCCTAAATTTCTCTTATTGGTTTGACTTTCCGATACTTGCTTTTTCCATTTACAAGCCCACGAAGAGCAAAGAATCATATTATACAACAAACATCAATTGTCTCCACGCATGGGATCAAACTTGAGAAGGGAAGGCCAACAAAGATGCCCCATCAACAACAAGCGATAAGTTGAACCACGCCAAGCGCTATTGCCGAGCAGTAGTTCGAGAGCCCGACACTCAACAACAACCAACTAACACATACCCGTCCTCTAACAAGCCATGTTCTTTCATAACTTTACCCATACATCAACTACATACTTACATTTAAAGATTCATGCTTTAAACATTTGATAATCAATAAAACTCTTTCATAAACCATGATAATTATAATAAACAAGCTAATAAGAACAAGAATAAGAACAACTCTCTCTCTCTCTCTCTCTCTCTCTCTCTCTCTCTATATATATATATATATATATATATATATATATATATATATATATATATATATATATATATATATATATATATATATATATATATATATATATATATATATATATATATATATATATATATAACAATTAAATGTACTCAAATTCACACAAGTAACGAACGATCGATCGTATATATAATTCATAGAAACCAAGACAAACAAACATACAACATATAATCATTCCCACCCAAATTCCTAAAATCATACTAACCCAACTTAAGTATTAAAACTAAGATAATTCAAATATGAATTCTAACCGTTTTAGGAAAATCATTATTTACCTGGGCCAACTGAGGAGTGTCGAACGGAGGTCCAACTTTGTCCTTCTGGCGCAACATCGTCCTCTATGAACTCACCTCCTAGAAACCCACAACAAGAACTTAACGATGCGAAAATAACAAGAAAAAGATGAAGGAATAAGGGTGACAATGGTGGAAGAAAACATCTGAATCTTGTGGAGGACAAAGGGGTGAACTTTTCCTCTCAACTTTGTCTGAAAATAGCCGAAACTCTTGAGTGAAAGAAGACAGAAATTGCTGTCAACAATCAGCTCCAAAAGATAGCTAAGAAGGGAGGTTACAAGCTTAAAATATGAGATTCAATGGGCATTACAGAGGGGGTTATAAGGGGAATTATAAGGTGATCAAAAAGTCTCTCCAATGCTTCAACATCAACAGAAAGGGGTATAAACTCGACGATTAAAATCGTTATGACGGTTCGAACGCTCTAGATTTGGTTAAATAAAAAAAAACTAGCTCAAATGCGCATTTTAAATACTAGAAAATATATAACTACTAGTTAAATAAATTATCTAAATATAACATTTTAAAAGTTTTTAAAAAAATGTATTACAATATAATATTTTTAAGGCGTAAAGTTTTTGTTTGGACCCCTAATCTGGTCCAACAGTGTTATGCAAAGCCCATCTAAAGGATCTGATCTGTATGCTCCCAAGGAGCCCATCAACCTCTTTAGACAGAAAGCAACTTTGCCATAAAAGGGGGACAACTTCCCTACAGACATGGATACTCCCCAATAGGGTTTCCCCGTCCGGGGAATCCCCAACATTATAAAAGCAAAGAAGTCCAATCAATGAACAGGTATTGAGTTCCCACCTAACAAAACCAGAGCATCTCTCTCTAGAACTATTCACTTTCTCTCTCTACCTCAATCTCAACTGACTTGAGCGTCGGAGGGGCTTTCCCGAGAACACCCCCGGGCTAGGTTTCTTTGTTTTTGCGAGACCTCGGTTAACAAGACTCGGGATTATACTCCAACTCCGGGATTTTAACCTCTCTAAACACACTCAACTCTTTTGACTAGTTTCTAGGCGTAAACAGTTTGGCGCCGTCTCGTGGGGATAGACACATCTCAAAGCTACGTACCGAGAGTAACATGGCCCCCCCGAAGGAAAACAACCCGAGCCTCAAGACCTTCACAATCGACCCCGATTCGATCCCAAAGAACCCAATGTGCCGGTCGAGTCACTTGCCATCGACGATGAGGGATCTACTCCTCGTAACGAAGAGCAAACCGGACCCCAGGAGCAATACCATGCTGATCAAACCCCCATCACCATGGCAGACATAGAAAGAATAACTCAGCAGTTGAATGCAAATATGCAACGCAGCTTGCAGGAGCTCATAGCAGGAATCCCCCAACTAAACCAGGGGATACCTCGAGAGTTGACCCAAGGAGAGCTGCAACCCAGGGGTGACCCAAACCCTCACGTCCCTAACCGGGACGGGAAACGAGTGGGAGGAGAAAGGCCCCGACAGGACAACTCCCGTAGGACACCAAACTCGGATGCCCGGCGAATCATCGAAGAGAATCGTAAGCGTCGGGTGGAGCGGAGACGCCGGAACTTACTTAATGACAAAAGGAGAGCCAATCGAGATAAGACTCGCCAAGAAGAGCAAGCTCAATCCGAGACTCCTAGACGGGGAGGGAAGTGTCCCCCCTCGGGTCCAAGAAGACCAGGACGGAAGGGGAAGGGGACTCAGGACCTCCACGAAACAAAAGTCCCATCTTGGTCAACAGGGGGGTATTGAACTTTATGACGCCCTTCAGTAGGGAGATCATGGAAGTCCCCAACCCCAGCAAAGTCAAAGTCCCTCAGATTGAGCAGTACTCGGGAAATAGCGACCCCGACGATCACATGGCTGCTTATAAGGCCCAGATGAGTGTACAAACAGGGTGTGAAGCAGCGTGGTGCCGTTACTTCCCGACTACCCTCAAGGGCCTAGCACTCAGCTGGTTTTCGGAGCTTTCCCCTGGCATTATCACGAACTTTTCTGTGTTGGAAGCGTTATTCCACCAACATTTCATTGCCGGGCGTCGGCACAGAAAGACAAGCATCCACTTGATGTCAATCAAGCAGCACGAGCATGAAAGCCTAGCCGACTACATCAAACGCTTCAATGAGGAATCCCTCAAGATCTCTGACCTTCAAGACGGGGTAGCCTTCACCGCCTTGATGTCGGGACTCTGGCCGGGCAAGTTCAGATGGTCCTTGGCCGAGAATGAAGTCACCACGTTCACTGAGGCCATGAGTCGGGGCCATAAATTCATTCAGGCCTCGGACATCTGCAAACCTGTTGTGGAGAAGTCAAAGAAAAGGAAGGAAGAAACCCCTTACCGGGAATCCAACAAAAGTAATAAAGGCAACCAACTCCTCCTCCCGAGAGTTACCGATAATGGGAATGACCCCCGTTTCAACAGAAATCGGCGTGAGATCTATTTAGATCTAAAGCACAAGTCAGTATTACCCATCCCTCCCCCTATAAGGACCTCAAAGGAAAGGAGGGATCAGCGACTGTGGTGTGAATATCACCGAGAATGTGGGCACACCACTAAAGATTGTCGGGAATCAAGAAGGCCTTGGATCACTGGGCCGATCAAGGAAAGTTGAAGGGATACATCAAGCACTCTCGGGAAGAGAAGGGGAAGGAGAAGGAAGGAAAGAATGACAGCGACAACACCGACGGGTATGTCGGGGTGATAGCAGGGGGGCATGCCTCGGGAGGCTTAACCAGCCGAGCTCGCAAGGCTCACCTGCACGCCATAAAACATCAAGTCTTAGAAATCGAGCCAACACAGGCGGGGTGTCCTGTCATGACATTTGGGGAGCCCGACCGGCACATACATACCCCCCATGACGACCCCCTCGTCATAGAAATGAAAATAGCCAACTCAAGGGTCAAGAGGATATTGGTCGACAATGGTTCATCAGCGGACATCATCACGCTAGAATGCCTACTTTAAGCCGAAATATACCGAGAAGGACGTAACCCCGACTCGCGCCCGCCGATAGGCTTCGGGGAGCATCCGTGTACCCCCTCGGGTTCGTAAAGTTGGCCGTGAGACTCGGGGAAAGAGGTAAGGGAAGAAGCCTACCAGTCGACTTCCTGGTAGTCGACACCCCACTTCCTTATAACGCCATCATGGGTAGGCCCACTATGAACAAGATAAAGGCAGCCATCTCGGTATACCAGCTACTCTTGCAATATGAAACAGACGAGGGTCAAGTCGGGAAGATATATGGAGATCAACAGACAGCAAAGGAGTGTTACACAAAAAGCTTTAAAACACCAACCTCAGAAGAAAGACCAAGGAAGGGAAAGAGGGAAGACCCCGCAGAGACCCCTACTGGCCTCGGGGTCTATCTATCAGAAAACCCGAAACTATACGAACGACCCCAACCGGTCGAGGAGGATGAAGAAGTAATGCTGGACCAAGACCTCGGGAAGGGGGTAAGGATTGGCAAAAACCTTAGTCCCGAGATCAAGGAAAAACTCATCAACACCTTGCGTGAATACAAGGACGTGTTTGCCTACTCCGCCTCCGACATGCAGGGGCTGGATCCCAAGTTCGCATCCCATGAGCTGAACATCAAGGAGGGATTTCGCCCCATCAAGCAGAAGCTCAGGCATCAAGGGCCCGAGAGAAACGCAGCAGCAGCAGAAGAGGTCAAGAAGCTACTAGAGGCGGGTATCATTGAAGAATGCCAATACACCGAGTGGTTAGCCAATGTTGTTCTAGTCAAAAAAGCTAACGGAGCTTGGCGCATGTGCGTCGACTTCACTGACTTAAACAAAGCATGCCCCAAAGACAATCATCCTCTGCCCAAGATTGATAGGCTGGTAGACTCAACTGCTGGTCACGAGTTGCTCGCCTTCATGGATGCCAACGCGGATACCACCAGATCTCGATGGCGGAAAAAGACAGAGTACATACAGCATTCGTTACAGCCCAAGGCGTGTACTGCTACAAGATGATGCCCTTCGGGCTAAAGAACGCAGGGGCTACTTATCAACGAACCATCAACAAGGTCTTTGAGGAGCAACTCGGGAGGAACATTAAGGTTTACGTGGACGATATGATCGTCAAGAGCAGGAAAGCAATTGACCACGTCTGGGATTGGCGTAAAACGCCGAGCACCCTACGACGCCATAGCATGAAGTTAAATCCTAAGAAGTGTGTATTCGGGGTCGAGGGGGAAATGCCTCGGGTTCTTGGTAGATGAAAGAGGAATTGAGGCCAACCCCGACAAGATCAACGCAAATGTTAAACATGTCCTCACCAAGGAATGTGAGATAAGCTCAAAGGCTAACAGGGTGCCTAGCGGCGTTGGGCGCTTCTTGTCCCGCTCGCCGACAAAAGCTTGCTATTCTTCGTAGCGCCGAAAAAGGAAGGAGTTTGACCGGGACGACGAGGCCGAACTAGCATTCCAACAACAAACTACACCTCGCGACTTTGCCTAAACTCATATCACCCTCACGGGGAAGCTCTCTATATATATCTCGGTATCGAATACGCTCTCGGTGCGGTACTCGTGGGCTGAAAGGGAGGGAACTCAACACCCAATATACTTCATCGCCCACGCTTATAGAGGAGCGTAAGCACGGTACGCCCAAATCGAGAAGATGGTTTTTGCGCCGGTAATGGCGAGTAGGAAGTTGAAGCCATATTTCCGAGCGCACCCCATCAAAGTCCTAACCTGACAACCCATCGAGAAAGTAATTGAAAGCCGAAATCATTCAACTCGATGACCGAGTGGGCGTACCCGGTTGGCGGACTTCGGGTTGGAGTATGAGCCACGAAGAGCAATTAAGGCACAAGCATTGATGGATTTCATCGGTGAGTGCAGCTCCCGACCCCTTAACCAAGAAGAAAAGGAGTCATGGGAGTTGCAAGTAGATGGTTCACCACCAAAGCCGACAACGGAGCAGGGCTCGTGATCATCCCCTCGCCGGGGATAAAATGGAGTATCGTCAAATTTGATTTCCGGCCTCAAACAATGAGGCCGAATACGAAGCCCCGATCTTGGGCCTTCAAATCCGCATAAGCTCGGGAGCCCGTGCAGAATGGCCAAATCGATTCGCAGCTCGTAGTGGGGCAGGTCTCGGGAGAATATGAGGCCAAAGAAGACAACATGAGGATGTATCTTGACAAAACCCGGGAGCTCATCAATAAGTTGTCATCATTCAACATACAACACCTCCCGAGGTCGAAAACCAAGAAGCCGACGCCCGGCCCGCATGGCGAGCTCCGGCGGATGGATCGACCCCCTCGAACCATCATCCGGGAGGTTCTACAAGCAGCCAAGCATTAATTCTCTCCCGGATCCACGCCTGGGACGTAACCGATACATGGATGGGGGAAATCATAAGCTTCCTCGTAGATGGCATACTACCCTCGGGAGAGAAAGAAGCTGAGGCTATTAAGAAGAGATCAAGTTGGTTCGTTTGGCACGAGGGGATCCTCTACAAAAAATCCTACACTCATCCACTACTGAAGTGTGTTACACCATTTGAAGGCAATTATATCCTTCGGGAAATTCATGAGGGCGCATGCAGCAGCCATCAAGGGGCAAGGACCATTGCCGGGAAAGCTCTGAGAGCCGGTTACTACTGGCCCACACTGAAAGCTGATGCTCGGGAGTTGGTGAAGAAATGCCCTAACTGCCAGCTCCATGGAGATATCCCTCGGGCCCCAACGAATCCCCTGACAGCTATACAAGCAGTGTTACCTTTCGATAAATGGGGGATGGACCTAATAGGCCCATTCCGGCAGCCTTCTGGGCAAAGAAGGTTCCTCCTTGTGGCCATTGACTACTTTACCAAGTGGGTCGAGGCTGAACCGCTAGCCTCAATAACAGACAAACAAGTGCAAAATTTCATTTGGAGGAACATCATCACCCGATTCGGGATCCCAAGGACTCTTATATCAGATAACGGGAGACAGTTCAACAGCGGGCCGACCCGGGATTATTGTTCTAGGTTCGGGATTCAAACACGGTTTTCAGCAGTCTCCCGACCCCAGGTTAACGGCCAAGCTGAGGCCGTAAACAAAGTGGTGCTGAATGGGATTAAGAAATCACTGGAAGGAGCAAAGGGGTCATGGGTCGACGATCTCCCGGGTGTGCTCTGGTCAGCAAGAAAAACAGTGAAAGAAGCAACGTGCAACTCACCCTTCGCCTTAGTCCATGGAAGTGACGCTGTTCTTCCAGTCGAGGTCGGGATACCTTCTCCAAGGATGACCTTCTACGAGTATGACAAGAACGAAGAAGAGAAGAAAGTCGAGCTAGACCTACTGCCTGAATCTCGGGGTAATGCGCTACTCAAGTCAATCCGCAACAAGCAATGGGTAACCAGACAATTCAACCTCAGGGTGAAAGCTAGGCCAATTCATGTAGGTGATTGGGTGGTCAGGAAGGTCGAAGCCACAGGGTTAACACACCTGAAAGGCAAGCTAGGGCCTAAGTGGGATGGGCCTTACTAGGTCACGGAAGTAATCAAGCCGGGAACATACCGACTCGAGTCACCCGAAGGCACCCCACTGGCCCAACCTTGGAATGCTGACAATCTGAAGAAATATTACATTTAATTAGCAACACCATTTTGTAAACCACAACTCGGGGCAACCATTTATGCCCTATTAGAGTTGGCGGGATTTTGGGAACTTGGCCACACTTGAGCCTACGGTCCATTTTGCAAACCACAACTTGGGGCAACCATTTATGCCCTATTAGAGTTGGCGGGATTTTGGGAACTTGGCCACACTTGAGCCTACAGTTCATTTTGTTAACACAACTCGGGGCAGTAAGTTGTACCCCATAGTTGATAATCTCGAGAATATGAATGAAAGAAACCTAGGGGTTCATAACAGTTGCATCTAACAAAATTGAACTCGGGAAATTGAACTGTTTCGTATATTATACTCAGAAATGCTACAAACACAGAGCCACTTCATTTCATCAAGTTAAAATAGTACAACCTAAAGACCCCGGGAACATAACTCCCAAGAGTCCTAAAACTCAGAAACTTAAAAGGCGCAACAGAAATAAAACTAAGCCGCCAAAGTCTTGTCAGGAGAGCTGTCGATACTACCAGCACCATCCCCATCTGAATCCTTGCCGGAACAGAGACCCTCGGGGTCAACAGTATCAACAGCGGGATCCACAGAGCTCAGGGTAACCTCAGCGGTCGTAGAAGCCTGAGCAATAACAGCCGGCTGAGAAGAAGCAGGGGGGATTTCACGAGGTGCCTCCTGTTCCTCAGCTATACGGCGGTCGAACTCGGCTTCGATGTCGTCCCAGTTCAAAGAAGAGTCGGGACCAACAATAATTCCTTTAAGACGCTCCTTCGTCTCGCGAACAGCAAGGCGGTAAGAGTTGGTGGCCATCTTCCCCAGAAAGGCCAAGCCCTCGGGGGACCTCTTCCACTCCTGTAAAAATTCCCCCTGCACCCGCTCGAGCTTAGAACGAGCTTTCTGCAGTTTGTGCCTCGAACTCTTAGCCTTCTTCGCCGCCTCGGTTAACTGAAGTTGCAGATCCTCGACACTCTTTTGAGCGGTATTACGCTCGATTGTGACAGCCTCGAGGTCAACCTTGACTTGCTTGTGGGACTCCTTCAGCGCAGTCATCTCGTTCACCGCTGAACGAGCCTGTTCAAAAGTCTCTTTTTGCCCATCAAGCTCAGTATTGAGCTTAGCAATTTCGGCCTCTTGATCCGAGACCTTCTTAGTAAGGGCCTCCACCTCCTTGTTCAAAGCATTGATGCCCGCCTCAAACTGGGCTCGACGGTTGATTACCGAGGTCATTCGGATGGAAGTCTGCGAAGATGGAGAAAATCAACAAAGGTCGATATAAATGGAATAACAAGCATAGACCGTTCGAGAGAGCATACCTCGAGCCAGGACTCATAAAGAGTATTAACTTCCCCATGACCTAAGGCCAGAAGGGCCTCGTCATCGGCGTCCGTATAGATCGCCTTGACCGCGTTCTTCACCCTCACCAATTTTTGAGATTTCGTGATGTCAGTGAACGGAACATCCGACCCAATTGGATCAACTCGGGGTCGTTTCGGGGGCAGATCATCAAAGATCTGGAGATCGCCTTCGTCCTGAACCTCGGGTCTTCTCTTACTACCTGTAGAAACGCCCGAGGTCGCCTTATCAGAAGCCTTGGAGGCAGCCTTCTCCTGTGCATGGGCCTTCTCCAATGCCTGAGCCTTTTCCGTGTCCCCTTTCAGCCGGCGAGAGCGAACCTGGGGCTTCTTGGCCCTCTTCGGGTCGGTATCCTGAAAATATTAGAGGTTAGTACCAAGTCGGGGGACGAAGTCAAATAATCGGCAGGTCTAAGTTACCTTTGGAGGTGGCGGGATAGACATTGTCTCGGCATCGAGCTCGTCCAGAAGTTTAGCTGCTAGAGCCACGCTGTCGACATACCTCTCAGCCATTGCAGGATCAAGTCGGTGTCGGGCAAGAGCTGAAACAGAAGAAACGTCAAAACTTTAGCAAAAAAGTGAAAATCACGCATCTGATGGTAGGAAATTACCCTTGTCACAGCTACGACTCAAGCCCGCCGACGCCAAGAACATCTCATTCCGCATCCCATGGCGGGTGGGTAACCAATTCTGGGGCACATAGGTCAGGGCACCAGTCAGCGTCCTCGGGGTCGTGGAAAGATAAATTCCCACCACCGCCTCTTCCCGAGACATCTCGGGGACCGTCTGGTTGAGCCTAAAGCGGGGTCCCTCCTCGGGAGGAAGAATGGGAATCCCCCACTCGCCACTAGTGTAGACATGATAGAACATCCGTCTAAACCCTTTCTGATTCGAAGGGGCATCACGGACAACTTTATAATCTGCCCTACACTGGAAGCGGAACCACCCGGGGCCATGAAGATCAGCCGGCCCTAACATCAAAGTAAAGATATTGCGCCATAAGCGCATGCTCGGGGCAACACCAAGAAGGCCACAAATGGAGATGAAGCCGTTTATGGACAACCAGTTTTTGGGTAGAAGATTGGTCAATGTCAGCTGGTAGGCGTTCAAAAGCTCCTTAATGAAAGGATGCAGTGGGAATCTAAGGCCCATCTGCATGCCTTGATGGTACACCGAAACACACCCCACCGGAGGTGTCACCACTGAATCGGTATGCTTAGCCCGAATCACAAAGAACGGGTCCTGAATCCAAAATTTGGTCGCCACGTACTTGGCGTTACGCTCCATATATTTCATGAATGTAGCCTCGGGGAAGTAGGTACGGGGGCCGCCCTCGGGGTCTAAAGGGGGGTACTCTTGACCAGAAGTGGTAGGGGCTTCCTCGCCAGCCTCTTCGGATATCGTAACAACCCCGTTAGAAATAAGACGGTCGAGGTAGCTGGTGCTACATGGCCTATGGGCTAAAGAAACTTCCCAAGGACCTGGAACTACCCCCTCATCCTCCTCACTCAGCGAATCCGAGGGGCTGGGTAAAGGAACTGCCTCGGGAACGGCCAACGGGCCCTCACACGGGACTCGGGTGCTAACTAAGAACCCGTCAACCCCACGAATCTCTTCCGAAAGTTTAGGGGAAGCGGGGACATTTGGATCAGACTCGGGATCCATCCTATGGACGTCTATTTCAATTATCAAACAAGGAAATACAGAATTACTGCTAAGGAAGAGCGTACCTTCTCGGGAATTCTCGGTCTCGGGAATGTAACAGGCACGTGTACTCGTGGACTCGGGACTGGAACCAGCTATGGAGAAAGTTAGAGAGAGAAAGAAGAGAGAGATTGAGAAAATTCGCAAATGATTTGAGAGTACGGAAAAATTACTCTCTTCCTCCTCTATATACATCCATCTCCACGTCCGTGCCACGACAACCTCAGGGCCTCCTTTGACGGGCTCTTAAAACCTGGGCCTTCAGTAAGAAAAGCCCAAAGATCAAACCCTGAGTCAAGGGGCCCAAATTGGCATAAAGGCACTAAGTCAAGAAAGTCAACGGTCAACGGTCAACAGTCAACGGTCTATGACCAATTACTCAAACACCGACCAAAAATTAAGCCTATCTCCAAGATTCCCCGAGTCAAGCACCAGCTTACGTCCTCGGCCTTGCCAGGAGTCCCCAGCACCAAGCTAAAATACGATAATACTCCTAGTACCCACCTCGGGGTTGCATCCATGGAAGGCTTACTAGCTTCGTAAGGGGCCCAATACTTAGCCAAAAAATGGCTAAGTACATCAACACCCAACTCGGGATCCTCATAGGAAGGGCTCATTAGCCCCAGAGTTGATGTCTCACCCTTCTCGGCCTTGCCAAGGGGCTCAATACTTAGCCAAAAAATGGCTAAGTACCTCAACACCCAACTCGGGATCCTCATAGGAAGGGCTCATTAGCCCCGACCGGGGTGTCTCACCCTTCGGCCTTGCCATGGGGCTCAATACTTAGCCAAAAAATGACTAAGTACCTCAACACCCAACTCGGGATCCTCAAAGGAAGGGCTCATTAGCCCCCGAATTGGTGTCTCACCCTTCTCAGCCTTGCCAGGGGGCTCAATACTTAGCCAAAAATGGTTAAGTACATCAACACCCAACTCGGGATCCTCATAGGAAGGGCTCATTAGCCCCCGAGTTGATGTCTCACCCTTCTCGGCCTTGCCAGGGGGCTCAATACTTAGCCAAAAATGGCTAAGTACATCAACACCTAACTCGGGATCCTCATAGGAAGGGCTCATTAGCCCCCGAGTTGATGTCTCACCCTTCTCGGCCAAGGGGCTCAATACTTAGCCAAAAAATGGATAAGTACCTCAACACCCAACTCGGGATCCTCATAGGAAGGGCTCATTAGCCCCCGAATTGGTGTCTCACCCTTCGGCCTTGCCGGGGGCTCAATACTTAGCCAAAAATGACTAAGTACCTCAACACCCAACTCGGGATCCTCATAGGAAGGGCTCATTAGCCCCCGAATTGGTGTCTCACCCTTCTCGGCCTTGCCAGGGGGCTCAATACTTAGCCAAAAATGGCTAAGTACATCAACACCCAACTCGGGATCCTCATAGCAAGGGCTCATTAGCCCCCGAGTTGATGTCTCACCCTTCTCGGCCTTGCCAAGGGGCTCAATACTTAGCCAAAAAATGGCTAAGTACCTCAACACCCAACTCGGGATCCTCATAGGAAGGGCTCATTAGCCCCCGAATTGGTGTCTCACCCTTCTCGGCCTTGCTAGGGGGCTCAATACTTAGCCAAAAAATGGCTAAGTACCTCAACAGCCAACTCGGGATCCTCATAGGAAGGGCTCATTAGCCCCCGAATTGGTGTCTCACCCTTCTCGGCCTTGCCAAGGGGCTCAATACTTAGCCAAAAATGGCTAAGTACATCAACACCCAACTCGGGATCCTCATAGGAAGGGCTCATTAGCCCCCGAGTTGATGTCTCACCCTTCTCGGCCTTGCCAGGGGGCTCAATACTTGGCCAAAAAATGGCTAAGTACCTCAACACCCAACTCGGGATCCTCATAGGAAGGGCTCATTAGCCCCCGAGTTGGTGCCTCACCCTTCTTGGCCTTGCCAGAGGGATCAACACTTGGACAAATATTGGTTAAGTACCTCATGACCAACTCGGGATTCTAGGAGAAGGCTCATTAGCCCCCGAGTTGGCCCATACCCACCTCGGCCTTGCCAGAGAGCTCGGGTAGTGAAAGATGACCACACTCGGGTTGACCTGTGGCATTAAGAGTTTGTCTGAAGCTTAGTCCCGAGTCGAGACTAATACTCGCCCAAGTCGGGACATGATAGAGGAGCATACTCAGGGTCCGCCTAAGCACCACAGCAGCCACGACCAAGTCCGGATTCATTCTCAGGGCCTGCATACTCTCGGGTCGGGGCTCCAGTGGTGAGAGAACAGCACCCTCGGGGTTCTCCTGGGGCATCAAATGATTGCCAAACCAAGTCGGGGTTTTCACTCACCCCGGGTCGGTAAACGACTGGCCAGGACAACGTGACTTTCTCGGGATTTATCTGAAGCTCAGTTTTGATTAATACTCCCGAGTCGGGAACCATTCGAGCAAAGAATGGCACACTCGGGGGTCGCCGGGGGCATCAAAGCAATGCCAAACCGAGTCGGGGTTTGCGCTCACCCCGGGTCGGTAAACGACTGGCCAGAGCAACAGGACCCTCTCGGGGTCTGTCTAAAGCCCAGGCCCGGGTACCGAGTCGGGGCTCAACTGAGGGAAGGAGCGCCATAGCTTAAGCCTGGCCAGCACCACCTCGGGGAAGTAGGCATCACCTCGGGATTTGCCTGGGGCTCAGAAATTCACGAAATCTCCCTCCTCGGGATCTGCATGCTTTGAAAAAGTTCGGGGGCGTTGCCCCCGGTCAGCGAGACCCCCGTGCTTGGTTAATCCTAGCGCCAATAGCTAACTCAAAGCATCATTCAAAAAATATCGGCAAAAACGTTATTGTTCCGCCAATCAACCGCACCGAAAATCGAGGATCTCACTCCGATTACTTGGCGTGGGGCTAATTGTTTGGACCCCTAATCTGGTCCAACAGTGTTATGCAAAGCCCATCTAAAGGATCTGATCTGTATGCTCCCAAGGAGCCCATCAACCTCTTTAGACAGAAAGCAACTTTGCCATAAAAGGGGGACAACTTCCCTACAGACATGGATGCTCCCCAATAGGTTTTCCTGTCTGGGGAATCCCCAACATTATAAAAGCAGCAAGTCCAATCAATGAACAGGTATTGAATTCCCACCTAACAAAACCAGAGCATCTCTCTCTAGAACTATTCACTTTCTCTCTCTACCTCAATCTCAACTGACTTGAGCGTCGGAGGGGCTTTCCCGGGAACACCCCCGGGCTAGGTTTCTTTGTTTTGCAGGACCTCGGTTGACAAGACTCGGGATTATACTCCAACTCGGGATTTTAACCTCTCTAAACACACTCAACTCTTTTGACTAGTTTCTAGGCAGAAACAATTTTCTAATTTTAACGGAAAATAATAAATAAGGGAAAATAACTCGAAGAAATTATGAGCAAAAATTAAAGGTGTAACACGCATTATCGGCCGTTTCAACATGCCTATCATTCCTCTTGTGCAATTTTTGCGGTCGACTTCTCTTCAAATTACATCTTAAAGGGCTTCCATTACAAAAACTATCACGAGAGGCAGAACCATCTCCAACACTTCACTTCGTTCCGTCAAGCGCTTTCGAACCGTCCTCCGCATTCGGTTCTCCTTGGTTTTTTGCACCTATTACAGTCAGACATGGGCCTCCGGAACCATCCACAAGATCAAACTCTAGGGAACGAGTTACCAAATGCGCGCACACCCACTTGATCAGACTACTATAGGGAACGACGTTTTAAGTGCACATCCACTAGATCAGACTCAAGGGAACGAGGTGCCAAATGCCACAACACTTTATTGGACTTACATTCATCTAGAATTTTAGTAATAGTCAACTTATTCTTCTGAGTGCAATTTCCGGGCATACGTTGAATTCAGATTTTATTGATAGAAGCTAGTTAGTAGGCGACCATACAACACTTTGAAGTTGGGTCCAGTAATCCCATTATTGTAACCCTTCATCGAAATTACCTTCAATGACATCATTTTAGAAGAAAATGATGCACATACATCACCAAATCCTTGAATCTCCAACACAAGATCACCGATTCGTGGATCGGTAGGAGTTTTGGCAATCATTGTTGGTCCTTCGCTATAGCATTCACCACCACATTCATCCTTCTCCGGCAAACACTTACTTACCCTTTCCCTTCATGTCATTGTGCATCTCTAACCACATATTGGTCTTAGCTTTTCTTCGCGTGTAACCTTATGAGCTGCTAGCTAATCACACTTAACATCCATAAACCTCATTATCTTGCAGCGGAAACATGACCTTACAAATCGATCCTGGACCTGTGGGTGAGGGCCCACAACACAACAGTTTCAAAACCAAATATCATATTATTGAATATTTTACTCGATTCCCAAACAAAGAATATTTGATTCTCAAATAAACACTTGAAAACTTCTAGATACAACCTCTCAATCATTAATCTAATTACAATTTCATAGCCAAACTCTCTCTTTTGATCCATACCGAGCCTCCGACATACACCTGCAAATTACAGAAGAAAAATACAAAACAAATAAAAACTAAAATGAGCGGAAAGCTCAGTAACTTTACTTCAGCCCGTCAAAACGGTTTTGGTTCGAAAACATTTTTCATTTAATAATACAACTTGGTAATTGTTCGGAAACAAATTCATCCCTTAAAATATATCGCTGGCATAGCTCAATCACTTAACAAAATCGTTGGCAAGTATAGGTTTTGCAGAACCTAACGTAACATAACATAACAGAATAATCGACCTTATCTGGTCTTAACCCATATCTGAATCACTTTCCTCCACCTGTACCTTGCCCACTATTCATCTCAGCTCATAATCTAGGCCAGCTAAAAAAAATACGAAATTCCTTTCTCATTATCATACTCAAATCATATTTCGAACATAAATATTTCCGGCAATTCCAATAACAGAACCAAAGTATTATTTTATAATCATTCAATAATAATTCACAGCTAACTCATAATGATGCATCTATAACCATGGCCATGACTATAAACGATATTCGATATTAAAAACATACACACAGGCATATAAATACATTTTGCTGAACATAAAGGTTACCTCAATACGAAAATCACTTCAATATATATTCAAGAACCATTATATGCAACCTCCAAGAATCATAAACTTGATCTCATCTTAGCTTGAATCACATATATCTCTATAGCCATCCTTCAACAACCACCTCACAACAATAATAACAACAATTAACATTCCTCCTTACTATAATTCAGATAAACAAATTGACATGCTCATACTTTCTAAGCTCTTTCATAGACTAACAACAACTCTTATATACAAACCATTCCACTAATTTAACTCCCATTAGTAATCTCACAAGCTAGCTCTAATAAACCCACTTCTGAATTTATCAAACTGATTTCTAGACATGAGATTAGGATTTGGATTTGAATTATAAGGAACATAATTTGTAAAATATGATTTAGCAAACTTACTAAGATTATAAGCTCCAAAATAATTTCCAATCGATTAAGCAAAAGAAAGTTTCAACCTTTATTCTCGATATTCAAAACAACTATTTGAATCCAATAATCTGATTTGCTATTATACCAAGATTTGAAATTGGATTTGAACATTCAAGCAAGTATACCCATACAAAAAGTTTGAAACTAAAAGAGAAGAAATGGAGCGTATACCTCCATAAAGAGCTAAAGAACAATGTCACCAAAACACTAACAAAAACTGAGGAGAGATGAAGAGTAGCAGCAGCGACTGCGAACAGGGAGGAGTAGTAGTGGGGGTGAACAGCTCCGCCAGAATGCCAGCACGATAGCGACAACACCAACACGCACACCAAAACAAGCAGGGACGGTAGGTCGCCAGCGAAGAGCACCGGAAAATAGTAGCAACACCGAAGAAACGAAGCAGAGGAGGGGGAAAACAGAGTGTAGGCGTGTTTTTATTTCGCCTACGCGGTGTGAGCGCGTATTTGTATTTGACTACCCCATTGCAAAGGTTTTATTGAAAATATGTTTTGAAAGAAGTCGCCAACAATTCTTTTTAAGAAGAATCATAAACCTAATTGGATATGGGAAAACCGTAGGGACAAATTATCCAATGTAGATTTCCCCGTCTAGACTCCATATATGGTCAAAATGAACCAAAGATTGAGTTCGGGGGTGAAGGTACAATACAGTCAGGAACCATATTGCCCATTGCTGGCCTATACTAAATATCGATTCATCACAAATTTTATGCCAAAAGAAAAATCATATAACGTTTTAAACACCCTAAAACTAATTAGTTTAAGTTGGTTCAGGAAACACATAAAAAGACTATTTTTTTTTTGAGGGGAAAACCCATTGGAGGGTTACTCTATTAAATCAACAAAAGCAATATCCATGACACAATCCGGAACATCATCGTCCCACCTACGCCAACCCAGTTCCACAGGTTGGAAATGAGCCAGAAAGTGAGCCACTTTGTTACCAGAACGCTTAACAAAAGACCAATTAACAGAAACAAAACTAGAAGACAAAGAAATAATATCCTCAATAACTAGAGAGAAGTCACTAGAACCGAGTGCACCACTCCTCAAAGCTTGGATGACCATGAGACAGTCACTCTCCACCACCAAGTGCGAGGCTCCCATTTGTAAACCCCATCGAACCCCTGCCAACACCGCCTTGGCTTCCGCGACACGCACTTCCCAAATCATTCCCTGTTGTACCGTAGCACAGCCCAACACAGTCCCCATTTCGTCCCGACACACCAGCCCCAAACCAGTACCCCACTCACCTAGCGAGCCCGCATCCACATTGATCTTCCACCAGCCCTCCGCAGGCTTCGCCCATGCTGTGGCGTGAACAGGAGCTGCTGCCAGCTTGTTTCGGGCCATCTCACACGAGGCTTCCTACACTTCTTTCACTACCTTCAGACCATATGCTAGTATACTCTCAGGCGAGCCACATTCTCCCTCCATCGAGACCTTACACTGAGCCCCCCAAATAGCCCAGCTCAACGTTAGAAAGGTCGCCACATCCCCTTCTTCCATTTGCTTTAAACAAAACCCCCACCAATCTACCACATTCCTGCAGCCTTCAGGAACCCAGCTCGCGAATGGACTCAAGTCCCATACACTCCGCGCCAAGCCACAGTTGTGAAGAGCGTGTGGGCGGGCGCGGATGGTGTCGTCGTTGTGTGCACCGCGCCCGGCCAAAGATAAAATTTCTCCTACTCTCTTCTACACTAAGGTAGTATAGTGGAAGTAGGGGTCGTATCCACAGGGAAACAGGGACGAGTTTAGTACTTAGCGTGATTCGAAACCTAGATTAAGCTAAGGGCCGAGAAACCTAATAATAATTACAAAGGGGGGTTTCAAGTAGATTAAAAACAACTAAAACTAACTAGCATACAAAGAAAATGAGAAATCAATATGGAAAGATCTTGAATCCGATTAACATCCACTTCAATTCATTATCGATCCTTGAACCTCCACTCTAATTATTTCCATAATTATCTATTGTCGAGAATTAATCTCGTGTTCTCCTTATTCTTAGTTGAATAGCACGATCGCCGTGACTATAAAACCCTAACTAAAGGATAACCTAGTCCGATCTCGCGTCTAAGTTCAATCCAATAGCAAAGAATAAACACAAGAGAACCAATAGACCTGCTAATGTCATACACGCGATAAACATTCAACAGTTGATTCAATTTCCCTAAGAACTAACCAAGATGATCAGCATCTAAATTACTCCCTAGTTTGCTACCAATTGATAAAAGAATAAAACAATCCGATTCTATTCTTAAATCTAGCATTAGATTAACTACACAATCAAACTAGTAACGTTCCTAGCTTAATCATGCAAAAATCATAGAAAGCAATCATAGAAATTAAACCATAATCAAAGAAACTAAATAGAGAGGAAAGATCTCACAATAATGCTTGAAGCTCCATATTAATCTCGTTCAAGAACGGTTCAAGCTACAATCGGCATAGCATAAGCCAATTCCATAGTTGAAATCTCCTAAAACTAAACTAAGAATTGAAAACTAAAACTAGGAAATGAAAAACAAAGAAAAGAGAAATGAAGAACAAAGAGGAACGAAGAAGGAAAGATGAAAAGAGAATCATGAAGAAGGAAGGATGAGGAGAGGAGCTCTCCCCTCAAGCTTGCCACTCCAAGATCTACATTTCAGCTCTCCTCTTCGTGCTCCACTTCGTCTCCCCTCAAAAGTTAGGTTTTAGGAGCTTTTAAACCCCGCACAAAATCGTGGCTCCAAGCAGACTTAAGCGTCGCGAGTCGCGACACCGATCGCGAGTCGCGACGAGGACTCTCGTCTCCCCGCACAAAATGGCCGGCACGCAGTCGCGAGCCGCGAGGCATCGCGAGTCGCGAGGAGCAGGGGGTCGCGAGGTGCGGCGGTCCTCGCGAGTCGCGAGCTCGGGCGATGGGCGCCGGGCGCGAGCGCCGGGCCGTTGCTTGCGGGCGATGACGCCGGCTCGCCGGGTTGACGGTGGAGCGTAGCTTGCGGTGATGCTTGGGTTGCGGTGATGCTTGGCTTGCGATGATGCTTGGCTTGCTCGGCTCACATGCATTTCACCTTGGAAGCTCGGAATGCATGACATTAACACAACTTATCTCGCAAAACTCCGAACTTCCGCTAAGGGTTAAATAAAACACGAATGTTAACAATTACAATCAAACCCTTAGCAAAGTGCACCCAAAATAACGTATACACAACGTATAACTTGGGCGTATCAAATACCCCCACACTTGAACTTTACTTGACCTCGAGTAAACTCAAAATGAGGGTCACCAAATAAATCTTCACCCAAATTATCAACACCATCCTCTCTCTCCACCAACAACATCATCATCACATCTTAACGAAATACGCTCAAAATCTAAACGTAAGGGATAATGATTCCCCCACACTTAGCTTCAAGCTACTATCGAAATACGTACGCGACAACAATAATCACCAAACGACAACCAAAATGTGAGCTCAAATCCTGAAGGATCTCAAAGGAGTTGAACTCACTCCAACGCCACCATCAAAATGACAACTCGCCTAAAACCTCAAAAAAGACAAACTACTACTACTACACCCAAACTAGATAAGCAAGCCATGGAACAAAGACAAAAAGGGATAAATTCCATGCTTACTCCCAAAAACAAACAAACAACCAAAAGAATGTGAAAGCCAAAACAAAACTCCACAAAATCAAGGATGGATTCACCAACCTTACCCGAAAACGCTTTCCACCTTATGACACCGTCTCCGGCAAATGAGTTTCCAAAGTATATAATTCTCTCTTAATCTCTCATTTTGCCTAGGAGCCCTTTCGGGTTTTCATCCTAGCTTCACACATTTCTTTTTTGGTTGCACCTCACCATCTTACCCGCTCAATATAAGCCACTTTTTTGCATAGGTTGCCCTTTCGGGTTTTCAACCTATCCGGGCCCCCAATTTTTGCCCGAGTCGCCCGCCCTTGCGGGTTTTCAACTTCGCCGGGATTCATTTTCATTGTTTTTTTTTTTTTTATATTTTTTTCAATTTTTTTTTCATTTTTTTTTTCAAATTGAAATAAATACAACATAAATACAACATAGATACATGAGAATGAGAATACCCTCCCCCCTACTTAAACTACACATTGTCCTCAATGTGTCGACAATTAGTAGAAAAAGTAAACTGAAAATGGGGGGAGAAAATCGAAAATCGGGTAAATCGAAGATCGAATGCTCAAAACTCATGACCAAACAATCCGTCAAACTCAAATTTCTTAACAACACCAACTTAAATCTCATAAATCAACTCACAACCCTCTCCCTCGAATCACTCAAACAAATGGCAAATTCAAAAGTTTCGAATTTTTGAGATTTGCACCTAGCTTAAGAGATCGGAAAGATACAACAATCTCACTCCTCTAATGTTACCAACTCCTAGGTATTGAAGTCCTCCCAACGGATTTTCTATTGTGGATTTTGGCTCCAAGTGGATTAAGATTTGTTGTGGTTCTTTTGAGTGGGTGGGCGGTGGGTGGAAGAAAATTTGATGTGGTGGTGGAAATTTGATGAGAAATAAAGGAAAGAAAGAAAATAAAAAGGGTCTCGGGTTGCCTCCCGAGAAGCGCTGTTGTTTAAAGTCGTTAGCTCGACTTAGTACCTTAGGCTCAATCATTGGGATTGTGCTCCATGTGTGATAATGGTGGTTCCATGTCAATCTCCACTTCAAGTACCTACAAAACTGATTGACAAGAACTCTTGCAATGCATCGTTAGTACCTAGCTTACTACATCATGGTTGAGCATATAACATCAGATTATATCCAAAACCTAGCATTAAGTCAACAACAAACATCAACTAGTAGTACTCCTAGCTAATCCAAGTCATGACCATTACTATAAATGTTTAAAGCTAGACAATAACCAAGATATAGAGTAAATCATACCATAAACCGTCAAAAGCTTCAATCAACCATTCTCAAGAGAGTGGCCAACCAAAAACAAAGAGCACAAGCAATACCATCCAAAAATCACGCTAAATACAAACAAGTAACACCATTTCCTCGGCAACGGCGCCAAAATTTGGGCGGGCGCGGATGGTGTCGTCGTTGTGTGCACCGCGCCCGGCCAAAGATAAAATTTCTCCTACTCTCTTCTACACTAAGGTAGTATAGTGGAAGTAGGGGTCGTATCCACAGGGAAACAGGGACGAGTTTAGTACTTTGCGTGATTCGAAACCTAGATTAAGCTAAGGGCCGAGAAACCTAATAATAATTACAAAGGGGGGTTTCAAGTAGATTAAAAACAACTAAAACTAACTAGCATACAAAGAAAATGAGAAATCAATATGGAAAGATCTTGAATCCGATTAACATCCACTTCAATTCATTATCGATCCTTGAACCTCCACTCTAATTATTTCCATAATTATCTATTGTCGAGAATTAATCTCGTGTTCTCCTTATTCTTAGTTGAATAGCACGATCAGCGTGACTATAAAACCCTAACTAAAGGATAACCTAGTCCGATCTGCGTCTAAGTTCAATCCAATAGCAGCAATAAACACAGAGAACCAATAGACCTGCTAATGTCATACACGCGATAAACATTCAACAGTTGATTCAATTTCCCTAAGAACTAACCAAGATGATCAGCATCTAAATTACTCCCTAGTTTGCTACCAATTGATAAAAGAATAAAACAATCCGATTCTATTCTTAAATCTAGCATTAGATTAACTACACAATCAAACTAGTAACGTTCCTAGCTTAATCATGCAAAAATCATAGAAAGCAATCATAGAAATTAAACCATAATCAAAGAAACTAAATAGAGAGGAAAGATCTCACAATAATGCTTGAAGCTCCATATTAATCTCGTTCAAGAACGGTTCAAGCTACAATCGGCATAGCATAAGCCAATTCCATAGTTGAAATCTCCTAAAACTAAACTAAGAATTGAAAACTAAAACTAGGAAATGAAAAACAAAGAAAAGAGAAATGAAGAACAAAGAGGAACGAAGAAGGAAAGATGAAAAGAGAATCATGAAGAAGGAAGGATGAGGAGAGGAGCTCTCCCCTCAAGCTTGCCACTCCAAGATCTACATTTCAGCTCTCCTCTTCGTGCTCCACTTCGTCTCCCCTCAAAAGTTAGGTTTTAGGAGCTTTTAAACCCCGCACAAAATCGTGGCCCCAAGCCGACTTAAGCGTCGCGAGTCGCGACACTGATCGCGAGTCGCGACGAGGACTCTGTCTCCCCGCACAAAATGGCTGGCACGCAGGTCGCGAGCCGCGACAGGCATCGCGAGTCGCGAGGAGCAGGGGGTCGCGAGGTGCGACAGTCCTCGCGAGTCGCGAGCCTGGGCGATGGGCGCTGGGCAGTGAGCGCTGGGCTGTTGCTTGGTGGGCGATGACGCTGGCTCGCTGGGTTGACGGTGGAGCGTAGCTTGCGGTGATGCTTGGGTTGCGGTGATGCTTGGCTTGCGATGATGCTTGGCTTGCTCGGCTCACATGCATTTCACCTTGGAAGCTCGGAATGCATGACATTAACACAACTTATCTCGCAAAACTCCGAACTTCCGCTAAGGGTTAAATAAAACACGAATGTTAACAATTACAATCAAACCCTTAGCAAAGTGCACCCAAAATAACGTATACACAACGTATAACTTGGGCGTATCAGCGTGCAACCCCGTCTCTTCGGGGGCACCACACACACCACACCGCTCCTCAATTGCGGGTACACGCACATGAAGACCACTTTTAGTGGGAAGCGCCTCTACGCATGCCCTCCACGCAAAGAGCTTTACTCTCGGTAGAATAGCAGCGTTCCAAATAATAGACCATAAATCCGAGGCATTCATCGAGGCCTCCTCACCCAAGCACCTCTCATCCTGCATCAAGGCTCTGTATGCTGATCGGACGAAGTATAGCCCATCCTTTTCCAAGTCCCAACATAGCTTATCAGCAGGCAATCGACGACTCAATGGGATACTCAAAATTCTTTCCACTTCAAATGGCAAAAAAAGTTGTGTAACAAGTTCTACTTTCCAATCACGGGTGATCGGATCAATCAAAGCTCCTACCTCCAACTCCACATTAGCATCCCCTCTAGGTGACAATATTTTTCGAGACTGTGTTCCGGGAATCCAAGCGTCCTTCCATACCTTAATACTCTCTCCATCTCCTACTCTCCATCGCATTCCCCTTCTAAGCACCCATTTAGCTTCCCAAATACCTCTCCAAGTATAACTCGGATTTGCCCCCACTTCGGACTCCATGAAAGAACTGTTAGGAAAGTAACGAGCTTTAAGAATCTGCGCAATTAGACTACCCGAGTGCAACATTAAACGCCACGCCTGCTTACCTAACAAGGCCCAATTGAAGAGTTTCATATCTCTAAAACCCAATCCACCTTCACTCTTTTCTTTGCACAACTTCTTCCAGGCTACCCAGTGTATCTTACGTTCACCATGCTTTTGACCCCACCAGAACTGAGAGATAAGAGAGCGAATTTCATCACAAAAAGAAGATGGAAACTTGAACACACTCATCGCGTAGGTAGGAAGAGATTGGGCCACAGCCTTTATCATGACCTCCCTACCCGCTTTAGAAAGCACCATCCCCTTCCACCCTTGAAGCTTCTTCCAAATCTTCTCCTTGACTCCTCTAGTGATCACCTTCTTAGACCGACCTACCACCGTAGGCAAGCCTAGATACCGATCATGAATATCAACTTCTTGAACCCCAAGCAGGTGGGAAATAGCCTCTCGACGAGAGTTAGGCACTCCCCTACTGAACGAAATCTTTGTCTTATCAAAGTTAACTTTCTGCCCTGACGACAACTCATATAGGTGTAGAGCCTGTTGAATCGCCTCCGAGTCCTGCAAAGAAGCTCTGGAAAGGATGATACAATCATCAGCAAACAGCAAATGATTCACTGAAGGTGCCGTAGGAGCTAACTGGATACCCTTCAGGCTGTTTCTTTCCTCAGCTCGTCTCAAAAGATGGGAAAAGATCTCAGCACATAAAATAAAGAGATACGGAGAGATAGGATCCCCCTGCCGTAACCCTCTATTCGGAACAAAATCAACTGTAGGTTTCCCATTAATCAACACAGCAAAAGTCACAGTACGCACACATTCCATCACTCGATCAATCCAGCCAGTATCAAAACCAAATCTCATCAAAGCTACATCCAAAAAGTCCCATTCAATCCTATCATAAGCTTTTGACATATCCAGTTTCATTGCCATAAACCCTGCAGCACTCTTGTTTTGCTTCATATGATGAAACAACTCAAAAGCCACTAGAATATTATCTGTAATCAAGCGCCCCGGAGTGAAAGCACTTTGGTTAACAGACACAATTCTATCCAGAAAGGATTTTAATCGATTAGCCAGAACTTTTGACACTAGCTTATACACCACATTACATAGAGAGATAGGACGGAAATCTGACATGCGATCCGAATTACTCTTTTTAGGAATCAGAGTAATAAATGTGCGATTCAGATGTCTCGGAGAAGCCTCACCTCTAAGAATACGCAGCACCGACTGAGTGACTGAATGCCCCATAATATGCCAGTAAGACTGAAAGAACATAGGGCACATACCATCGGGCCCCGGAGCCTTAATAGGATGCATCTGACTGAGAGCAACACGAACCTCCTCAGCTGTATAATCGGCTCGCAAGCTCGCATTCATATCCTCTGTGACTCGGGAGTTAAAACCCTCCATGGCTTCGGTAATCAAAGACGGATGAGAGGAAGAAAACATGGATCGAAAATAATCCATTGCCACGACCCAACTGCCTCGTCACCAACATGTTCGACATCATTATCATCTTTAAGGAGACGAATTGAATTCTTCCGTCGACGACCTGAAGCTCGTTGATGAAAATTTTTTGAATTTCGATCCCCTTCATTCAACCACAAAACTCTCGATCGCTATTTCCAATAAATTTCTTCCACAGAGACAAGTTCAGCAATTTCAGATAGTAACTTACGCCGTCGAGCTAATTGTGCCGTAGCTAACCCCCCTTGGTTCAACTTTTTCAAAACTCTTCGCTTCTTTCGCAATTCCGCAAAAATTTTCCCAAACTTCCTACTATTCCACTCCTTCAAATCCACAGCACACATTTCCAACTTAGCAGATAAAGAAGAGCCCCCTAACCACGCATTTTCAATGACTTCTTCACACTCCCCCTCCACGGTCCAGTATTGCTCGAACCTAAAAGGTTTTGAGCCGAGCTTATTACCCATATGATTCTTCGACAAAGTAAGCTTGATCGGCGCATGATCCGACCATTCTCTGTCCAAATGCCACAGATGACCATCAGGAAACAAATCTCTCCACAGTAGAGTAGCAAGAGCATGATCCAGCCTGCATTGGACATTTTCACCAAGCTCTCTACCATTATCATATGTGAACTCGTACCCTGAAAAAGAAATATCAACAAAACCACAAGTATCCACTGCCTCCCTAAAGTTTGTCATCTGCCACTCCGCTCTATCAGGGCCACCTTGTTTCTCATTCGAGAACAAGATTTCGTTAAAATCTCCAATACAAAGCCAAGGAAGGGTAGACTGAGTAGCCAAAAGAGAGAGAAGAGACCAAGAAAGATGTCTATTGTGAATCTCCGGCCACCCATAAAAACCAGTACATCTCCACTCTTCATCACCTAGGCCCTCCCGTATCACCACATCTATATGATGAACAGACATGGAAAGCGCATCAATCACAATATCCTTGCGCCACAGCAACGCAATACCCCCTGACCTACCATCCACAGCTAAACAATAAAAGTCACCCAATTTTTCTCATACCTTACCAAACTCCGCACTACTCAGCTTCGTCTCCGATAAGAAAACTAAAGCCGGGGCCTCTCTTCGGATCGAATCCCGAAGATTATTGACTGCAGAGAAGTGACCCAACCCTTTGCAGTTCAAGCTTAGAATACTCATTGGGCTTGGCGGGCCTGCTCCGTGGCAGATCTCGCCTCGCGCCATCCCGAAGAAATCGAATCCAAGCACACTTTTTTCACATCAACATCACTGTCCACCGAGTCCATCACCTTATCTCTGTCACGTTTATCCCCCACCACTTCCCCCTCATCACTGCCTCCTTCCTCCATATGAGTATCAAATTTCTCCCCGGCTCTCTTCCTCCATTTCCTCCCGCCCAGCCCCTTCTTCGAAGCCACCAACACCCCACTCTCATGCACCCCAAGCTCCGCACCAACGCCCCCACTATCCTTCGATTGCCTCGACAGTAGATCATTAGTGGCATCCCCATAATCTTGCAGCCTCTCACTCTCAAACCCCTCCGCTGTGACCCCATCTCCTTGATTCAAGAGCATGCCACCCTTACCCCCATTCACCACATGGACATCAGTGAAGTTCAGCCCAACAGTGATCCCCTGAGCAGCCTCAACCTTATCCCATCTCTCCTCAACCTCCTCAAAACACTCCACAGCCTCGCCTCCTTTCCCCATGTCATTACTGCCATCATCGTTTCTATTATCGAGCCTAGTGAGCACCCATTCTTCGACACCACCCTCCCCATCAGCCATCACCTCCAACGACTTCCCCTCAACCTCCCTGTCCACCCCCCTATTTTTATCACCTCTCGCATCAAGACTTAAGTAAGATAAGCTACTGCACTCCTCCACTTTTGGCTTTGAAACAAACAAAACCTTCCTACAAGCTCTAACCTCCTCCAATTCCTCCATCATCTTCTGCACACCTTTACGAGGAGTAGCCCGCAAAGACTTACCCCATCCCATTACTTTCTCCTGCTCAACCTCATCATCAACATTACAACAATCACGTTCACTATGGCCAATAATACCACATAAGAAGCAAAAAAAGGGCAAGCGCTCATAAGCTAGGGCCACTTGAATAATTTTACCATCCCTTCCTTTGATATTTTGATAACGGCATAGAGGTTTTGTTATATCCATATTAATCCTCACTCTTCTATAATTGTCCAAATAAACGCAATCATCATCAATGTCCATAACGTGACCCAGTTTTGAAGCTATTGCTTTACACATCGGGGAACTACGACAGTTGAAGGGCAAATTTTTGAGCCGAATCCAGAAAGGGGAGAGAGTTAAATTTACCTCTGAGGGTTGATCATTGCCAGTAACTTCATTGAGAACCAATAATTGGTTGTCAAAACACCACGGTCTGCCGTCCAGCACTTTCTCTTTATCATGCTAGTGGAAAAATTGGAAGACAAATTTATTAGGTCCAATAGAGCAAATCACAACACGTTTGGATACGCCCCACGCCTGCGTCATAGTACGTTTAAAAGCCTCAACATTGAATTGTTTCTCGGTCACAACGCGACCAACCAGTAAGAGAGAAACCTGGTCATTGAATTCCTCGCCTCCAAACTCCACCGAATCGAAAACATCGGATTCAGCGTCATGAATTTTTAATTTTTTGCATTGTTCGATGAGATCCCCATCCATGGTAATACATAGAAGATGGTGAAACCCCTAGGGTTAGGGCAGACTGACACCAAGCCGAGAGAAAACCTATCTTTCAAGGAGCCTTAACTATCTTAAAAAAAAATATATGTTACTATCTGATATGTTATTAGGCAATCAATATTACAAGGAACCTAACAGGTTGTCCAAATTATATGATTAATGTTAGAACAATTCTTTAGATCTTGTTTAACAAAAGTAACATGCAGGTAATAAAAGCAATAAAGCAGGACAATCATATATTATGTATAGAACAATCAGGCAGGCATATATTATACAAAGGCAAGAATAATAATAATATGAATATAAAATAAAGTATAGAAAAGGGGTTAGAATATACAGCAGAACGAATATTACTTAAAGATCTACATCATGAAATAAATTGTTAGTAACTTCAAGGCAATAAATATAATTGATTATTCAAGGATCCTCAGGAATTATACCTGTAATGTCCCAAAAACTTAATCCTACTTAACTTATAAACTTGAATAAGAGGCTAAATTTATTTTATTTGTTTATAGTTGAGCAACACATAAACTATTAAATTAGATAAACTAATACTATTACACAAAGTATGAACATCTAAAGTGTGTAATTATTTTTAATAATAATAATAATAATAGGAAAAGAAAAAGAAAAGAAGGAATGTAGTTGCAAAGATGAACATGAATTTGACTTTTTGTTTCCCTCCACTCTTCTTCCTCCTTCTTCCTTTTTCAACTTTCCTTCCTTCTCCTTATCATACATGGCAATTCACTAAATTTTCTCACTTTTTAAAACCTCTAACTGCTGTCACCATCACTAAGAGAATAATTCAAACACAAATTCTCTTCAAGCTCCATAGTTATCTTCAAGATATGGTTTTCAAGTTGTGCAGGAACTCCTCAATGGCTATAAATAGCCATGGTTACTCACCCAAATATCACACCACACCACCTCTTAAATACGACGCACTGAGGCCACCACACTGCTTGCCAACCTCGCCCCATTGTTGCACCACCCTCCGTCCACCGGCCACGCCGGTGCACTAACCGCAAGCCTAGCCCGACCTCCCTATCTCGCTCGCAACTTCTCTCTCTTCTCCCTCGCGTGTCTCTCTCTCCTCGCCCTGCTCTCGCTGCACCTACCTCTTGCGGCATTGTTGCCCGAAGTCGGAATCCTACCGGAGTTTACTTTCACTGTCACTTGCATCCTTTCTGGTTTGGCTTGCCTCGTGCCGTCACACGTCCAACCCTGTTCTTCATAGCTTCAAATAATTTGAAGCAGTAAGGTGTGCGTTGAATACTTTCTTTGTCCTTGTTAATATGGGCAAAGTTAGATATTTGGGCTCAACTATTAGTTTAAATATGATTCAGTATTAAATAAATTGAGCTCACATGTTATTGAGTTAAACTAATTAACTTGCAACTTGCTTGTATAATGTATAATTTTGCAGAATATGAACTTATATGCCTTTAACTATTTAATTAATAGGGAAACTTAATTTAATAGACCAAGTTGTAAGAACTCAATTAATTAAAGATTCAATATGATGACCTTAGCTAATTGTTATAACACTATTTAGTAGTAAATGACTAATCGATGTCATCTTTGGATTCACATGGTAATTACTTAATATAAGTAGTTACAATATCATGTTAGTAATACAGTTGTATTTATAAAATGGTTAATAAAGTCTAGAATAAAAATTGGTAGAAGATATATTTAATCACTCCACTTAATAGTTAATTAAGGAGTCACATTAATAAGTTGAGGATAACTTAAATAATAATGACTATTAACAATAGGTCTTCCTATAAGTACATGACCAAGTAGACATGATTCTCCAGACCAAGGTTATGTTGACGGAATTTTAGACTTAAATAACGATAAGTTACTTTTATATCAACACTAAGCCCTAATTGTTACTAAGTTAGGCATATGGGCTATTAATATCACTATTCTTGATTAGATTAAAAAGGATAAAGGATATTACAAGCCTCCCCCGGCTATCAAAGTTGGTAAACAGTATTTCAGGTAACGTCTACTGCTAGCACCCGCACTCCCCTTCCAACTATGTTTTATGATGCTTTATATATGATGTTTATGCTATGTTATTTATGGAATGCGGGATATGAAATGGTTTGCTATGTAAATGATGTTTATTAAATGATTTAATGCTGTGAAGTATGAAGATTTTGATGTTATGACAATATGGTTATGATTACGTTTAATGATTATAATTACGTTCAATGATTATGATTACGATGGTGTAATGTAATTATGGTGACGTTACGATTAAGATTACGTTTTATGATTACCATTACGATGATGTAATGTAATTATGATACATAAAAGAAACGAAACATGATAAAGTTAAGTAAAAGATGGTTTTTGGTAGTATCCCGTGGGCACCGCAAGTGTCACCTTTGTTGTGACTGCCTTTCTGTGGGCACCGCAAGTCTCACCTATGTAGTGACCACCCTTCTGTTAAAAATGTGGGCACCGAAAGTGTCACCTATGTTGTGGCCGCCTTTCTGTTTGTTTTTGGGGGAGACGTCCCTTCTGTTGTACTAGCCAAGTTACCAATGTAAAAGATATATGATGATGAACATGACAAAGAGTGATGATAATGTTTTATGATTATGATTTAATGGTTATGTTTACGAAATGGTTTTACTATTTCTCTTCTCCCTGTTTGCAACTAAAATAAGTTGAAATGCTTTTACGATGTTAGGATAGTAAGTTACTGAGCCTTGGCTCATGACGTTTTGTTTTATGTTTTAGGTATTGAAGAACAGTTACAGTATGGCTATTATAATGAGATGTGTTGAGGAGACTATGTATGATTCTATGAGGTTTAGAATATTTTGTATGATAGACGAACAAGTATTGTTTTATGATGAGCAAATGTATAGATGAATTATCATTTTAGACTATTATATTATCAGGGGACCCTAACCAACAGGCTTAAGCTATGATTCCGCTGATGATTAAGGTTATGTATTTTCGGGGCGTTACAGAGTGGTTTCAGAGCCGAAACCTAGCCGGAAGTGTGGAGTCTTAGACTTTGCACCGCCTAGGTATGATCCTTTGGATATTTAGACGTTGAGAAAGTTGAGGATTATTTGGGTTATTAGAAGCTAAGAAATAAGAATTCAACCTTATGATCTTTTGAGGATAATATTTAGTGATTGGTAATCTTAAGTTTTGGGTTAGTAGAATCTAAGAAATAAGATGCTGAATAGAAAATTACGAGATTCTTACTTGGTATGAATTATGTGAATAGTTCGATGTTGAATGGCTTGAGGATAAACTGATGGTTATTTGAGTAATAGGGACGAATGATTTGTGAATGATCTTTTGAGGTATGAGTGGTTATATTTGATGTTCGAGGTAAGACACAAAAAGTGTTAATGAAATAATGTAAAGAATGTTTAGAGATTTCATGATGATTAAGAATATATTATTGGGTGGTATAAAGAAAAGGGGGTTAAGGAATTCTGAATATCTAAAGTTAATGGTATGGTGGAGATTAACCAATTATTTAATGACGTGATACTTATTTTGGTATTGAATTTTATATGCCGATTTTGAGATTCAAAAATTTATAAGGAATTAGGATTTCTACCTGAGGAGTTAGAGAGTACTTGATATTACTTCAGTCTTAAGGATTTGAGTTTTTGAAAAGCTGAAGTACGTCATAATGTATATTGGATGTTATGGTTGGTGTTATGGCTTTTAGGTAATGTGAAGCATTAATTGAAGAAGTTAGACAAATATATATATATATATCTTGAAGGAATAGGAGTGTGCTACTTGGAGATGTAAGAGCTACATGGAGTGTGATTAGGAAGAAAGCATATGGTCGTTAATAGAAAACTAAATTTGGAGAACTAAGTGCTTGACCTTCTTTGAAAGACTTCAGGCAAGAAACTTTTCTGTTTGAGAATTTATTAGATGAATGTCTTATTAGTATGGTAATTGATATAATTTAGAAATGTATAATAGATGAATTCAAGTGATAGCTTTCCCATAAAAAAAGGGGGAAATGTTTATAGAATCTTGAAAAAATGTTGAGGAAATCGAAGTCGTGATGAAGAGTAAACCACTATGTAGGGTTGATAGAATCCTGAGCAATTAAGAGCTTGAGCGCTTGATGTTAACGATGTAAGAAACTTGGTTAGGAATACGTTATGGTTGATTGGGAAGGTAAATGTCTTAACTTTGGGGCTATGATGATAATATTGGTTTAATGTGACGACTGAAATTAAGGATGGATAAATAATGAAACAATGAATTCAGCAGTTTTGGTGAATACCTTATCAGATGATACTGTCATTTTAGAGATAGGATCAAAATGTGATGCTCATAAATGTCCAATGACGATCATATTATAGAAGGAGAATGAATAAGCTATATGCAAAGCACGATTAAACTCTTTAAATGGTTATGAGAGAGGAGTAGATTTATATGTTAAAGGCAAGTTACCTTAATGAATTTGGGTTTAGGCTTTCTAGTAAACTGGTGGACCAAGTATGATATTATGTTTTTGGATATTTGAAGTCATGAGGATTCGAAATATATAATGGAATGTAATGTTGTTTCGAGATTATGTGAATGATGAGTATTAGAGAGAAAGAAACTAATGATGAAGATAGTAGGAGAACCTAACCTTTTACTCCAATGATGGATAAACTTATTCGAGATTGAATCATAAATGTACATGTTGGAGGTTCAAATGAAATATTACTAAATCATTCACAGGAAGTAGTATATTCGTCAACAAAGTGAGACTTTTGGTTGACTTTTCAGACATTAATATTTCGATATGAAAATCATATGTTCATAGGTTTGCTTTAGATCTCAATATATAAGTTCGTCCAAACATGTAATATTTTTTTTTTGACTGAATGAAGGTTTAGTTGAACAACGAAAATAATATGTGATGCTATGTATATACGAATATATACGTGATTCTGAAATTTTTATGAATGAAATGCATGACGCTACATTATGCACCTGATTATATTTTCAAGTTTCGAGGACAAAACTTTTTCTAAGGGGGTGAGGATGTAATGTCCCATAAACTTAATCCTGCTTAACTTATAAACTTGAATAAGAGGCTAAATTTATTTTTATTTGTTTATAGTTGAGCAACACACAAACTATTAAATTAGATAAACTAATACTATTACACAAAGTATGAACATCTAAAGTGTGTAATTAATAATAATAATAATAATAGGAAAAGAAAAAGAAAAGAAGGAATGTAGTTGCAAAGATGAACATGAATTTGCCTTTTTGTTTCCCTCCACTCTTCTTCCTCCTTCTTCCTTTTTCAACTTGCCTTCCTTCTCCTTATCATAAATGGCAATTCACTAAATTTTCTCACTTTTTTGAACCTCTAACTGCTGTCACCATCACTAGGAGAACAATTCAAACACAAATTCTCTTCAATCTCCATAGTTATCTTCAAGATATGGTTTTCAAGTTGTGTAGGAACTCCTCAACGGCTATAAATAGCCATGGTTACTCACCCAAATATCACACCACACCACCTCTTAAATACGACGCACCAGGCCACCACACCTGCTGCCAACCTCGCCCCACTGCTGCACCACCCTCCGTCCACCAGCACGCCGTCGGTGCACTAACCGCAAGCCTAGCCCGACCTCCCTATCTCGCTCACAACTTCTCTCTCTTCTCCTTCGCGTGTCTCTCTCTCCTCGCCCTACTCTCGCTGCACCTACCTTTTGCGGCGTTGTTGCCCGAAGCCGGAATCCTACCGGAGTTTACTTTCACCGTCACTTGCATCCTTTCTGGTTTGGCTTGCCTCGTGCCGTCACACGTCTAACCCTGTTCTTCATAAGTTAGATATTTGGGCTCAACTATTATTTTAAATATGATTCAGTATTAAATAAATTGAGCTCACATGTTATTGAGTTAAACTAATTAACTTGCAACTTGCTTGTATAATGTATAATTTTGCAGAATATGAACTTATATGCCTTTAACTATTTTATTAATAGTGAAACTTAATTTAATAGACCAAGTTGTAAGAACTCAATAAATTAAAGATTCAATATGATGACCTTAGCTAATTGTTATAACACTATTTTGTAGTAAATGACTAATCGATGTCATCTTTGGATTCACATGGTAATTACTTAATATAAGTAGTTATAATATCATGTTAGTAATACAGTTGTATTTATAAAATGGTTAATGAAGTCTGGAATAAAAATTGGTAGAAGATATATTTAATCACTCCACTTAATAGTTAATTAAGGAGTCACTTTAATAAGTTGAGGATAACTTAAATAATAATGGCTATTAACAATGGGTCTTCCTATAAGTACATGACCAAGTAGACATGATTCTCCAGACCAAGGTTATGTTGATGGAATTTTGGACTTAAATAACTATAAGTTACTTTTATATCAACACTAAGCCGTAATTGTTACTAAGTTAGGCATATGGGTTATTAATATCACTATTCTTGATTAGATTAAAAAGGATAAAGGATATTACAAGCCTCCCCCGGCTATCAAAGTTGGTAAGCAGGATTTCAGGTAACGTCTACTGCTAGCACCCGCACTCCCCTTCCAACTATGTTTTATGATGCTTTATATACGATGTTTATGCTATGTTATTTATGGTGTGCGGGATATGAAATGTTTGCTATGTAAATGATGTTTATTAAATGATTTAATGCTGTGAAGTATGACGATTTTGATGTTATGACAATATGGTTATGATTACGTTTAATGATTATAATTACGTTCCATGATTATGATTACGATGGTGTAATGTAATTATGGTGACGTTACGATTAAGATTACGTTTTATGATTACGATTACGATGATGTAATGTAATTATGATACGTAAAAGAAACGAAACATGATAAAGTTAAGTAAAAGATGGTTTTTGGTAGTATCCCGTGGGCACCGCAAGTGTCACCTTTGTTGTGACTGCCTTTCTGTGGGCACCACAAGTGTCACCTATGTAGTGACCGCCCTTCTGTTAAAAATGTGGGCACCGAAAGTGTCACCTATATATGTTGTGGCCGCCTTTCTGAATGTTTTTGGGGTGACGTCCCTTCTGTTGTACTAGCCAAGTTACCAAAGTAAAAGATATATGATGATGAACATGACAAAGAGTGATGATAATGTTTTATGATTATGATTTAATGGCTATGTTTACGAAATGGTTTTACTATTTCTCTTCTCCCTGTTTGCAACTAAAATAAGTTGAAATGCTTTTACGATGTTAGGGTAGTATGTTACTGAGCCTCGGCTCATGACGTTTTGTTTTATGTTTTAGGTATTGAAGAACAGTTACAGTATGACTATTATAATGAGTTGTGTTGAGGAGACTATGTATGATTCTATGAGGTTTAGAATATTTTGTATGATAGACGAACAAGTATTGTTTTATGATGAGCAAATGTATAGATGAATTATCATTTTAGACTATTATATTACAAGTGGACCCTAACCAACAAGCTTAAGCTTTGATTCCGCTGATGATTAAGGTTATGTATTTTCGGGGCGTTACAGATAGGGATGGCATTGGGGCGGGTCAAGTAGGAGACCCGCCCCATCCCCACCCAAGTGGGGCGGGGATGGGTTAAGGTTTGGTGGGGATGGGGCGGGGATGGGGATTAAAATGATCCCCGCAATGGGTGGTGGAGCGGGTGTGGATTTTATGCTATACCCACACCATCCATGCTCGCCCCGCCTCACCGCCACCCGCCCCGCATATTTATTATTAAAATTCTATTTATATACTTATAATATTAATAATTTTATCTTGCAAAATATAAATATGTGGGTATGATGCGGGTACGCAGAGGGTGCGGGTACCCATGCGGGTAGTGGGGAGGGGATGAAGTGGGTACGACACGGGTGCGAGTACCCATGCGGGTGGTGGGGCGGGGATGGGTTTAAATATGTACCTGATGGGGGCGGGGATGGGTCTGGTAATTTCCCTCGCAATGGGTAGTGGGGCGGGGATGGGGATGAGAATTTTATGCGGGTGCGGGTGCGGGTGTGGAGGTACCATCCTCCGCACCCGCCCCGCCCAATTGCCATCCCTAGTTACAGAGTGGTTTCAGAGCCGAAACCTAGCCGGAAGTGTGGAGTCTTAGACTTTGCACCGCCTAGGTATGATCCTTTGGATATTTAGACGTTGAGAAAGTTGAGGATTATTTGGGTTATTAGAAGCTAAGAAATAAGAATTCAACCTTATGATCTTTTGAGGATAATATTTAGTGATTGGTAATCTGAAGTTTTGGGTTAGTAGAATCTAAGAAATAAGATGCTGAATAGAAAATTACGAGATTCTTACTTGGTATGAATTATGTGAATAGTTCGATGTTGAATGGCTCGAGGATAAACTGATGGTTATTTGAGTAATAGGGACGAATGATTTGTGAATGATCTTTTGAGGTATGAGTGGTTGTATTTGATGTTCGAGGTAAGACACAAAAAGTGTTAATGAAATAATGTAAAGAATGTTTAGAGATTTCATGATGATTAAGAATATATTATTGGGTGGTATAAAGAAAAGGGGGTTAAGGAATTCTGAATATCTAAAGTTAATGGTATGGTGGAGATTATCCAATTATTTAATGACGTGATACTTATTTTGGGATTAAATTTTATATGCCGATTTTGAGATTTGAAAATTTATAAGAAATTAGGATTTCTACGTGAGGAGTTAGAGAGTACTTGATATTACTTCAGTCTTAAGGATTTGAGGCTTTGAAAAGCTGAAGTACGTCATAATGTATATTGGATGTTATGGTTGGTGTTATGGCTTTTAGGTAATGTGAAGCATTGATTGAAGAAGTTAGACAAATATATATATCTTGAAGGAATAGGAGTGTGCTACTTGGAGATGTAAGAGCTACATGGAGTGTGATTACGAAGTAAGCATATAGTCGTCAATAGAAAACTGAATTTGGAGAACTAAGTGCTTGACCTTCTTTGAAAGACTTCATGCAAGAAACTTTTCTATTTGAGAATTTATTAGATGAATGTCTTATTAGTATGGTCATTGATATAATTTAGAAATGTATAATAGATGAATTCAAGTGATAGCTTTCCCATAAAAAAAAGGGGGAAATGTTTATAGAATCTTGAGGAAATGTTGAGCAAATCGAAGTCGTGATGAAGAGTAAACCACTATGTAGGGTTGATAGAATCCTGAGCAATTAAGAGCTTGAGCGCTTGATGTTAACGATGTAAGAAACTTGGTTAGGAATACATTATGATTGATTGGGAAGGTAAATGTTTTAACTTTGGGGCAATGATGATAATATTGGTTTAATGTGACGACTGAAATTGAGGATGGATAAATAATGAAACAATGAATTTAGCAGTTTTGGTGAATACCTTATCAGATGATACTGTCATTTTAGAGATTGGAACAAAATGTGATGCTCATAAATGTCCAATGACGATCATATTATAGAAGGAGAATGAATAAGCTATATGCAAAGCACGATTAAACTCTTCAAATGGTTATGAGAGAGGAGTAGATTGATATATTAAAGGCAAGTTAGCTTAATGAATTTGGGTTTAGGCTTTCTAGTAAACTGGTGGACCAAGTATGATATTATGTTTTTGGATATTTGAAGTCATGAGGATTCGAAATATATAATGGAATGTAATGTTGTTTCGAGATTATGTGAATGATGAGAATTAGAGAGAAAGAAACTAATGATGAAGATAGTTGGAGAACCTAACCTTTTACTCCAATGATGGATAAACTTATTCGGGATTGAATCATAGATGTACATGTTGGAGGTTCAAATGAAATATTTCTAAATCATTCACAGGAAGTAGTATATTCGTCAACAAAGTGAGACTTTTGGTTGACTTTTCAGACATTAAGATTTCGATATGAAAATCATATGTTCATAGGTTTGCTTTAGATCTCAATATATAAGTTCGTCCAAACATGTAATGTTTTTTTTTTTTGACTGAATGAAGGTTTAGTTGAACAACGAAAATAATATGTGATGCTATGTATATACGAATACGTGATTCTGAAATTTTTATGAATGAAATGCATGACGCTACATTAAGCACCTGACTATATTTTCAAGTTTCGAGGACGAAACTTTTTCTAAGGGGGTGAGGATGTAATGTCCCAAAAACTTAATCCTGCTTAACTTATAAACTTGAATAAGAGGCTAAATTTATTTTATTTGTTTATAGTTGAGCAACACATAAACTATTATATTAAATAAACTAATACTATTACACAAAGTATGAACATCTAAAGTGTGTAATTATTTTTAATAATAATAATAATAATAGGAAAAGAAAAAGAAAAGAAGGAATGTAGTTGCAAAGATGAACATTAATTTGACTTTTTGTTTCCCTCCACTCTTCTTCCTCCTTCTTCCTTTTTCAACTTTCCTTCCTTCTTCTTATCATACATGGCAATTCACTAAATTTTCTCACTTTTTAAAACCTCTAACTGCTGTCACCATCACTAAGAGAACAATTCAAACACAAATTCTCTTCAAACTCCATAGTTATCTTCAAGATATGGTTTTCAAGTTGTGTAGGAACTCCTCAACGGCTATAAATAGCCATGGTTACTCACCCAAATATCACACCACACCACCTCTTAGATACGACGCACCAGGCCACCACACCTGCTGCCAACCTCGCCCCACTGTTGCACCACCCTCCGTCCACCAACACGCCGCCGGTGCACTATCCGCAAGCCTAGCCCGACCTCCCTATCTCGCTCGCAACTTCTCTCTCTTCTCCCTCGCGTGTCTCTCTCTCCTCGCCCTGCTCTCTCGCTGCACCTACCTCTTGCGGCGTTGTTGCCCGAAGCCGGAATCCTACCGGAGTTTACTTTCACCGTCACTTGCATCCTTTCTGGTTTGGCTTGCCTCGTGCCGTCACACGTCCAACCCTGTTCTTCATTGCTTCAAATAATATGAAGCAGTAAGGTGTGCGTTGAATACTTTCTTTGTCCTTGTTAATATGGGCTAAGTTAGATATTTGGGCTCAACTATTAGTTTAAATATGATTCAGTATTAAATAAATTAAGCTCACATGTTATTCATTTAAACTAATTAACTTGCAAATTGCTTGTATAATGTATAATTTTGCAGAATATGAACTTATATGCCTTTAACTATTTTATTAATAGGGAAACTTAATTTAATAGACCAAGTTGTAAGAACTCAATTAATTAAAGATTCAATATGATGACCTTAGCTAATTGTTATAACACTTTTTAGTAGTAAATGACTAATCGATGTCATCTTTGGATTCACATGGTAATTACTTAATATAAGTAGTTACAATATCATGTTAGTAATACAGTTGTATTTATAAAATGGTTAATAAAGTCGAGAATAAAAATTGGTCGAATATATATTTAATCACTCCACTTAATAGTTAATTAAGGAGTCACTTTAATAAGTTGAGGATAACTTAAATAATAATGTCTATTAACAATAGGTCTTCCTATAAGTACCTGACCAAGTAGACATGATTCTCCAGACCAAGGTCATGTTGACGGAATTTTAGACTTAAAAAACTATAAGTTACTTTTATATCAACACTAAGCCCTAATTGTTACTAAGTTAGGCATATGGGTTATTAATATCACTATTCTTGATTAGATTAAAAAGGATAAAGGATATTACAAGCCTCCCCCGGCTATCAAAGTTGGTAAGCAGGATTTCAGGTAACGTCTACTGCTAGCACCCGCACTCCCCTTCCAACTATGTTTTATGATGCCTTATATACGATGTTTATGCTATGTTATTTATGGTGTGCGGGATATGAAATGTTTGCTATGTAAATGATGTTTATGAAATGATGTAATGCTGTGAAGTATGAAGATTTTGATGTTATGACAATATGGTTATGATTACGTTTAATGATTATAATTACGTTCCATGATTATGATTACGATGGTGTAATGTAATTATGGTGATGTTACGATTAAGATTACGTTTTATGATTACGATTACGATGATATAATGTAATTATGATACGTAAAAGAAACGAAACATGATAAAGTTAAGTAAAAGATGGTTTTTGGTAGTATCCCGTGGGCACCGCAAGTGTCACCTTTGTTGTGACTGCCTTTCTGTGGGCACCGCAAGTGTCACCTATGTAGTGACCGCCCTTCTATTAAAAATGCGGGCACCGAAAGTGTCACCTATGTTGTGGCCGCCTTTCTGTATGTTTTTGGGGAGACGTCCCTTCTGTTGTACTAGCCAAGTTACCAAAGTAAAAGATATATGATGATGAACATGACAAAGAGTGATGATAATGTTTTATGATTATGATTTAATGGCTATGTTTACGAAATGGTTTTACTGTTTCTCTTCTCCCTGTTTGCAACTAAAATAAGTTGAAATGCTTTTACGATGTTAGGGTAGTATGTTACTGAGCCTTGGCTCATGACGTTTTGTTTTATGTTTTAAGTATTGAAGAACAGTTACAGTATGGCTATTATAATGAGATGTGTTGAGGAGACTATGTATGATTCTATGAGGTTTAGAATATTTTGTATGATAGACGAACAAGTATTGTTTTATGATGAGCAAATGTATAGATGAATTATCATTTTAGACTATTATATTATAAGTGGACCCTAACCAACAGGCTTAAGCTATGATTCCGCTGATGATTAAGGTTATGTATTTTCGGGGCGTTACAGAGTGGTTTCAGAGCCGAAACCTAGCCGGAAGTGTGGAGTCTTAGACTTTGCACCGCCTAGGTATGATCCTTTGGATATTTAGACGTTGAGAAAGTTGAGGATTATTTGGGTTATTAGAAGCTAAGAAATAAGAATTCAACCTTATGATCTTTTGAGGATAACATTAGTGATTGGTAATCTTAAGTTTTGGGTTAGTAGAATCTAAGAAATAAGATGCTGAATAGAACATTACGAGATTCTTACTTGTTATGAATTATGTGAAAAGTTCGATGTTGAATGGCTCGAGGATAAACTGATGGTTATTTGACTAATAGGGACGAATGTTTTGTGAATGATCTTTTGAGGTATGAGTGGTTATATTTGATGTTCGAGGTAAGACACAAAAAGTGTTAATGAAATAATGTAAAGAATGTTTAGAGATTTCATGATGATTAAGAATATATTATTGGGTGGTATAAAGAAAAGGGGGTTAAGGAATTCTGAATATCTAAAGTTAATGGTATGGTGGAGATTATCCAATTATTTAATGACGTGATACTTATTTTGGGATTGAATTTTATATGCCGATTTTGAGATTCGAAAATTTATAAGGAATTAGGATTTCTACGTGAGGAGTTAGAGAGTACTTGATATTACTTCAGTCTTAAGGATTTGAGTTTTTGAAAAGCTGAAGTACGTCATAATGTATATTGAATGTTATGGTTGGTGTTATGGCTTTTAGGTAATGTGAAGCATTGATTGAAGAAGTTAGACAAATATATATATATCTTGAAGGAATAAGAGTGTGCTACTTGGAGATGTAAGAGCTACATGGAGTGCGATTAGGAAGTAAGAATATGGTCGTCAATAGAAAATTGAATTTGGAGAACTAAGTGCTTGACCGTCTTTGAAAGACTTCATGGAAGAAACTTTTTTGTTTGAGAATTTATTAGATGAATGTCTTATTAGTATGGTCATTGATATAATTTAGAAATGTATAATAGATGAATTCAAGTGATAGCTTTCCCATAAAAAAGGGGGAAAAGTTTATAAAATCTTGAGGAAATGTTGAGGAAATCGAAGTCGTGATGAAGAGTAAACCACTATGTAGGTTGATAGAATCCTGAGCAATTAAGAGCTTGAGCTCTTGATGTTAACGATGTAAGAAACTTGGTTAGGAATACGTTATGATTGATTGTGAGGGTAAATGTTTTAACTTTGGGGCTATGATGATAATATTGGTTTAATGTGACGACTGAAATTGAGGATGGATAAATAATGAAACAATGAATTTAGCAGTTTTGGTGAATACCTTATCAGATGATACTGTCATTTTAGAGATAGGAACAAAATGTGATGCTCATAAATGTCCAATGACGATCATATTATAGAAGGAGAATGAATAAGCTATATGCAAAGCACGATTAAACTCTTCAAATGGTTATGAGAGAGGAGTAGATTGATATATTAAAGGCAAGTTAGCTTAATGAATTTGGGTTTAGGCTTTCTAGTAAACTGGTGGACCAAGTATGATATTATGTTTTTGGATATTTGAAGTCATGAGGATTCGAAATATATAATGGAATGTAATGTTGTTTCGAGATTATGTGAATGATGAGAATTAGAGAGAAAGAAACTAATGATGAAGATAGTAGGAGAACATAAACTTTTACTCCAATGATGGATAAACTTATTCGGGATTGAATCATAGATGTACATGTTGGAGGTTCAAATGAAATATTTCTAAATCATTCACAGGAAGTAGTATATTCGTCAACAAAGTGAGACTTTTGGTTGACTTTTCAGACATTAAGATTTCGATATGAAAATCATATGTTCATAGGTTTGCTTTAGATCTCAATATATAAGTTCGTCCAAACATGTAATGTTTTTTTTTTGACTGAATGAAGGTTTAGTTGAACAACGAAAATAATATGTGATGCTATGTATATACGAATACGTGATTCTGAAATTTTTATGAATGAAATGCATGACGCTACATTAAGCACCTGACTATATTTTCAAGTTTCGAGGACGAAACTTTTTCTAAGGGGGTGAGGATGTAATGTCCCAAAAACTTAATCCTGCTTAACTTATAAACTTGAATAAGAGGCTAAATTTATTTTATTTGTTTATAGTTGAGCAACACATAAACTATTAAATTAGATAAACTAATACTACTACACAAAGTATGAACATCTAAAGTGTGTAATTATTTTTAATAATAATAATAATAATAGGAAAAGAAAAAGAAAAGAAGGAATGTAGTTGCAAAGATGAACATGAATTTGACTTTTTGTTTCCCTCCACTCTTCTTCCTCCTTCTTCCTTTTTCAACTTTCCTTCCTTCTGCTTATCATAAATGGCAATTCACTAAATTTTCTCACTTTTAAAAACCTCTAACTGATGACACCATCACTAAGAGAACAATTCAAACACAAATTCTCTTCAAGCTCCATAGTTATCTTCAAGATATGGTTTTCAAGTTGTGTAGGAACTCCTCAATGGCTATAAATAGCCATGGTTACTCACCCAAATATCACACCACACCACCTCTTTAATACGACGCACCAGGCCACCACACCTGCTGCCAACCTCGCCCCACTGTTGCACCACCCTCCGTCCACCAGCACGCCGCCGGTGCCCTAACCGCAAGCCTTGCCCGACCTCCCTATCTCGCTCGCAACTTCTCTGTCTTCTCCCTCGCGTGTCTCTCTCTCCTCGCCCTGCTCTCGCTGCACCTACCTCTTGCGGCGTTGTTGCCCGAAGCCGGAATCCTACCGTAGTTTACTTTCACCGTCACTTGCATCCTTTCTGGTTTGGCTTGCCTCGTGCCGTCACACGTCCAAGGTAAGCAGGATTTCAGGTAACGTCTACTGCTAGCGCCCGCACTCGCCTTCTTACTATGTTTTATGATGCTTTATACGATGTTTATGCTATGTTATTTATGGTGTGCGGGATATGAAATGTTTGCTATGTAAATGATGTTTATTAAATGATTTAATGCTGTGAAGTAAGACGATTTTGATGTTATGAAAATATGGTTATGATTACGTTTAATGATTATAATTACGTTCCATGATTATGATTACGATGGTGTAATATAATTATGGTGACGTTACGATTAAGATTACGTTTTATGATTACGATTACGATGATGTAATGTAATTATGATACGTAAAAGAAACGAAACATGATAAAGTTAAGTGAAATATGGTTTTTGGCAGTATCCCGTGGGCACCGCAAGTGTCACCTATGTTGTGACCGCCTTTCTGTGGACACCACAAGTGTCACCTATGTAGTGACCGCCCTTCTGTTAAAAATGTGGGCACCGAAAGTGTCACCTATGTTGTGGCCGCTTTTCTGTATGTTTTTGGGGAGACGTCCCTTCTGTTGTACTAGCCAAGTTGCCAAAGTAAAAGATATATGATGATGAACATGACAAAGAGTGATGATAATGTTTTATGATTATGATTTAATGGCAATGTTTACGAAATGGTTTTAATATTTCTCTTCTCCCTGTTTGCAACTAAAATAAGTTGAAATGCTTTTACGATGTTAGGGTAGTATGTTACTGAGCCTCGGCTCATGACGTTTTGTTTTATGTTTTAGGTATTGAAGAACAGTTACAGTATGGCTATTATAATGAGATGTGTTGAGGAGACCATGTATGATTCTATGAGGTTTAGAATATTTTGTATGATAGACGAACAAGTATTGTTTTATGATGAGCAAATATATAGATGAATTATCATTTTAGACTATTATATTATAAGTCGGCCCTAACCAACAGGCTTAAGGTATGATTCCGCTGATGATTAAGGTTATGTATTTTCGGGGCGTTACAATACCTATGCGGCATAAATTGAAGAGCGCAACGATCTTTAGGCGGAGCAATTGTGGAACCAGGAACGTAGTATGATCAGTAATTGAAATTGATTTGAGAGGATTAAAGTGTTTTGAGATTCGTAATAGTATTTGGAAGTATTCGTAAGTATATTTGTGTTCATAAAAAATAATGAAAAACCGTCCGTAATTCGGGAAATCACGAGTATTTATAGACAAAAGGGGCGTGCGCTACACGCGGCAACCTGCGCCTGGCGCAGGCCTACGTGTCAGGCGCACGTCCACGCGTCAGGCGCACATTGGTGTGCCTGACGCGGCCAGCCCAATCAAATCCGCACACGTGTATACGCGTATTTAAAAAGATAATAAAGAAACTTGCGTCTCACACTGGACTTGCGTCAGAAGCAGGACTCTGTGTGAGTCACAAATCTACGTGTCAGGCGCTCATTGGCGCGCCGGACGCGATCTGTCCAATGTGCTTGACGCCCATGGCGCGCTGAGCGCAGCCGCCGCGTCCGGCTCATATTCTACCATATTCGTTTTTTGATTCTACGCGTGCTTTAAAGATACTTTTTTATCCTAAAATCCGGGGATTGAATTTTACGGATATAAATCTGATTTATATTTATCTAAGATAATAAAAATATTTATAGAAAATATTTATTAAAATAATAAATATTTAATTGGGCTCTTAAATGGACTTAAAACATTCTATGGGCTTAAAATACAATTAATCATCATGAACAATTAATTGGGCTTTAAAATATCATTTCAAAACACAATTTTGGATTGGTTCTTTAGATTGTTGTTCCGTTGGGTCGCGCCAACTAATACCGCGGTATGTTTCATCATTGGATCCTTAAATGGGGAGACACGATTATGTGTCTACAGAAGCCCCCACTTTGACTGAGGTTAAGGAAACCGAAAGTCAAAGTATACGGTGTCGGGACGGAGAACGATTCTAAACGCTCTGCAGTTTAGAACTGATCTATATACGCCGGTCTCTGCAAAATAACGTAAGTGTGCAGGACAATAACTACAAGCAATCTGATTACCGACAGAAGAAGATGTTAACAGATAGGTTCAAACTACTCAAACAAAGCACATAATGATGCAATAATGCAAACTTAAACTCTCTAAGGATGCATGAGACGCTATGCAAGGATTAAGTTTATGCAAAGCTAAAGGTTGACACGTCATGCAAGGTCATGGTTATGCAAGACTAGAATGTATGAAATGCAAGGTCAGGGTTTTGCAAGGCTAGAAGATGCGTTGAATGATCGAATGATTAGAAATAGATAGAATGATTTTCGAAAATCGTTTTTAGTAAATAATCGGGGTCCGTAAACGAGGTCCACTAATTACAACTTTTTGGGGGTGTGATTCGAATTGGAGGCACCACCACATATATAGGAAGCCCCCACTTTGAGTGAGCTTACCTTGAATTAGGCACCTTGAGCCTTGATTGAAATGTTGTTGACATGTCTTGAACGTTGAAAGTTGTCGTTGGGGATTCTTCTTTGGGAAATTGATATAGGCAAAGTCAAATATCGCCAGAAACCATGGAATTATCGGAGAGTCCTTCATGGACAAGGAGAGCTTGGATTGAAAAATAAAAAGGTTTAATTTATGACTCAAATGAATGTAGGTGGAAAAGGCTTTGATGAAGCTAGGTTCAGACTCGAGTCTATGTCGGGATCTAGAAAGAACATGAACCTGAACTCTAGAAAATCAAATCATTAGACCATGACTAATTTTATTTATTGAAGCGGTTGGACCTCGAGATGAGGATTCCTACGTATCCTTGCGGAATCAGACCATTCGTAGTTCTAAATCTGATTTTTTTTATTTATCATTTTTTTATGCGCCATAACTTTTGCCAAGGCCGCCCTTTCGGGTTTCAACCTAGCGGGCTTGGACATACCTTGGAGAAAGAGTTAGGATTGATGAAAGGCTGAAGGGTTTAAGGCTTGAGGTTTATGATAGAGATTCAATTGGATGGGCTAAGGTAGGGGTCATTGATATAGGTTTGAAGGATTTTGGATTATATGGCTAAGGTTTTGATGGATTGAAGGAATCTGAATGAGGGGTAGAACTTGTGTGTAAGCCCCCTAGCTTGACTTTTTATTATTTTGCCTTTGGCTTTTTCCTTTTGCATTTTTTTCTTTTAGTCTTGTGCGCTTTTTTTTGCTTTTGTTTTTTATTTCACACTTTGATTTATTCACTTTTTTTTATTTTTCCTGGCATTGATCTTTTTAGTGAGGCTTGCACACAAGTTTTTTTGGTTTAGGGTAGTGGCAGGTTTGAAGGATATTTATGGAGTTTTGAATTGAAAGGCTATTTGGCTAATGGAGATGATGGTTTAAAGGATTTTTGCTTTTTCCTTGGTTGTATGAGGATGGCTTATGAAAGGTAATGGAAGGGAGAGGGGAATAACTCCTGATCCAAAGTATGTCCTTTTTTTATTTTTCTCTTTTTTTATTTTTCATTTTCAGATCCTTTTTATTATTATTGTTAGTCAAGTTCATTAGGTGATTTAAGTTTCATCATTGAATTAGAAGCAAAAATAAAATGATGGAAGGCCAATGAAAATAAAATGAAAAATTAAATGAAATGAAAATGGAAAGGCTATAATAGATGAAGTCCTAAAGTGACATAGACTCGATGGGAAAGGACAGAAATGGCTCAGGGTAAGGACTCTCTGACTCATCCTAGGAAACCAGAAACAAAAGACTAAGCCTGTTGAATTGTTGATGCACTGCCTCAGGGGTTGTTAATGATGTTGATTTTCGTTGTAGCAAGTATTAGAAGTATATTGTCATCGACCGTGTTTCGCAGCGCATTGATGGTATTCGACACCAGATGTCAGGTGGAATTATTCCGTTGGAATTTGCGGTAGAAATGTAGGTTGCACCTTCTGAATTTTCTTTAAGGTGCAGCGTCCGGAGTAGACATTATGGAAGTGATCGTGCCTCTAATGTGGCCTATGGAAGTGATTGTGCCTCTATTGTGAAAGCGGTCAAAAGTAATCTTCATGACTCTAAATGAAGTCGGGGTGGTTATAGTGCGTTTGATGAGCCGAAGAGTAGGCTCACATTTGTTCCTCCATTAGGCGATCCTATTGTTGTAATCTCTCGACCGGTCATTGACATAATCGGGTGGAGCTCGTAAATTTTAAGAAATGAATTTCGAAATGAGAAATGGAAATGAGAAATGAAAATGAGAAATGGAAATGGGAGATGAGAAATGAGAAATGGAAATTGAAAATGGGGAATGAAATTGGGAAATGAAAATGGAAAATGATTTAGAATTGAAAATGGAAATGATTATGGTTATGATGGCGACATGGGCCTAACTACATGCATATGCAGATGTGGACTGGACTGGACTATGCAAGCAGACTATACTCAGAAGGATTACATATGCTAGCTTCGCTAGACTTAGGGGGGAATTGACTTCGCCAGACTTGATGATTTGGGGTTGCTATAGATGGACTAGCTTCACTAGATTTAAAGGTTTTGGGGCCATTATGGACTTAGGGTAGACAAGTTTCACTAGACTCGAGGATTTGGACTGCTATAGATGTAAGACAGGAGTAGCTTCGCTAAACTCGGAGGGTGCCTTTATGGTCTTGGGGATGACTAGCTTCGCTAAGTCAATGGGTGACGTTATGGACTTAAGAGTGGCTAGCTTCGCTAGGTCAAAGGGTGTCGTTATGGACTTAAGGGTAACTAGCTTTGCTAGGTTAAAGGGTGCCATTATGGACTTAAGGGTGACTAGCTTCGCTAGGTCGAAGGGTGCCGTTATGGACTTAAGGGTGACTAGCTTAGCTAGGTCGAAGGGTGCCGTTATGGTCTTAAGGGTGACTAGCTTCGCTAGGTCAAAGGGTGCCGTTATGGTCTTAAGAATGACTAGCTCGCTACGTCAAAGGGTGTTGTTATGGTCTTAAGGATGACTAGCTTCGCTAAGTCCAAGGGTGTCGTTTATGGTCTTAAGGATGACTAGCTTCGCTAGGTCAAAGGGTGCCGTTAAGGTCTTAAGGGTGACTAGCTTCGCTAGGTCAAAGGATGTCGTTATGGTCTTAAGGATGACTAGGTTCGCTAGGTCAAAGGATGTCGTTATGGTCTTAAAGGATGCTAGCTTCGCTAGGCTTAATGGTTTGGACTTCGTCCTATATGGGTTTGGAAATAGACTGGATTAGATTTAGGAAATGAGTTGGGCCTTATATGGACCTAATTTTGGACTTAGTCCTATATTGGTTTGAAGTTAGACTTGGAAATGCACATGGGCTTGATATTGGAAATGGACTAGGATTGGACTTAGAATGGAAAGAACTTGGAATGGGCTTGACATAGACTAGGGCTCACATAAAGATGCAAATGGGCCTAGATTTTGACATGGGCTAGACTTATATAGGCCTAATATGGACTCTAATGCTAGCAGGCCTAATATGAATGCATGGACTCAAATTTAGATGGACCTAATATGAATGCAAAATGAACTCTAATGCATATGGGCCTAGAGTGAATGCAAAACGGACTCTAATGCATGTGGGCCTAAAATGAATGCAAGTGAATTGGATTTGGTTGATTGAATTGAATGAAGGTGTTTGAAATGGGCTTAGAATTTTTTTGAAATTCGTTTTTGTAAGGAATCCCTTGTTTTTATCTTTTATTAGGAAAATATGATGGATTAATTTTGAATTTTTTTTTTATTGAATAGGTGGTATGATGATGATTAGTAAATGTTTTCGAAAAAGGTAGAATAGAAGAGGGTGTAGGATTGATTTTGAAAAGAAAATGTAAGTTTTTTTTTTAAATTAAATGAATATGGTAAGGTAAGATTAATAGGGAAGATTAGTTGAACAACAGGGAGAAGGTGGGAAGAGGTAGACATGCATGATGACTCTGTGTGAGTCACAAATCCACGTGTCAGGCGCTCATTGGCGCCCCTGACGCGATCTGGCCAATGTGCTGGAAGCACATGGCGCGTTTAGTGCAGCCGCCGCGTCCGGCGCATATTCTAGCATATTCGTTTTTTGATTCTACGCGTACTTTAAAGATACTTTTTTATCCCTAAAATTCGGGGATTGAATTTTACGGATGTAAATCTGATTTATATTTATCAAAGATAATAAAAATATTTATAGAAAATATTTATTAAAATAATAAATATTTAATTGGGCTCTTAAATGGACTTAAAATATTTTATGAGCTTAAAATATAATTAATCATCATGAACAATTAATTGGGCTTTAAAATATCATTTCAAAACACAATTTTGGATTGGTTCTTTAGATTGCTCTTCCGTTGGGTCGCGCCAACTAATACCGCGGTATGTTTCATCATTGAATCCTTAAATGGGGAGACACAATTATGTGTCTACAGAAGCCCCCCACTTTGACTGGGGTTAAGGAATTCGAATGTCAAAGTATACTGTGTCGGGACGGAGAACGATTCTAAGCGCTCTGCAGTTTAGAACTGATCTATATACGCCGGTCTCTGCAAAACAAAGTTAGTGTGCAGGACAATAACTACAAGCAATCTGATTACCGACGGAAGAAGATGTTAACAGATAGGTGCAAACAACTCAGACAAAGCACATAATGATGCAATAATGCAAACTTAGACTCTCTAAGGATGCATGAGACGCTATGCAAGGATTAAGTTTATGCAAAGCTAAGGGTTGACACGTCATGCAAGGTCATGGTTATGCAAGACTAGAATGTATGAAATGCAGGGTCAGGATTTTGCAAGGCTAGAAGATGTGTAGAATGCTATAATGATCAGAAATAGATAGAATGATTTTCGAAAATCGTTTTTAGTAAATAATCGTGGTCCGTAAACGAGGTCCGCAAATTACAACTTTTTGGGCGTTTGATTCGACTTGGAGGCACCACCACATATATAGGAAGCCCCCACTTTGAGTGAGCTTGCCTTGACTTAGGCACCTTGAGCCTTGATTGAAATGTAGTTGACATGTCTTGAACGTTAAAAGTTGTCGTTGGGGATTCTTCTTTGGGAAATTGATATAGGCAAAGTCAAATATCGCCAGAAACCATGGAATCATCGGAGAGTCCTTCAGGGACAAGGAGAGCTTGGATTGATAAATAAAAAGGTTTAATTTATGACTCAAATGAATGTAGGTGGAAATGGCTTTGATGAAGCTAGGTTCAGACTCGAGTTTATGTCGGGATCTAGATGAACATGCTCTTGAACTCTAGAAAATCAAATCATTAGACCATGACTAATTTTATTTATTGAAGTGGTCGGACCTCAAGATGAGGATTCCTACGTATCCTTGTGGAATCAGACCATTCGTAGTTCTAGATCTGATTGTTTTTTATTTATCATTTTTTTATGCGCCCTAACTTTTGCCTAGGTCGCCCTTTCGGGTTTTCAACCTAGCGGGCTTGGACATAACTTGGAAAGAGTTAGGATTGATGAAAGGCTGAAGGGTTTAAGGCTTGAGGTTTATGATGGAGATTCAATTGGATGGGCTAAGGTAGGGATCATTGATATAGGTTTGAGGGATTTTGGATTATATGGCTAAGGTTTTGATGGATTGAAGGAATCTGAATGAGGGGTAGAACTTGTGTGCAAGCCCCATAGCTTGACTTTTTATTATTTTGCCTTTGGCCTTTTCCTTTTGCATTTTTTTCTTATGGTCTTGTGCGTTTTTTTTTTTTTGCTTTTGTTTTTTTTTTCGCACTTTGATTTATTCACCTTTTTTATTTTGCCTGGCATTGATCTTTTTAGCGAGGCTTGCACACAAGTTTTTTTTTGTTTAGGGTAGTGGAAGGTTTGAAGCATATTTATGGAGTTTTGAATTGAAAGGCTATTTGGCTAATGGAGATGATGGTTTAAAGGATTTTTGCTTTTTACTTGGTTGTATGAGGATGGCTTATGAAAGGTAATGGAAGGGAGAGGGTAATAACTCCTGATCCAAAGTATGTCCTTTTTTTTATTTTTCTCTCTTTTTATTTTCATCTTCAGATCCTTTTTATTATTATTGTTAGTCAAGATCATTAGGTGATTTAAGTTTCATCATTGAATTAGAAGCATAAATAAAATGATGGAAGGCCAATGAAAATAAAAAGAATAATTAAATTAAATGAAAATGGAAAGGCTATAATAGATGAAGTCCTAAAGTGATATAGACTCGATGGGAAAGGACATAAATGGCTCAGGTTAACGACTCTCTGACTCATCCTAGGAAACCAGAAACAAAAGACTAAGGCTGTTAAATTGTGGATGCACTGCCTCAGGGGTTGTTAATGATGTTGATTCTCGTTGTAGTAAGTATTAGAAGTATATTGTCATCGACCATGTTTGGCAGCGCATTGATGGTATTCGACACCAGATGTCAGGTGGAATTATTCCGTTGGAATTCGCGGTAGAAATGTAGGTTGCACCTTCTGAATTTGAATTTTCTTTGAGGCGCAGGGTCCGGAGTATACATTATGGAAGTGATCGTGCCTCTATTGTGAAGGCGGTCAAAATTAATCTTCATGACTCTAAATGAAGTCGGGGTGGTTATAGTGCGCTTGATGAGCCACAGAGTAGGCTCACATTTGTTCCTCCATTAGGCGATCCTAATGTTGTAATCTCTCGACCGGTCATGGACAGAATCGGGCGGACCTCGTAAATTTTAAGAAATGAATTTCGAAATGAGAAATGGAAATGAGAAATGGAAATGGGAGATGAGAAATGAGAAATGGAAAATGGGGAATGAAATTGGGAAATGAAAATTGAAAATGATTCTGAAATGAAAATGGAAATGATTATGGTTATGATGGCGACATGGGCCTAACTACATGCATATGCAGATGTGGACTGGACTGGACTGGACAATGCAAGCAGACTATACTCAGAAGGATTACCTATGCTAGCTTCGCTACACTTAGGGGGGAATTGGCTTCGCCAGACTTGATGATTTGGGGTTGCTATAGATGGACTAGCTTCGCTAGATTTAAAGGTTTTGGGGCCATTATGGACTTACGGTAGACAAGTTTCGCTAGACTCGAGGATTTGGACTGCTATAGATGTAAGACAGGAGTAGCTTCGCTAAACTCGGAGGGTGCCTTTATGGTCTTAGGGATGACTAGCTTCGCTAAGTCAATGGGTGCCGTTATGGACTTAAGGGTGGCTAGCTTCGCTAGGTCAAAGGGTGCCGTTATGGACTTAAAGGTGCCTAGCTTTGCTAGGTTAAAGGGTGCCATTATGGACTTAAGGGTTACTAGCTTCGCTAGGTCAAAGGGTGCCGTTATGGACTTAAGGGTGACTAGCTTCGCTAGGTCGAAGGGTGCCGTTATGGACTTAAGGGTGACTAGCTTCGCTAGCTCAAAGGGTGCCGTTATGGTCTTAAGGGTGACTAGCTTCGCAAGGTCGAAGGGTGACGTTGTGGTCTTAAGGGTGACTAGCTTCGCTAGGTCGAAGGGTGCCGTTATGGTCTTAAGGATGACTAGCTTCGTTAGGTCATAGGGTGCCGTTATGGTCTTAAGGATGACTAACTTCGCTAGGTCAAAGGGTGCCGTTATGGTCTTAAGGGTGACTAGCTTCGCTAGGTGAAAGGGTGCCGTTATGGTCTTAAGGGTGACTAGCTTCGCTAGGTTAAAGGGTTCCCTTATGGTCTTAAGGATGACTAGCTTCTCTAGGTGAAAGGATGTCATTACGGTCTTAAAGGATGCTAGCTTCGCTAGGCTTAATGGTTTGGACTTCGTCTTATATGGGTTTGAAAATAGACTGAATTAGACTTAGGAAATGAGTTGGGCCTTATATGGACCTAATTTTGGACTTAGTCCTATATTGGTTTGACGTTAGACTTGGAAAGGCGCATGGGCTTGATATTGGAAATGGACTAGGATTGGACTTAGAATGGAATGGACTTAGAATGGAATGGACTTCGAATGGGCTTGACATAGACTAGGGCTCACATAAAGATGCAAATGGGCCTAGATTTTGACATGGGCTAGACTTATATGGGCCTAAGATGGACTCTAATGCTAGCAGGCCAAATATGAATGCATGCACTCAAATTTAGATGGACCTAATATGAAGGCAAAATGGACTCTAATGCATATGGGCCTGGAATGAATGCAAAACGAACTATGGGCCTAAAATGAATGCAAGTGAATTGAATTTGGTTGATTAAATTGAATGAAGGTGTTTGAAATGGGCTTAGAATTTTATTGAAATTCGTTTTTGAAAGGAACCCCTTGTTTTTATCTTTTATTAGGAAAAACTGATGGATTAATTTTGAAAAATATTTTTTTTATTGAATAGGTGGTATGATGATGATTAGTAAATATTTTCGAAAAAGGTAGAATAGAAGATGGTGTAGGATTGATTTTGAAAAAAAAATGTAAGTTTTTTTTTAAAATTAAATGAATATGGTAAGGAAAGATTAATAGGGAAGATTTGTTGAACAACAGGGAGAAGGTGGGAAGAGGTAGACAAGCACTTTTTCTACTATGACCAGTTTTTCTATATGCAGTTTTTAGGACAGACTCGACCTTGTATGAAAAGACCATTTTTTTGAATTAGGTGAGACTCCTAAAATGACCATTTTTTTTACGCGAATGCAGACAGACAAATATAGGACCGAACATAGGATCGAGCACCACGATGAATAAACCAAAGAAAAGCATGCGATGCACAGACTGTCTTGGTCGATTGATGATTTTGTTTAGACGCGATTTTTAGGAACGACGCATAATAATGACAAATTGACAGGATAATAACAGGCAAGAATTGCAATCACAGGCAAATGTCATATAACATGGATGCAAAAGTTCCAACATAAAGTCCAGTTCTATGTTCAACTATGGTCAGGTTTAGGTTAAGGCTGAAAAGGGTCCATGACTAAGAGATTGATCCCACGCTTCGTACTTTTGCTTAAAAAGGTGGCCATGTGTAAGACGCACTCAAGTTCTCAAGTCAGGAACAAGAGAACAATGCCATGGTTGGGTAGGTTTGCTTATAACTAAGATCCAACATTATCGCTCAGGAAGCTTTTTGGAAGGACAAAGCGCAAACCCCTCGGGGGTGACCTCACACATAGAACATGTGCTAATGAGGTAAGGTAGATTGTCCTTATGGTGGCAAACAATAGCCATGCATATGCAAAACAATATATTATTCAAAGGCATAAAAAGATAATAAATCGTATTTCTCAAGTTTCACCCACTCATTTTAAAAAATAATTTTTTTTAAATAGTCCCTAGTGGAGTCGCCAAATTGTAGGCATGTTTTTATTTCGCCTACGCGGTGTGAGCGCGTATGTGTATTTGACTACCCCATTGTAAAGGTTTTATTAAAAATATGTTTTGAAAGAAGTCGCCAACAATTCTTTTTAGGAAGAATCATAAACCTAATTGGAAATGGGAAAACCGTAGGGACAAATTCTCCAATGTAAATTTCCCCGTCTAGACTCCATATATGGTCAAAATGAACCAAAGATTGAGTTCGGGGGTGAGGGTACAATACAGTCAGGAACCACATTGCCCATTGTTGGCCTCTACTAAATATCGATTCATCACATATTTTATGCCAAAGAATAATCATATAACGTTTTAAACACCCTAAAAATATTTAGTCTAAGTTGGTTCAGGAAACACATAAAAAGACTATTTTTAGTGATATGTTATTAGGCAATCAATATTACAAGGAACCTAACAGGTTGTCCAAATTATCTGATTAAAGTTAGAACAGTTCCTTAGGTCTTGTTTAACAAAAATAACATGTGCGTGATAAAAGCAATAAAGCAGGACAATCATATAATATATATAGAACAATCAGGCAAGCATATAATATATAAAGGCAAGAATAATAATAATAATATGAATATAAAATAAAGTATTGAAAAAAGGGTTAGAATATACAGTAGAACGATTATTACTTAAATATCTACATCATGAAAAAAATTGTTAGTAACTTCAAGGCAATAAATATAATTGATTATTCAAGGATCCTCAGGAATTATACCTATGCGGCTTAGATTGAAGAGCGCAACGATCTTTAGGCGGAGCAATTGTGGAACCAGGAACGTAGTATGATCAGTAATGGAAATTGATTTGAAAGGATTGAAGTATTTTGAGATTCGTAATAGTATTCGGAAGTATTCGTAAGTATATTTGTGTTCATAAAAAATAATGAAAAGCCGTCCGTAATTCGGGAAATCACAAGTATTTATAGACAAAAGGGGCGTGCGCTGCACGCGGCAACCTGCGGCTGGCGCAGGCCTACGTGTCAGGCGCACGTCCACGCGTCAGGTGCACGTTGGTGTGCCTGACGCGGCCAGCCCAGTCAAATCCGCACACGTGTATATGCGTATTTAAAAAGATAATAAAGAAACTTGCGTCTCACACTAGACTTGTGTCAGAAGCAGGACTCTGTGTGAGTCACAAATCCACGTGTCAGGCGCTCATTGGCGCGCCTGACGCGATCTGGCCAATGTGCTGGACGCACATGGCGCGCTGAGCGCAGCCGCCGCGTCTGGCGCATATTCTAGCATATTCGTTTTTTGATTCTACGCGTGCTTTAAAGATACCTTTTTATCCCAAAAATCCGGGGATTGAATTTAACGGATGTAAATCTGATTTATATTTATCAAAGATAATAAAAATATTAATTGAAAATATTTATTAAAATAATAAATATTTAATTGGGCTCTTAAATGGACTTAAAGCATTTTATGGGCTTAAAATTCAATTTATCATCATGAACAATTAATTGGGCTTTAGAATATCATTTCAAAACACAATTTTGGATTGGTTCTTTAGATTGCTCTTCCGTTGGGTCGCGCTAACTAATACCGCGGTATGTTTCATCATTGGATCCTTAAATGGGGAGACACGATTATGTGTCTACACAGAGGAACAGAGATGCCGGAGGATTGAACGCCGGCTTCTAGCGGCGCTTCATCACCGAGCTTTGTTGGTCAAGAGAGAAAAAGGAGATGCAGGAGGAAGAAAGAGTAAATGGGTTTGGGGTTTCAATTGTACTTTATCTTTTGTAGGTAATCTAGCCTAAGATAATTTATAAAAGGACATTAGAAGAAATAAGATGTCTCTAGAAATCTAAAGATGTCATGAGAGAAAGAAAGAGTGAGGAAAATGGGTTTTATTTTTCTCTTTTTTTTATAATTAAAATACTTTACTAAGATTTCTTAATTCAATAAAACCCACAAAATATAAATCTACTTCATGAATTATAATTCTCAAAGTAATTTCTTCAAAACATAAGGGCATAATTATGTTAATAAATTATGATCAATCTCATAAGTAAAGCTGCTTAAAATTTAGGCTATTACATCGCGGTTCCATACGGGGCTTTAACGTTCTCATTGAATCAATTTCTAGTTGATTCAATCAACATCATTCCATAGTAATGTTCAAACAACTCACATATACATCACAAATTATAGGGTACATTGTGCAAAATATACTAAACTGCATACTGCACCACCTCTTCATCATAAAATAATGGTCTAGATGTGTCACAAGCTTCTCTTGGATGCTTCTCCCCATAACATCATTCTCACATCCTAATCTCATCAATTTGATTTTCTTGAAAATTTGAAGAATAATTCTGTTGTTGCTTGAAATAATTCTACTGCTTTTGGGGAATAATTCTCGAAGAATTAGGAAATAATTGATTCCTCACATCTCAAAATAGTTCTACAATTTCTCTTCTCTTCTCATCTTCAAAATAATTCTATAATCTCTTTTCCTTCTGCGAAATAATTCTGCAATCGTTCATTTCTCTTCTTCAATATCATTATTGCACATGGTCAATTGGCTTAATGACACAGATGCCAATTGTTAATTTAATTCATGGTCTTATTTTGGTGGTTTTGGGTAAGTATGGTAGGAATTAGGGTTTGAATGTGAAATTTGGGGAAATATAGATTAATGATATAGCCCATATAGGTTTGCTGAAAAACGACATAAAAGTGAGAAATAATGATACAAGTTTGATGACATAAAAGTGAGTAATAATGATACAAGTTTGCTAACATAAAAGTGAGTAGTAATGATATCATTTATCTTATAAATGATATCAGTTTGTGTAATAATGACAAGGTATATAAAGAGTTGAAAAATGGTACAAGTTTGCGGAAAAATGATATAAAAGTGAGTAATAATGATATCATTTCTCTTATAAATGAAATCAGTTTGTGAAATAATGACAAGGAGTTGAAAATTGATAATGAAATAGGGGGGAAATGATACAATTTTACTGAAAAATGATATGAAAGTGAGTAATAACGATATCAGTTTGTATAATAATGATGAGGTACATAAAGTTGAAAAATAATAATAAAATAGAGAAAATGTTACGAGTTTGCTAAAAATGACATAAAAGTCAATATTAATGATATAAAAATATACCAATAATAACATGAAAGAGTTTTTATAATGACATAAAACACTTATATTGGTGACATACGTAAAATATTAAACAAAAAAAGTTATACATAAGACACCCTCTTGTAAAAGTTAGCAGCACTAGCTTTGTTATTTCCCTCCATTTTCCTAATACTACTATTTTACTATGCAAAGGATACACTTAACTAGGGGTGTTAACGAGTCGAACCGAGACCAAACTTGACTTGGCTCGGCTCGGCTCGAAAACATATTTAATAGGGCTCGACTCGAGCTTGAAATATTGGGCTCGACTCGAGCTCGAGTCCAAAACTTCCAGCTCGACTCGAGTTTATTAGGCTCGAAAAGCTCGAAATTTACTTTTAGCTAAAAGCAAATCCAAGGTCAGATTTTATAAATCCCAAACATTTAATGGTTTAAAGGCCCAATATCCAAACACTTGTTAATTGCAAGGCCTAAACAAGTAAAAGGTCAGCGGTAAGGGATCACTAAGGCAAAGCTTTCTTTTATAGAGCATTTAAAACACACATTTATTATATTCTAGCAATGTGGGACGCGATGCTTTTCACTTTGTGTTTGCTTTTAACAAGGAGTCATCCTTTTACTTGCCTCTCTCCAACATTGAAAATATGTAATGTTGTCCTTTTTCCTCTTTTAAAATCTATAATGGGGTGTTAACGTTGATAAATTATTTTCTCCTTAGTACAACGTTGAATATGAGAGAGATTTCTCCTAATTTACTAAGTGATGCAGCATGTAAAAGAGATTTTAACAAGGAGTCAACCTTGTTCTAATGTTTCATCATTTTACTCAGTACAAGGAGAAAATCTCTCTCATATTTTTTTATTGTTTTTGCCTTTTTTTCTTTTTTGAAAGGTTTGTTTTCTTTTTTTAGGTGTTTTTCTAGTTTATCAAACATGTAAACTTTAACTTTTTAGTGTGGTCTTAGAGTCCAAGACTATAATTTTTTTCCATAGTTATTTTTTTTCCTATATTAAACATTAATGGAATATTTTACTATTTTAAAAAGTATCGAGTATTTTACTATTTTAAAAAGTATCAAGCCTGTTCACGAGCTTTCGAGCCAGGCTTAAGGTAGTTCAAGCTCGTCTTGTTAGGATCTCAAGTTGATCTCGGACTCGAATCGAGCCCTCTCGAGCCCATCTTTGACCGAGCCGAGCTCGAAGAGTTTGCGAGCCACCGTGACTTGTTAACACCCTACGCTTGACGATGTAAATACTATGCATCGGGATTACTTATGTTCATCTTACCTCGCTGAATTCTAAATTCTTCTAATTTCTTCGGCACAGTTTTCTTGCTTAATTTCACTCAAATCTCGGATTTGATTGTGCAAATTGTCAAACAATTCAATCGTAATTACTCTTCTGATTCGTCTGCATCACTTAATATCAAAGTAGGCGATTATGGAACTAGATTTTTGGCTATGGAAAGGTTTTTGTAAGAAGAAGACGATATTCCAATAAAAAAAACTGGTAGAATTTTTCGTCAAAAGTAAGATAATTGCATTCCATTTTTATTATTGTAATTTTTCTTCTTAAATTATGGCTTATGATGAAGATATAAGATTTTTCTTAATCTAAGCAGCGGCGAAGGTGTTCGACGGAATGCTTAATTTAGTGCGCGCAAGGTGTTTGATGCAATGCATGAACCAGTTGCAATGCCAGGAGGAGTTTAGTTTGGCGGAAATGAAGGATTTTGTGACGCACATGAGTTGTTTGGTAAAAATTCTGAAACTTAATTACCATTTTGCATTTCTTATTGCTTAATATTGATGAATAATCTGAAAATTGGTTTATCGAAAATCGAAATGATGGAATTGCTAGGGATATATATATATATATATATATATATATATATATATATAATCGGGCAAGTTGCTCTTTGTAAACTCATACAACAAAAAAGTAGTGTTTGTGTGGGAAGCCCTAGTAGACTACAGGGAGTCAAAGTTGGATTGGAAGTTAGAAGTTCAATTTGTGATGATTTGTTCTGAATACAGTACAGTACTAGTATGCTGAAGGAGGGTTAGTGGTGTTTTCAGTTCGGGAGGGCGTGGAGGTAGTATAATCAATTTGAGGGTTGGTGTTTGGTTATGCTTTATGGTGGAGCTCTTAACAAATTTTCAAAATCAGAAACAAATACTCTGTATGAGTTGTCAGGTAGTGGGATTTATCAATACATCTTCGAGAATCGTAACATGCCTTAATAGTATTAGTCAATGGAGCTCTCAAAATGCCTTTTAGAAGTCAGGGTCCAAGGGATATCCCCAAATACTTGTCCCTTAAGATGTGGAATATTTGTGAATCGCCCAGATTTATTCATCACTCTATCAGATAAGAGATTATAATTTTTTCATCTTCTAATAGTTGCAACATGGGGGGGACCTTCTAGGAGACATACCGCCTAGGCACCTACGTAATGAAGGAAGAGAGAATGAGAGATAAATAATTACATGTATATATATAGAGAGAAACTACAAGCCAAAAAAGTTAATGTTGCAATGGTTCCAAAGCATTGCAAAAAGGAAAGTGTTGCAACTATTAGAAAACAGAGGAAGGGTTTGTACTCTGGTATTATTAATGATTCCTAGAACTAGTTTTTGAGTGTAAAAGAAAACTGGTAATGCATGTTTTGATTGGTGGTTGCTGTTTTGACCCTGGTAGGACTTTTGACGAAGGTGAGCTTCTGCCAAGTTTCGCTTTGTCGAAGAAAGGAACTTATGCATTTAACTGCAGTACTATGTGTGTTAGCGTGCTTGCCGAGATGCTATGTTTTGCTTGCTGTGGAATGGATTTAGATAGACCTAGGTGACGTGGTAAGGAGGCCCTTTTCCAGTTTGTCATGAACATTCTTTCAATGTGATTTGTCGTAGCTTTCATCACAACCTGTTGATCCTGAGATTTACAAACGGTCCTTTGTGATCTGCTTTGGGATGTCGCCATGCTGATGGTTATCAAATAGTTAGTATACATTATGTAAGTGCAAGAGTGCCCTCTTGCAGTGTGCCTACATACAATGCCCCCTTCCCGAACCTATGACTTGGAGTTTGCGCCTTGAACTTGTACAACTGGAGCCAGGGTGGAAGCAATGCTATTAAGAAACATAAAGATGCAAAAAGTAATTTTAGACATCAATAAATTTGATTAAATTTTTTCTATATATATTTTTATTATATTATAAGAGGGTAAATACTAAATATGGAGGGTGTCGAAGTTAGTTGCATCGGTTCCAAGATACTGTAGAAAGAAAAATTTATTTTGTGTGAATGAAGTGGCTGGTTTTCATAGAAAACTTTTCCCGTGGTTTTGAAGGAGGCAACGTGACCTACATGAGAGTTCTCATGCGGCATAGGTTCATAATCCCAAACCTAAACCTAGCTTCTGCAGTGGCATTTAGAGGTTTGAATTTTTGAAGTTATTTTCCGTGTACTGCGATTCTACAATTTGATTAACCCTTTTCCTTTTCTCTTTCAGTCGTCCTCAAAAACTTGTACTTTTTCCTTCTATGTTAGTGTAATTATGATTCTCTGCCATTTGAATCTTTTTGGGAGGGAAATTTTCTGACTGTGAAGATGATTTCTTTCGGGAGAGGGCATATGTAAATAATGTAATATTGTGAAAAATCTTGTTTGACTGGGTCTATACAAATGTCCATACCTGAAGGAATGATCAAAGATTATTAGTACATTAGAGCATCTACAATGGACTAGTTGGTCTTGGATTTTTTTTTCTTTCTCTCTCCTTTCCTCCTTCTTACACCTCATATCCCACTAAAACTCCCACCAACTCATAGTTTTTTTCTCACAATGGTTTAGTTGGTCTTACTTGGTTTTTCTATTTCTCTCTCCTACTTTTACCATACCCCCACCATATACTCTCTCTCCTACTCAATGTTTATTTTTATATGAAATAGATTATCTAAATTAATAAAAACTAATTAAATTACGTTAAATTAAATTACGTTAAAAGCTAATTAGCTTACGTTAAATTAAATTAGCGTTAACTTGAAATTATAGTAACTACGTATTAATTAGCTTACGTTAAATTAAATTATGTTAACTTGACATTATAAATCAAAAACAACGAACACATTATATAAGATAAATAATTTAAAAAACACAGATACATGATAATTTGACACATAAAGATAGATAATTTAAAACACACAAATACATGATAATTTGATACATAAAGATAGATAATTTAAAACACACAAATACATGAAATTTGAAATAACTTAAACCATAAGCAATTCAATAAAAGTCACTTAATCAACTTGACGATTAGGCCCAAACTTACGCCATATGTGTTCAACCAAGTTATTTTTTAGTGAGATGTGAGTTTCTCCGTCTCGCATCTCGGATCTTCTCTCTATGTATGCACCTAAATTTCGCGCCCCGTGTCTTCCATTGTGCACAACGAATGAGTCTCCTCCGGCTTGGTTAGATGACCCCTCGTTATTTTGAGTTTGAACTTGATCATATTCGTTCGGATCTCGGTAATTTTGATAAGTATCACCCTCATCTTCAACAATCATATTGTGCATGATGATACATGCCATGATTATTTTCCACAATATGTCCTTATCCCACGCGAGAGTGGGTTTGCGAATGATTGCAAATCTAGCTTGCAATACCCCGAATGCACGCTCTACATCTTTTCTAACAGCTTCTTGATGTTGTGTGAATAATCTTTGTTTGGGGGTTTGGAGGAGCTTTATTGCGGGGATGAATGTTGACCACCTCGGGTATATGCCATCAGTAAGATAGTAACCCATGTTATAAGTTGTCCCGTTCACTGAGAAGTTGACCTCTGGAGCTCTTCCTTGCAGAACATCATCAAAGACGGGAGACCTCTGTAATACGTTTATATCATTGCATGAACCCGGAGTGCCAAAAAAAGCATGCCATATCCTGAACATCATCAAACAATACGAAGGAAAACATGCTTATGCATACGAAACCTTCGGCGAAATATATTCTCGGGGGGTACAGAGGTTTGTTGCTGAAATAATCATGAAACAATATTTCATGAGCTTCCTCACGTTCCCTATGCATATATTTTCCAGTGCGGGGTACAATTTCTTCTTCGTTTTGTTGCTCAGCATCAACGGACTGACTCCATTCTATGTAATCTTGAACCATGTAATTAAAAAATTCAGAACCTGAACTAGAAGAACTTGAATCATAGTTCATTTTGGAGATATGTTGATTGAAGTGGTGTTTTCTAGAAATAAAAGATTGAGAGGAAAAGTGAATGGAGTTGTGATTTTATTGTTGAAGTTATGCTTTATTATATAGGAAAAATACATCATATGTACATAACAATAATTCATTTACAGATTAGACATATCAATGCAATATAGGAGCAGACAATTCAATGCAATGTAGGAGTAGACAATTCAATGCGGCACTATGCGTCATACTATTCAAAGTCAGCAGTACTATTTGTAACATTATTCAATTTCAAGTGATTAGACAATTCAATGCAATAATAATAATAATAACAATAATACCACTAATACTAATACTACTACTAATACTACTACTACTAATAATAATACTACTACTACTAGTAGTAGCACTAGCAGCAGCAGCAGCAGTAGCAGTGGTGAAATATGTTGTGATATAGGAAAAGATGGTTGAGCTTGTTGTTGGGATAGATGATTAGAACTTTGTGGAGATTGTTGTGTAGCTTGTTGAGAATTTTGGTAATTTGATTGGCTTTGAAAAAACATAAACATTCTTTGGAATTCCGGATTCTGTAGCACACTTTGATCGAATTGGAAATTATTTTGGGAATTTTGTGGGTGGTTTGGATTATTTTGGGAGTAATTAGTATTATTTGAATCCATAATATTGGCTTAGTATAAGTTATATTAGGCAGGAGAGAGTAATTAGAAAAAAATAGGTTGGGAAAAAGTGTAGTGAAATATATGAAATTTGGGCTCAATTTATAGATAAAAATATTTTATAGCCGTTAGTGTAATTTTTTTTTTTATAATACAACCTGATTTTTTTTTTAACATTACAAAATCTAAACGTAATATTACCATTGAAGAAATCAGCAAAGCAAAGAAGCTGACACACTCCTCCACGCGTGGCAGCAGGAGAATGGCTGATCAGTGGGCTCTGACGTGCGTCAGACCCACTGACAGCACTCTCCAACTTTGGGCCCAGCGCTTTCCTTCAATGCAGCGTTTCAGTTGTTTGTCCGTCATTCTTTCGCCCTTTTTGTTCAATGCACAGCGTTTAATTGGGGCCCAATATTTATTTCTGCCCAGCTTCTTTGCCACGCGGCACAATTTGACTCGTCTTGGGCGCTCCATCCAGGGCGCATATGGTCTGGATTTCTAGACCAACCAACCCAAAGGGCCAAGTGCCCCAATAACAAAACTAAGTAAAGCTAGTTTTACTATTTGCTAGACCAAGCTAAAACTTCCCCATTGTAGATGCTCTTAACTGCATGATGCCTGCCACTTGTTTGTGTTTATTGAAGTTGTAGCTGCTGTTCCTCACCACAGTGCAAAAATACGGCTGAATCATTGTGGTTTGCCCATATTGGAACGGTTTTCAACTTTAGCGAACTGCATTTGACTGTTTCCGGTGGATTTAATTAAGCCGAAATGTCCGCCGAACCAAACGTCGGCAAATTCGCCCGCATTTCCCATATCAAGACGCTACTTTTCAGATTTTTTTTTCCAAAGATTCCAACTGCTCTCTAGACCTCGCTCCCTCCAATAATGACAAAATCAACATAAAATCAAGATAGAGAGAAGCAGAGGCAAGCAAACAACAATCACGAGATTTATGGTGGTTTTTCAGGGGGAAAAACAAATGCTATATGTGTTACATTTATAATATATAGTGCTAATAATAGTATGATAAATTAGGAGATATACAAATTCAAAATATATTATAAATTTACAATTTATTATTATACTAGCATAATATTGGCGTATAATCATAGCAACACCTAAAAAGGACAATAATACCAAATTTGTTGGTGAAACTATGATGTGCGTTGAATGTATCCGTTCCATTCCCACAAAACCGCGACTATTTCCGCGATTGTGACCAAAACCATATTTTCAAACCTAGTTCTTCATGCTCAGCGAAAAACTTTTTGACTGGTTACATAGCATTAGGACCATGAGATTGTTGTCTAGTAAGTTACTAAAAAAGGACAATAATACCAAATTTGTGGGCGAAACCATGATGCGCGTTGAACATATCCGTTCCATTCCCACGAAACCGCAACTATATTAGTGACTGTGACCAAAATCGTATTTTCGAACCTAGTTCCTCATGCTCAGCGAAAAACATTTTGACGGGTTACATAGCGTTAGGACCATGAGATTGTTCTCAAGTGGTTTACTTAGAAGGTTTCTACTCATCATTGGGTTGATTGGTCCCCGTCAGTAATTGACATTCCAATAACATAACTTGCCATTATCTAGCGATAAATCAAATACTCCCTCCATTTCAAAGTATAAGGCATCTAAACCACTTTTACGCATATTAAGAATTTAGTTAGTTTAAGTTAGATTTGCATAAGTAATAAGAATTGACGTTAAATATTGTATTGATAAACTAAAATAACCTATAATCTTATCTTACTAGTATAAAGTTGCATTTAAATTTACATTGGTATTGTAGAATGCCTTATAAAATGTCTTAATAGTTTGAAACACAGGGAGTATGTAATTAAATTTTGTCCTTGGATGTCCATCCGTCTCTCTGTCAGATGAGTCTCATCTGTTGGGATAATCTCCCAAAACCAAAATAATTATTATTATGGTATTTGTTAAAGGAAAAAAGAAAAAAAAAAGAAGAAATAAGTCTAAGATGGCAGAGTAGGCTTATTCAAAAGCTTGACTTTTGTGGCCAAATTATAATAATGGCTTATTATTGGAAAAGCTCATGAGTTATGGTTATATATTTGCATTGCAGTGAGAGTTCATGAGCACAACAAGAAGAAGAAAAGACACAAAAGGTGTAAGTATAATTCTAGAGAAGGTTAGAGTGCACAAATACACAAGACTGCAAGAGTGAGAGGGAGTTTTGGTGAGAGAGATAAGCACAATATTAGTAGTGAGAGTGTTAAGTACCATTGTTGAGGGTAATAAGTGTGATCTATTATAAAATATATTGTAGCTAATATTGTAGTTATAGTAGTTACCTTAGTACTCCCTAATATTAATAGTGAAGTTTCATCCCTCGAGATCGGGATCGTCGTTTTTCCCTATTATTATAGAGGGTTTTCCACGTAAAAATATTGTGTTATTTTTTGCCATTTTGTACTATATTTTTCTTCCTAATACTTTGCGTATTTGTTGCTTATTTCCCAACATCATCTAGATGGTATAGTTCGACCAATGGGTGTATTGACTAGTGACCATCAAAATTCTAGGGTGTTTGAGGTCGCAAAAGGTACTAGGGTCCTGGAAGAACTTGTATAAGCGTCATTAATCATTATACAAAAGAGGAATGGTGGTTTGTATTACTTCTGTTGTCTAATTTTGACGGCTTTGGATTTAAGGTCTCAAAAACAGAAAATTAGTATACATTTACCAAAGATACTTGATCTCACTTGGAGGCTTTTAAATGTGGTGGAAACTAGCTGGATTGTGCCTGTACTATATTGGCCATCTCTAGGTGCAGTGTTGAAGGTTATGGAGATGTAGACCAAGCAGCACTCTCTTAGGGGCTTTAATAAAAGGAATCTATGTTTTGGTTTTAGGTGCCAAAATATGTTACAGGTGTTAGAGTGAGTTAGCTGATTAGAGAAGCTTTTATCTTTCTGTTATTTCTTTTTGCTAAATTGTTGCGATTACTCCCAAATTCTATTTGTATAAATAGTTTACATCTCTTGCAAGAAGATTCATTCAACCAATCATATAAATCTTCTTCCTAATTCTCTCTCTTCTCTCTGACAATTTGTAATTCTCTCTATATTCTTCTCTCTGAAATTTTGTTGTTGTTCTTCTTCTTGTTCTTCTTGTTCTTGTTCTTGTTCTTCTCATTTTCCTCATCCTCCTCCTATTTTCTAATTAAATAACATTTAATAATCACATTACAACTTATGACCTTTAACTATGTGTCACAACAAGTGTTTGATCTGGAACAAAGAGAGTACTATGTTTTGACGGCTTGACCTATTATCTCATTTCACTTATCATTTTCTTTGAGATGAAAATACAAATTTCGTACTGTATTCCATTAATATAACAACAGAGGCAACTATAGCTATTCTCCACTAAAAAAACAACTATAACTATTCTCGTAAAAACTTTGTGCTATAACTCTTAAAATAAGATAAGATGGTCGGTGTATATATGTGGCTAATTTATCTAACTTTTTATATTTCTTGAAATGATCTAACTTATTTAATTAACACCATAATTGTAATGCATCTTTTATTGAAGTCTTATTGTAATGCATCTTTCTGCATACCAACACCATATTCGCAGAAAAAAGCATACTAAAGATGTGAAATTTATGGGTGAGTGAGTTGCAGGGCTTTATACTTATGCTATGACCTATAACTATTGGAGCTTTATACTACTCTCCAATTAAGCAATTTAACTACAAATATCCATAAACTAAGAAGCTTCTTATAATTGTGTCAGCCATTCTATTTTCCGCCCGTATATACTATACCATATACCGTCCAATAATTATACCGTATTATTTTCTTCTTTCTCCCTCTTCTACTTCTTTCTCTTTTCTACCCTACCATAACCACCACCACCACCACCGTAGCCTCCCCCCGTGCAGCCCCCCAGCCACTGTAATAAACTGAGGATTTGGGCAGTAAAATAAAGAAGAAGAAGATGATATTCGATTGATTGAAATGGAAAATAAAGATAAATTGCCAAGTTTTCGAGTGATTTGACACACTCCCAAAGCTAACCACTAAATGAACCCTCAATAATTTTCTTCATATCGTTCTTCTCACTTATCTTTTCGATTTAGTTAACTAACTTGCTTTTTCTTCAAGCTAACCTAATTTTATCGTGCTTTCCATATTACCCCTCCCTTAATACCCAATGCATAACATTATCGGCCGCTCAAACTTTCACCTTGTCCTCAAGGTGGATAGTAATCAGCTTTAAATTTCCGGCTTCGACAATGTTGGCCAATGTTCTCTTCAGAATTCTTCTCATTGAAGTACTGGGTGATAGTTGGTATGGCTGTTGTGGACTTAGACTTGTAAACAATTATCATCATGGAAGGATACTGGACCTTGGGTTGAATGATTGTGGTTTGGGTTGGTTGGATCAGTTTGCGGGTTAGAGGAAATGGAAGGAAAATTTGGTGGGAAAGCTAAAATGGGGTTGAAAAACGTTGGTATGGACCGAGTGGTGGGTTTAGAATTGAGAAAGTTGGAATTGGGCCCAAATGTACTTCAAGTTACTTTGGCTTGTGAGCTGGAAAAATGTACTTCCAGTGACTTTGGCTTCTGAGTTAGGATTAGTGGGTCCTAAAGTTTTGCATGAGTACAGTGTAGAAGTGTTCAGATTTTCTAAAGGATGAATAAACAAAAATGGGCCTGACATTCTTGCATAAAAAATCTTTGGGCTGTAAAGGAGTGGACCCAATTTTATCTTCACCAAATTCAATTAAGCTCTCCAGCATTTCCCTCTTAGCACGTGGTTCCAACACCCTAATTCCATCACTCACGCCATTCTTTTGATTTTTTTACCAATTCACCCTTAATGATAGTGTCAAATGTTGGCTGCCTCTCCAAGTAAGCAAATGACTCAACCAAGCTTCTCCCACACACTTCTTTTTCCACCCCTTCTTCTGTAACCTTACGGAATTCCCTTGTAAAGCAGCCCCCACCTATTTCAGCAGCACCACTTCCTCTTGCACAGCTCCCACTTGTGAAGTCATGTGACACATCATTAAAATGAAATGGGCTATTTACTAAATTGCCTCCCTCAGCAGCTTCTAGAATTGCCTTCCTCTCCAAGGCAATAAGAAATTCAGTGTGGCTTAAAATCTCTTTGCACGCGCCACCCTCCACCAACAAAATTCCAGCACCCTCTCTTTGATCGCCACCGCCACCACCAAATCTTCCTCTTCCCGCGGCGGCGAAATTGAACACTTCACTGGGCGATCTTACATGGCCCACCACCGGAACCGCATCCCACTACATTCATTTGCACCACTCTTTTTCTTCTCTCCAGACAGGGTTGAAGGCTGTGTCCATGGTGGTTGTCAATTCCTCCACCACCAGTATAACTTCTCTTGTAGCCGTCTTGGCCACCGCAAGAGTTGATGCCCTTGCACTCATCTGGTAAGAAAGTTCCAAATCTACTACTACAAGCCCAGCCGACGCCGACGACTAAGCCTGGACCTCCACCAGATCCCGCGCCTCCGGCTCCACCTTTCTCAATTAATCCTTTCTTTGGATTAAAATTAGATCTGCCACCAGTGAGGTTACCATGAGATTGGCCGGCGACACTACGTTGTTCTCCTCCGGTATAACCACTAGCAAAATCTTCCATTTGTTCCTCGGCAAAACCGTCCTTAAAAATGGCCAAATAATTTTCAGGTCTACTCTTCTCCACCTCTATTTTTCCTGCACTACCCTTAAAACAGCCACCAATTTTGGAGATGTTGGTGCGATCCTCCAGGATCTGCTCCTCTATTGATTTGGAGATTCTCTTCACCTTTGAATGTTCTATGAACTTTGTCATTTGCACCTCTTTTTCTTCAACCTCCGGATCTGTTTCGTGCTCTCTTGGCACCACCACACTTTGGCCGCTATAATGATCGCCGAACTTCGTGAGAGGCGACTTCCACTCAAGTAACGATGTCGTGTTAAATCGTCGCATCACCTGACTCTTTAATTCCGGCCAATCGTAGAACGACCATCGCTTGTGGTCCCACTGGAACAACTGTTGCGCATCTCAGTTAAGTGATATTATAGCAACCTGTAGTTTGGGCCTCATTGAGTTGGAAGAATTGGAAGAAATCCTCCAAATCCACAATCCAGTCATCCAAATTTCTTCCATGAAATTATGGGAGTTGAAGTTCTTGCCGGATTTTTCGCTCTTCTTCCAAATTAAAAATTTCTCGACCTCTTTTGTGTGAGATATATGCAAACTCCTCTTGAATCAATCCTTGCATTTGTAGTGTCACATTTTCCGGCGACCTCCATTTTATTTTTTATTTTCTTTAGTCTCGAAAATCAGTTACCGCTCTGTTACCATTTGTAATAAACTGAGGATTTGGGCAGTAAAACAAAGAAGAAGAAGATGATATTCGATTGATTGAAATGGAAAATTACAGAAGATAAAAGATAAATTGCAAGTTTTCGAGTGACTTGACACACTCCTAAAGCTAACCACTAAAATGAACCCTCAATAATTTTCTTCATATCTTTCTTCTCACTAATCTCTTCTAGTTATAGAGTTAACTAACTTGCTTTTTCTCCAAGCTAACCTAATTTTATTGTGCTTCCCATATTACGCCTCCCTTAATACCAATGCATAACAACCACCTTCTTCTTCCCGCACCTCTTCCCTAGGGCAAACTGAACAACCTCCCCATACGACGTTGCTTTACAATGTACCGCGAATCTCACCAGCGATTCGAAACACTAATCTCCGACAAAAAAATTCCAATAACAACTATCAAAAACCATCCCTAAACCTAACCCTAGAACCCCCGTTACAGCAGGCAAAGCCATAATCCCAGCACCAATAATGGAAGTTGTAAGATTAAAAGCTGCACCAATCCCACCAAAAATTAGGGGATAATTAGGATAATTATCAAATGCAGAATCATCAATGCCAACATTACCATCATATGGATCAACCCCTTTAATGGTTTAAATCATTATAGATGTTCGGTTCGGGATTTAAATGAGTACAAGCCCAAATAGCAAACAACCAAACCAACAAACATAGAGAAGAAAAGAAGAAGATAGTGCACCCCACATGTTATACTCTCACGTGATTCATAATTCGGAAGCAAAAATAAGTCTTCTCCTCCTTTGGCGGCAGCACTCAGCCAAAGAATAGGAAACGTTCCTATTCTCACCTCTACACTAAACGTCTAAACGCAATAAGGCAAGGGAGAATAATCTCCTCAATTTGAAGATTCTACAAAAATGTAAATTTTAGGGAATTATGGAAAAATCAGATTAGTTTCTTTTTCCTCTCCTCAAGTAATCTTCCCAATTATGTTAATTAAGGGGTTGTTCAATCGGGTATAAATATCCCCTAATTACTACCAGTAAAAGACACAGAGAATACATTCACACCCACAGTTTTAGGTTTAACTTTTATAAAAATCTTCGTTGTTTGTCGGTCCGCCGGTGACAGCGGCAGAACTACAATTGGTCCGGTTTGCTGTAGTTCTTGTTATTCAATTTAATTGCAAGATTTCTGGTATTTTCGTTCATTTTCCTTGATTTCGTATTCAATTGCTCTGTCAATTCCATATTTCCATTGCTTGATCTGATCTAGTAGTAGTTATGCTATCTTATCGTTGGTTTTATTTCACGAATTTTCACTCTTTATATTTCTAGAATTGCACTTTGAATTCTCGCATATAAGTTTATTTGTACTCTTAATCAATTACTTTTCAATCTTAGTGATTTAATCAATTATACACATATAGTAGTGGGCTTTTCTAGTTTCCAATTCTTTGATGATTGCTGCCTAGTTCTATATGATGGTTATAAAGATTTTGTCTTTTATGATTTAGTGCTTTTAGTTAATCATTTCTTTAGAATTGGAATGGCAGTAGAGTTAGGCTTAGAGTTAGCTTTGTTTTCGTATAATGTTCTTAGTTCAGTTAGTTTGCTTTAGTTGATCTATGTAATTTTGTTTTCCACTCTTATTTCATTATTTAATTACAAGTAGTATTTTTTAACTATAATTGGTTGAGTTCATATAATTAAGTGGGTAATACAACATGATATCAATATCCTTGTGGGTTCAACCCGTATTTGCTAGTTGTGCTATATCGTACACCGTGCACTTGCGGTACTAATTTTTATTCATACATAATGTAATACAAATTCAGATTATATGGGAAAAATGTGATACCAAATAATAATCGTTCTTGTCTGGAATCACTGCTCTTAAATGCAAATAATTAACTTCAAGGAGCATTTTAGCACTGAATGTTGACAAAATGCATAAAATCTGGCAAGAATAATTGCATTGGCAATACTTCTGATATACCTTTCATCAAGGAAAAAAGGAAAGAAGAAAAGAAAAAAACATGAGAAAAAGAACTACACGCAGGATCTCGCAAATCACTGGCTTATACTGATGCTGACACACTTAAGTGGTATATAATCCGTGGAAGTTCTGCTTACAGGTGAATCAACAAATGCTTACGCTAGCCCTTCATGGATGAGTACCTTGAATTGATGTGGTGCACTCTTGAGTAGGCCACAAGCTATGCTCTTTTTCCCACTGGCATCAGAAAGTATGGAAATTGATCAGACAAAAAAAGGGAAAGAAAAATGCAAGGAAAGTAAGGTCAACCAACTTGAGTATTGGAGTTGCGACTTTCAAGTCTGATGGAAACTGATGGTTCATTCGTAAGGAAAGATGTAATTCTATATGTAGCGGAGACTTTCCGGCAAAGGAGTAAACTCATAGCTGTTGCTTTGGAGGTTAGTATGCTCAAATATGTTCTTGCGAACATTTTTCTTGAATTCCTTTGGCATGCTGGTAAGTATCAATTCCTTTAAGGTGGTTTGTTGCAGTAAATTCCGGGGAAGCACTTTCAGCTTCAGGCAACATCGGATATGTAGCTCTCTGATGTTAGGCATTCCTCCCTGCTCCACTCTGAATTCCTCAAGTTCATCCAGCATCCACAACTTCAATACATGAAGACTACTAAATCCGTCACGTGGACAGCGCATTTCCTGTCCAAGATAGGATTTAGCCAGGAGCCTGAGGACAGAGAGGGTTTGCAGCTGTGACAGAATCTGTATGGGATCTCTATATAGGTGTGAGACAGACAATGTGAGAACTCTTAAATTTGGTGGAAACTGATCCTTACTGAGTAGAGGGCTCAGCTTTCCCAGCAACTTTAAGCGAGAAAGTTTGTGTAGTTCTGACAAGGGCTCCAAGCTGAGGTTGGAAGGGCACCCATTTTCATCCTTTGATGTCAAGCTCAATGACTGAAGATGAGTTAAGCTTGCAATCCATTTTAGCAGTGTATCAAATTGTGTTAATTGGCAAGTAATGCCTAACTCTCGTAGCTCACCTAATCGCTGCAGCCCATTTTCCATATTGCAGCCATCATCAATAGTCAATTCCCAAAGTGTCAGCAGTTGTGAACTAGGCTGCTGCATGGTCATATCAAGACGTACCTGAGGGAGATTTAGATGTCGGAGCCTCGGAGGTGCTGCAGTTTCCAAATAGAACTCGGTAAAGTGTTGATATGTGTGCGCTTTAGGTCCAGAGTTTCGAGGTAAGGAAGATCACCCACAGATTCAGGAAGGCTATCGAGAAATGTCCACCTAAGGCCCAAGTATCTCAACTGGAATAGATGCTTCACTGTCGTAGGCAATATTGGTTTATATACCCCCTCTAGGTCAAGCACACGTAGCAGTCCAAAACCTTTATCCCCGATGATTTTACGTAAGAAGTTCCCTACTCCTTTTGCTGGAGTGTCATATCTCTGAACGTTAAATGAGAAGTAAGACCGCAAATTTTGAAAGTTTGTATCAGAACTAAAATCTTTGATATCAGCATATTCTACAATTCTACGGATTCCAGGTTCTGGAAGGCTGCTTCTGTTTGCTAGTGTCTTATCGGGAGTTCTACAGGGTGGTGCTGGTGGTTGTGGATGGATATGAAAAAGGCTGATTTCCTGAGCTTTGGGTGACAAATGTTTGTATGAAAACCCAAGCAAATGACATTTTCTGGGGCCTCCATCTGATCTAAACTTGGATATTTTAATTAAGTTCCTTCTGACCAAATCACTGAAACACTCTGCAGCTAAATCTTCACCCAATCCCATTGGGCGTTGCAGAAACCCCTCTGCAAGCCATAGCCGGTGAATTCTCCGTACTGAGAGGTCAAATTCTTTTGGGAAGAGTGTCAGGTAGAGCAAGCACAACTTATGGTGTGCAGGGAGATCAACATAGCTCAATAGCCAGAGATTTGAGCTAGCCCAGTTAGACTGGCTGAGGACCTGCGTCCACTCTTCCATCTTCTTGGTGGACAAGAAACCCCCAAGAAGCACGATATTGAGGGGTAAGCCTTTGCATATCTCAAGAATCTGATTCTCCAGAGAACTGGGGGGAGAGAATCGACTACTGCCTAAGCTCTTCTGGAACAAAGCCCAGCTCTCAGACTCATTCAGTTCCCTAAGACGGAATGGCTGACCATCTGCATCCCAAGATATAGCTGTATCTTCTTCACAAGTAATGAGAACCACTTTACCTCCATTCACACCTGGAAGAGCATTTTTTGAATTTGCTTAAAGCATCCTGCTTCTTCGCATCATCTAAGACTATCAAGTACTTCTTCTCATGTAGGAAATCAGATAGTTGGTGATCATTAAGAACTGTAGGCTCATCTTCCCTCTTATTGTTGACCTGATTCCACACCTTGAGCTGTAGATCTTCACATTTATGCTCCTCAGAGACATTGAGCCAGGCTTGACATACAAACTGCTCCTTGATTGACTTGCAATTGTAAACCCTCTTTACCAGGGTAGTCTTCCCCGAGCCTGTAGGATCAAAAACTCCAATGCTCTTACCTTGATTGCACAACAATCTATCCTCCAGTAATTTCTGATCATCTTCAAAGCCAACAAAATCTGAATCATAGCGACTGAGCACCCCCTTTGTATGGGAGAAACTACCTGTATTAAAGCTCATATCAGAGATGATTTCTTCTTGTAAAAGCTGCTTCTGTTCTTGTCCGAGCGAAATGCCTCTCAAACTTGCATCTTTACCGCCTTCTGGCTTTACTTTATTCAGCCTGTTGATCTCCTCCTCAATTTGCTTCATCTTCCTGCGGAGCTTCTGGCAGGCTGCCAAGTCATGAAGATAGAATCCATTATTCTGGAACAAGTCATGAAGATCGAATCCATGATTCTGGAACAAGCAAAACTTTGTCTTCTTGAGTACTAGTCTGAGGACATCGGACTCAACTATGTCCTCCACATTATATAATGTATTCAGATAATCTTTTACCCACTTCTTGGTTGCCTCATCGGTTTCTGATTGCTCCTCTGCATCTGTAAGGACTCGCATCCGCCGAAGATGTAGTCTGATGTCTTCTACCTGGTCTACGACTTTATCAAAAATTACAGATTCCTGAATCAGGAGGTCTGTTACCTTTTGGATAACCACAGACACCACTGCTTCAACAGCCATTGGTAGAATAAGGTCTAACTATGGCTGTTATTGTTCTAAGAGAGCTGTATGTGACCAATATCTCTAAGGCAATCTATTTCAGTAGAATGGCCAAGGACAGGATAGAGATTGATAGTTTAGAAAAATTTAGAAGGATGAGGTTGGAGGGCTGCAACATTTACCTGTCTTGATGTCAAAAAAAAACATTTACCTCTGTAATTCATAGTTATGCTCTGGAGTAGTAGTACTGAAGTTCTGGACCACTCATTGCATTTATAAAGAAGACATATCTTCTCAGTATAGAGAAGTTCGAAGTGGTGGGACTGTGAAATTGAACTTTGTAATTATAATTGTATAATCATGCACTGTACACTGACCTGTGCCCGAGGGAAATTACTTTTTTAGCATGGCGAAGACGAATTTATTAATTATATGATTAGGATTTAGGGCCATTAGTTTTTTGATTTTTTCTGGAGGTGGGACGTTTTATCCCTAACAAGACAAGAGCTATTGATAGCTCACTGACTTTTCTTCAACTAGAATTGGCTTCCATGTTTCTAAGTGAATAAGATACGTGTGTTTCCTGTTTATTTGACAATTCCTTGGGAACCTTCCACATAGATTCAAGAGGCAACAACCTATCTCAAGCGAGTTACTCTCTCCGCTTTTTTAAAGTTCTACTCACTCCATTATGTGAAGTTCTACTCAATGTACTTTATTCCTATATTGGCAAAAGAAATATTGTTAGTTAATTGGCCTATGGCCCACTTTTATTTGCTTTTTATATTTATTTAATGCAAGTGGATCTGATGTTCTCCCTTATATATTCTGATTTGTTTAATGCAAGCGAACCCAAAAAGTATGATGTTTCTGCTATTACCTAAGATACTGGGTTTTGTTTTGCAATAATTGGGTAGAACTTCAAAGATTAGAGAGATTAATTTTCTCTAAAATATGTATAGTCTTATCTCTAATAATGCGAAAAGACTTTTTAATGTATTTATTGTAGAGTTGGCGAAAAGTGACATAACTCGCTAACTTGACTCGAATCGACATGGTTTTCAACCAATTTAGGTAAGTCGATCGACTAAAACTATTATATGGGTTAGGTTTTTAATCCGAACATGCCAAAATAACCCGTTTAAGTCCTAAACATGCTTTACGTTCACTAATTGTACTAATTAGCTACTTAGCTCTTAAAACAATTTTTGTAATTCTGGTTTTGCAAAATCGGTTTTATTTTGCTTAGCTTAGGATGTAATGGGACGTGTGATACATGTTGTAATAAGCTCTTAGCTTAGTCATAGAGGTGCTTAAGGCAACTTGCAGCATTGGAGCCAATTACAAGCTTTCCTTCCTAGCTAGGAAAGCACCCCCTTTTTCTGAACTCTTTTAGACGCCAAATGAGGAGTATTTGCAGTCAAATGATGAGTTCCTTGCTTAGGTGGAGATATCTTCATGTGAAGGAAAGGTTCTCATTGGTTTTCTTCCCTTGATGCACGTTCCAAGAAGTGATGCAGCAAGCTAGTATTAGATGTGCTGTTTAGACTAGCTTTAGAAGATATTTTGTAGTTTAAATGCTTTGTTTAATCTTCTTAGTGTATTGCACTTAGTTGCTGGTGCTTTAAGTCTTTTTATTTATGTACTATATAAGCTTCAACATCAATGAAGATCAGATTTTTGTTGAAAATTGAGCTTTGTTGCTTATTCAAATTTGGAGGTATTTATCCAAGTTTTTCTTGTGTTTAAGGAGTGAACTTAAACATAAAACCCTTAATCTAAGTGAGTGAAGCTTAGTTTAAGTTAGGTTGTTTTAGTTGGTGAGTGAAGCCAAACTAATCAATCTAAACCCCAACCTAAATCAGGTTTAAGGTGAGTGAAGCCTTTAATTTGTTTTAGAACCCTTAAGCAATCATAAGTGAGTGAAGCTTGTGAGAACTTAAGCTAGGATCCCTAACCGTATTCTTATCAAGCCGTCCCCCAATAGATTTCCCATTAATCATTTTCACGTTTGCTAATATACGGTTTGTATCATTAATATCCTTGACTATGTTTTTTCTCATGTATTGAATTTTTTTTTAGAAGATTTTCTTTTCTTATAAGTAGTGCTAAAATGAGAAACGGTAAGTCTATATTTAGAGACGAAAAGGGTAGTATATAAGAAGTGAGTTAGGAAATATGCAAGGTTGATAAGTTAGATTTATATATGTGCGTACATGATAAACGGGTAAATTAATGGATCGAGTAACCCGTTTTATAAACTAGTTAGGTTAGAATTACCGGTCAATTAATGGATCGAGTAACCCGTTTGTAAACTGGTTAGGTTAGCGTTAGGTTCAACTGTACATGGGTCGAACACCACATGAACTTGTCACGACCCGTCCTATTCAGCTGGTCCAACCATGAAATTAAAACTCTTCCGTTTCGTTACAAAACGACTGTTTTGTAATGGATTTTGGATTTGCCGTTCGGCGAAATCTCGTTACAGAATACCATAATAGAAATCACATACTTCTCGCCTCGTTTTTTGTTCCGTAACGTGACCTCGCCGTGTTAGAACGTTTTTATCCTCGTTACATCTGTCGTTCTTTCCAAACATTGGCCAAAAATATTTTATGAATTAATTATATAACCTGTTTAAGCATGATATTCTGATAGATTTGATTATATTATGTTGTAATAATCCTTCATAAATTAAAAAAATACAAATAAGGAGGGAGAGGTGGTAGGCTCGGTGGAGTACCACCCCGAATTTTAGAAAGCATTGCCTGTGTTCGAATTCTCATCCCAACAATATGTAAGGGCATTCACTTGTGGTGGCAATGGGCCTTTAGGCCTGTTGTCTTCTAGGTTGTTTAGCCTTGTACCCAGCCTCTGAGTTGGTATGCCCTGCAGGCTAGTAGCCTAGATGGGTTGGTCTTCGAACCAATTATCTTTCCTAATAAAAAAAATAAAAATAAAACAAATTCACACCTCGGGAGGCCGCAATCCATTCCATTTATTCGTGACAAGCCGCTTCCCAGACAATGCAAACGTTACTGCAAACGCATCCACGATTTTTTCCCTTGTGTCCAACTCTAATTGTTTGACATATGTGGAAGTTCCCTTTTAATCTTTTATACTAGTGTTAACTGTTTATTTTTTTCTATTAATTCTACTGTCTATCTAGTAAATTGTGGGTTGATTTTCCCCCATAACGCAAGTTTCATATATTTTTTTTTCTGTATTTTACCCTTTTTGGCTATTGGTTTTACATACTAGCATCAGCATATGGTAGTAATTTTGGACAAAAGTTGTTCAATAGTTAGTTAGGCAGGCTCGATATCTTTTTCTTCCTCTTTAGTGATGTTTAAATCATCCAAAACTTAATTATCTGTGCATTGTTGCAAATGCGTTCATTTATAATCTTAAACATCATGAATTCATGATTCTTATCAACAGATTCCTTTAGGTTTTCTTGCAAGGTTTTCAGAATATCATTTCCACACAATATATGAAAGTAGTTTGACACAGCTGGCTTCTTTTCTTACTCATGCGAGCTCCCTAAACCATATTGCTTGCTTGTTATTGTTTCTGCATAATGTCATCAATTTCTTGTATCTGGTACTACTCTACTTGTAGTGGCCATCCATCCTAGCTCATATTTGTCAGCTCAATGAATGCAATTATAAACATGCTTTCCATCAAGTATAAGTAATCTGGAAAATTCAAATTCAATTTTTTTTTCTTTTATTATTTTTGGGAAGAAAGGTAATTAAGTAATGGCCTCCCGATCTCGGGGGAAGACCCACAGCTCAGGAAAGAGAACAAATTAAAAAAAAGAAAAAAGTACAACAATGTCCTTGAAGAAGCAACAAAATGGAAGTAGAAAACTCAAGCAGGCTTATTAAACCACCTCGAGTCGAGTTCAAAGTGGCCAAAGGATCATAATCAAAGCAACAATCACCAACAGAATTGAAGTGAGAAGTTATCTTCATGGACATATAGGAAATAGAAGCTCCACCAAAGTCTGCCTCATTTTCAACATTGCTGCAAACTGATCTCCCCTCTCCATGTCTACAAACAGTAGAAATAAACTGGAAAGAAGAAAAAAGATACTTTAATTTACACAACCAGTTGAGGAGGAAAGAATATGAACAATGAAGACTCCATGTCTCCATCTTATTTTCGTCAGAAAAACAAATACTCTGATCGGGTCTTGCAATCACAATCTCCAACGGCAGACAACAATAATGTTAGTTTTCATTCTGTTGTTCTTTGTTATCCTTATTGATATTACTACTAGCGCTATTAGTGGTACTACTGCTGCTGTTGCTGTGTTTCAGACTTTCAGTTATGAATTGTTTTGTCAAGGATCTTATTACTTTGTGTTGGTAACTTTTGTATTCGGGTTTGTTGGTGACCGTCTCTCCATGTCTTACTGGTTTATACTTTATACTAGGTGTTAATGTGTTATGCTACCGGCTCTTCTTGTTATATTCAATTTACTATGCTAGTTAGTTCCCATATATAGACTGTACCTTATTATCAGACATTCTACCTTAAAGTATTGGTTGCACCTCGGAGTTTGGGTCCTCTAAATAGTTACACATTTCACTTCTAGGCAACAACTAAATGTTCCAGATAAAGAAGCACTGACAATACAGATTTAAGTAACGATCTCAACAAGCAGGTAGCAGAGAAGTGAGAGTTGGAGACTAAAGAAAAACATTAGCACGGACAAATGGTATAGTAATTTTGCCATGTTTTTTTTTTTTCTTTTTTTATGGCTATTGGCGGAAGATGAGTGCATAAGCTTTACCTCCCCTGCCTATTCTTGCAGCCTTATCGAATCATTGCGCTTCCTTCCGTTCACTTTCTGCAAATTCAACCTTCCGTCTCAGATAATCTGGAATAGTCTCCAAATTAAGTGTACTTACTTTGACGAAGAAACACTTGACATATCGCATTGCCCCTTCCAGGTTCCACCTCTTCACAGCCAAATTTTCTATGGTGAGGAATTCAAGTCGCAAGAATCCTCCTGCACTGCACTTGATTTCTTCAAGCAATTTAAGGATTCTTAGATTTGGGATTTTCTCTAATATCTTGATACTTTCTGATGAGAGTTTGGTCTGTAAGAGGGTTAGCTTGGTAAGGCTTAAGGGGAATGCATCTAGGTCTGGGAGTTTTGTGGATTTTTCTATCCTTAGAGATTGTAGATGGTATAAATGGTCGAGACTATTGAGAAAATTAACTGTGAGGTCTGGATGGGAACTGCATATTCTCAATTTCTCAACACTAGGGAACTTGGCCCTGACCATTAGCTTCTTCAAAACCTTGTCTGGACATACACCAGAGAGAGTCTGGAGGTCTCGAAGGGCTTTATAGTAATCGATCCTATCAGGTTTTGGTAGGAAAGCAGAGCCCCCGAGGTAGAGATTTCTGAGGTACTTCATCTTCCATATTTTATGCTGTAAGCTGACGAGATATTTGGATTCTCTCATGTCTAATGTCTCCAACTGGTGGAGGTTGACAATAGAAGATGGGAGTTGCTTCACACTGGGAGCCCTCAACCTTAAGTACTTCAAATATGCTAGCTTTCCGAGATCTTTGGGAACCTTATCTAACTCTAGAAAGCCCAAGTTTAATACGTGGAGACGGTGAAAATTATTGAGTAAAGTTTCCCAGAAGAAGTCTACTGAGTCTGAGTGGATAATGGTAGTGTTTTCAGTCTCTTCTCTAAAGCAATGAAGATAGTGAGCATGAGAGCAGTTCCCAAATCTTTTCAAATCTGATAATAATTCACTATGAATTGCCATCCTTTTTATGTCTTTTTGAGGTTTGTCGTTGTTGCCCATGTAAACCTTGAAAAACTTCTCAGTTTCACCTTTAGACACGCAAAGACTGGAGATGTGATTGAAGATATAGAATGTTTTCACACTTCCATCACTCCTTTTTGTGCCTTCTTTGATAAAAGACTGATCTTTCAGTTTCTTCAAGTAATGCTCTCCAACTTCTTCTGCTCCCATGCTGCCATTTTGCTTCACAAGCCCTTCAGCCTTCCACATCTGGACCATTTGCTTAGCAGGCAAAGGTAAAATTGCAGGGAAATGACCAAAGTATAAGAAGCATAGTTTTAGTTCTTCAGGAAGCTCATCATACTTTGGAAGGTCATCATAATCTTTGAGAAATTTGGACCACATTTCTTCTGATTTGTCTGCGTGATTCAATAATGCTGCCATAGCCACAATTGCCCTGGGTGAGCCTTTGCATTTATCTGCCATTCTTATACCCAATTTTTCTAAGTGTTGATGTTGATGATTTTCCCCATCAAGTACCTTCTTTGACAAGAGCTTCCAGCTCTGGTTTGCATCGAGTGGTTTGACTTCATAGGAAAATGAAAATCTCTGTTGCACATTTAAATCTGCTTGACATGCTAGCAATATTCGACTTCCATTTAACTCATCAGGTAATGAGGACATAAACTCATCCAATACGTCACTGTTATGCACATTGTCAATGACTATGAGATACCTATTCTCATTTAAGTTTTCTGCTTTTAACTCACCCTTATGAAGGCAATCGGTTTGCTTCTTTGGTGAGCTGTTGTGTTTCGAGAGACTGCGTAAAATTTCTTCAGGTGGGGGTGCTCGTGGGAACCACTCTCGGCAGCCAAAATGTTCCTCGATGCGATGATCACTAAAGACCATTCTGGCCAAAGTAGTTTTGCCAGAGCCTGCCTTTCCGAAGATCGAAATTACCTCACGGCAGGAACCAGCATCACCAATAAGTTGCCTCACCAACGTCTCTTTAGCATCTTCGAATCCCACTATATCTTCGTTCTTGAAGTTGTGGATGTAGTTAAACTCTTTTTTAGAGTCTTCAACATCCTTGAAGGAACATATATCTTCAATGCGCTTCCCTATTTTATCAATCTCTCCCACATGATTTCTTGTTGCCCTTGCTCTAGAGAGCCACCTTCTTAGCTTGCTCCTCTGCTTTTGATAATTAGCCTCTACGACAATAGAACCAACCACGTCCTGTGCCTCGTAAGCAACATCTCTGACTCTCTGTAACCATTCAGCAACATCTGGCTCGTACTCTTGCCCATCTCTCTCTTTGAGTAACAAGCTCATAGTTCTAAGCCCTGTTCTGAGAGGTTTCAGTTTATGCGTCTCTTGAACTAAAGCTGGTGCTTGCTCCAGCTGTTGAACAACATTTTCTACAGCCAAGCAAGCATCCTTTGCGGCCATCCTCTAGACTAAGACCCTCAATTTAAAAATGAGAGAGCACAAGGACTTAAAATTTTTTCATACAGAAGCTAATGCTACCGTAAAATTATGGATACAGAACTCTGATGTGCTTTAATGGCAGGGTTAGATGTTGATTCTGTTAAAATCAGAGCAGGGAAGGGAGTGAGGTGGTGAAGACTGAAAACAGCCTGCGTGAAAGGGCAAATAAGAATTGGCCAGTAGTCAGTAGTCAGTACCTACTCTGCTACTAATTGTCAAATTTTGAGTTTATTTTTGTGTTAGAGAGTGACTAAGCGTAGTCATGTAGACGGGAATCGATCCTAAGTCTTAGCTAATAGCTACCACCTCCACAAGACTTTACCATCTAAGCTCGATGACATCTACGCAAATTTTGAGTTTGTCATGTGCACAAAGACACTCGTTTTACTAGCTGTGATGCTTTCAACAATGGGTCCTTCCAAGCTGTCAAACAGGGTGGATGATTACAATGTGACTTTGGATTTACAGGTTTAGGTAAATAACGAGTCATATATATCCTAGTTTTTGGGTATGCCAACAGTTTATATACAGCCTTTTCATTATGTGCTTTTCTTCATCATTGTGCAGTCAGCCGAGCCAAGTTGACCATGCCAATGGGTGGTTAAGGCCATATTGCACCCTCTTCTCCGACACTCTTCTCATCAATTTTATTGACAAGTGAATATTTATCACTTGTATAATTATCTAATAAAGTACTAGAAATCCTATTAGCAACATCAATATATAAATTTTTGTAATATCTAGACTTGTTACACATATATACTTGTTATAATATTATTTCTTTGGGTTTTTTTTACTTGTAATGTTTTGACGTTCACACTTGCCAATGTACAATTTTGACCATTAATATCTCTAACTATATATTTGTAAAAATTAGGGAAAATTAAAAAATCTTGTAAATATATATTAGATAAATCCAAGTACCTTATATGCTAAAAATTGTATTATATATTATTTATATATTTTTGGTCAAGTACATGAATAGTGCAAAAGCCTAAACATTACAACTTAAAAACATGGAGTAAGTATATGACACTCAAGAGTATTGCAAAATTGTGTCACTGGGGATTGGAGTTCTGTTTATGGGTCATCCATATCCATTCACCTTAGCAAATGAACCCAGCAAATTTTCTTGCTTCATTTGTTCAGTGATTTTGGATTTTTATTTCAAGTATTCGTTCAGAATTTGTTTTTTTTTTTTTTTTGTAATGGTCGAATTTGTGTCGATATATATTTTCTTTTTCTTTTCGGGTCACAAGTTTTGGTCCATCTCCTACAAGTGTAGTTTTAAGCATTAAAATCTTATCTTAATGATTTCTCATTCTTTTGTCAATGTGTGGTAGCCTTACACAGTTGACTTGAAGTCTTCAATCGAAGAACTACTAGTCTCCTAAAGTTGCCAAACATATTCCAATCAAACCTTTCTGTATGATGGGGGCCTCCTTATGTCCCTTTGGTTGAACATGTGACATTTTAGCTTACCAATGTTTCAACAAGTCCCATGCTGCAAAATTTTACATATATCCGACTGTACATAATATAGGTACATTGAAGACTTTTTACACGATGATTTACTCCTCTGTAAAGAAGCTAATGAGTTAAAAATAGCTTGGGTGCACTGTGCACATACATCGAGTGTATGATAAATGTTTCTACCCTACTCCTTTGGTTGTACTTCATAGTAGAATACAAGTAAAAAGAGCCAAAAAATGAGGAAAGATAGTTGTGGATACCTAACGGTCCTTGCATTATGTTTTAAATTTACCTCTTAAGTAGTTTTTGATGGGGTGATTCTTAAAAGTCTTGCCAACCTATTTGGTAGACGGCAATGAAGTGTGTTACTGTTTATCAATTTTAGTGTACAATTGTAAGAAAAACCACATGATAGTGTCTAAGGTAATGACACTCCTTCCTCAAACATATATTTTTCTTCATAAATTTCCATTACTAGTTAATACCACCTTAGAATGAGTAATGGAGGGTGATGAAAGTTTACTGAAGAAAAAAGATGTTTCAAAGATGAAAAGGTATTACCACAAATATCGGTGCGTGACTCCCCTAACAAAATCACACTAAAGTATAAGTATTTATTACCACCTATTAAGGCTATGTTTGGCAACACTAGCTGAAATGGAGCTGAAACTGATAAGGTGACGGAACTAATTAGGTAGCATTTGAAACGTTGGGTCTTTGGCCCGATAAAGGCGACTGACAGATAACCACTTTGGTAAAATTATTTATGACTGTAGCTGAAATTTTAAATCAATATATCATTACATTTTGCATAAATAAAAACCAAAGCATGTATGTGATATATATGCAGCAGCAACACTGATTCAAGTCATTCAATTAATGAGAAGCATCAAAATCACAAGCATTGACATGTTAAGTACAGTACACTAGATCAAAAATTACAACTCTATCCATAATAACAAATCAATGATACATACCTGCAAAACTTGAAGTTTGAATTTTTTGAGCTCTCCAATATTATAAGAATGACGGCAGAATTGAGGAGAAAAGGAAAAGATAATTTTTAAGCATGTATTATGGTTATTAAACATTTAAGAAAATATCTTTTCAGGCTTAAAAAGATAAAAAGAAAATAAAAAAAATAAAAAAATTTCAGCACCTGATCTCAGACGCTATATTTTTCTCCAACCCAATTTCAGCCAAATTTTGGACTTAAATTTCATTTAAGTTCCTCCACCAAACACCACTAATCATATAAGGTGACTTAAAATTATAGCACCTTATCATTTAAGTCACCTGAAATGCTTCCCCAAACAGAGCCTAAATGGTTCTTGAGAGACAAATCAAACGTACAAGAAGTTATGTTTTTAACTTGGCAGAGTTACAATAATATATCCTGAAATTTGGACATCTAAATTCGAACGGCGGGTAAATATGCAGAATGCAAAAAATGCTAATAAAACAAGTGTTAGTTCTCTGAATTTCCTTAAAATGTTAATGCATTTGTACAGTTTAAAAGTGAACCACACATTGCATTAGAGAGTGATTTAAAACTCTTCTGCAGGTATTAAGGGAGATTTCTTCAACAAAGGGTAGAAGGAAACTGCTTCATGCAACTGTCTGGTAATTTTTCATGTAATCCTTCATAACAATTCACTTGTTCTTCACAGCATTTTCAAAGCTAAATATTGATGTGTACTCTTCAAAGCTAAAGCTACCATACATCTACAAGTTAGCAGTATTACTTTTACTGCTTACAACCCATTGTTGATCTCAGTGTTGACTACATTTCTCTAAACTACCTTTGCAGATTTTGTGAGGTTGTTTGGCATCTTACAAGTTGCTTGCTAGAAGTCAAGCTTCGTCCAAGTATGATTTTGCTGCTGTTTTTCCCCCTTCTTTTACAAAGTGATTGCATTTATGCTCAAGTCTTTGGTTACTTTAGACGACTCACGACCGTGTAACAATTTCCAGATTGCTGCTTTCGTGATTAAAATTCTCAGTTGTAACTGGGATGTTGGTCACCATGGAAAGGAGGTGCCTGATGATAGAGATGACTAAGTCATCTTCTGTAATGTTGTGATAAAGATGACTAAGTCATCTACTATTATCATTTGCATAGCTGTAGCATTGAGTTAGTTAGTCAAAGATATTATTAGAGTTTGTTAGTAAAAGATAATTCTCTTTCTCTCTCTGTAAACTTATCTTTGTAAACTCTTATCTATACTCCTACGTTGTATAACAGTAGATCTCTAGAGCACTATAAATAGTGTTGAACAATCTCAATATAATTAAGCTTTCTCATAACTCTATCATGGTATCAGAGCTTTGATCCGTAACCATGCTTCCCCTCTCTAATCTCCCTCCCTCAATGGCGGTAGTGATAATATCACTCCCAAACCAGCCATCATCCTCCTCCAACAGGGCTACACCATCAAAACATTTTGCCGACGCCGACAAATGATGGTGACCATATCAAACTTCCTTCTCAGAAAGCTTCAACCCAAAATCACACTTCCGCTCAACTCTTTTGGCACCCCGTATTTCATATACCAAGAGATGCCAATTATCATTTTTTCTCCAAACCCTTTCCGGAGACACAATCCCTTTTCGGCACCCCCGTAGTTTGACTACCAAGAGCGTTGCCGAACATGAAATCCCTTTCTCCCAACTTCTATGGAGAAACATTAACAATCTCAACAATTATCACCATTCCATCATGGATATCCTCCTCTCCTTCAATGGTGATAACTGACAATATGAAACCTCTTATAGCAAAGTTATCTATGGATGCCACTATGCAACCATCCAAACACTCTCCTTCTCGGCCTCCTTCCCTCTTCCTAAAACTCCATGAAGAAATTCAGCTTTTTTGATTTTCTATCCCTCCACTCTCACGTACCAAATATTTGGTGGCCTCCCACCCAAAAGGCCACAACCCCAAATATCCTGGTTATTACTTTCTAATGATATGCTCTTTCTCTTTACAAAAAAAAAAAAAAAAAAAAAACAAAGTACTATACACCACATTCATTTCTTCTCTTCGTCACCCTCCTTTGATTTTTTTTTTTTTTATAGAAGCTCTTCTCTCCAATGGCCATTACCTCCATTACCATTGCCACGAAGCTCGTCAACATCATTTAGTTTTTATCACCGATCAAGTGGCCATCACGTACTCATCTTTCAAGATTGGACTTTTCCTTTGGCCGTCCATCTTGCGGGGGAATGATAGAGATGACTAAGTCATCTTCTGTAATGTTGTGATAAAGATGACTAAGTCATCTACTATTATCATTTGCATAGCTGTAGCATTGAGTTAGTTAGTCAAAGATATTATTAGAGTTTGTTAGTAAAAGATAATTCTCTTTCTCTCTCTGTAAACTTATCTTTGTAAACTCTTATCTATACTCCTACGTTGTATAACAGTAGATCTCTAGAGCACTATAAATAGTGTTGAACAATCTCAATATAATTAAGCTTTCTCATAACTCTATCATGATAGAGCTAATTTCAGAAGGACTTAGAAAACTTTGGAAAAAGTGTCCGTTGAGATCCTTGGTTGGCTTCAGCCTTCTCTTGCAAATCTCATTGATATTTTTGGGTAAAGTTAGAAAACGCAACGGAAAGCCTATCCTGAGATGTACTGTATGGTGTGCATATTTATTGGCAAACTGGGTGGCAACTAGGGCTGGGAATGAGCCAAGCCTGCCCGTGAACAGTTCGAGCTCGGCTCGGTGAAAGCTCGGTCAGGACTCGGCTCGCTAAGGCTCGGCTCGAGTTCGGGATCGGCTCGAGACCTAACGAGACGAGCCACGAGCTAAGCTAATCTCGGCTCGAAAAGCTCGCGAACGACTCGAGTTACTTTTTTTATTTAAAAGAATAAAAAAAATAGTATTATTATTCATTAGTAAAAAAAGGCAAACGAGCTCGAGCCGAGCCTCACATTCCAACACACGAGCCCGAGCCGAGCTCCATTTTTGAGGCTCAACGAGCCTCGAGCTCGAGCCGAGCCTCGTTTTCGATACTCGAGCTCGAGCCGAGCCTACCACTATTCGGGCTCGGCTCGGCTCATTCCCACCCCTAGTGGCAACAATTGTGTTATGACAGATGTGAGAAAGAACAAATATTGAATGCAAAACAAAGAATAACCACACACAGATTTAACGTGGTTCACCAACGAAGTGTTGGCTACGTCCACGAGCAGAGAGAGAATAATATTATTGATGAGAAGGATAACCAGAATTACAGAGGTGATTAATGACTTAATCGTCAATTAAATAAACTAGGTTTAAAACCTATTTATAAGCAATTTCGGAAAACGCGTTTCCGCGCCTCATTAAACCTCCGCCCGATCGGGCGGTCCACTTTACCAGACGAGGAATGTTCTCGGGCCCAATCGGGCGATCATCGCCCGGTCGCACGCCCGATCGAGATCGGTCGCTCACCCGATCAGGCGACCACGCCCGATGCCATCGGGCGCCCAATTTCCAAGCAACAGCTTGGACCTTCTACCCCGCCCGATCGGGCGGCACACTCCCGACTTGACCGGGCGGGCCTGCGAACATGCAAATCCTCTAACAGATTCAAGGCATAAATCCTACAAATCTCCACCTTAACTTGAATCATCTCACAACAAACCAGAAACCAGATAACAGACGCATTGAACACAATGCCCAGATTCTCCCTGCAACCAGATTTGCCCCGAAAGACAACCAGACTAGATTTGTCCCTTAAGGACACCAGATTAGCCCCTAAGGGCCCCAGACTTGCCCCAAAGGGCAATTAACAATCACGAACATTGAGCAAGTTTAAACAATGTTGAAACTTACTTTATGGAACAGGTTTAGTGAACATATCAACAGGATTATCAGCAGTACCTACTTTCTTCACCTTAACCCTGTTCTCACTCCTCAGAAAATGATATCTCACATCAATGTGCTTAGTCCTCTCATGATGGACTTGATCCTTGGCTAAGCATATTGCACTCAAACTGTCACAATACACAATGGCCTGATCGTGATGCAAACCAAGATCACTGACTAGCCCCTTTAACCATATTCCTTCTTTAGCAGCTGTTGTCAATGCCATGTACTCTGCTTCAGTAGTAGACAAAGTAACTGTAGCCTGCAAAGTTGCCTTCCAACTAACAACAGAGCCACCAATAGTAAATACATAACCAGTCATAGACCTTCTACTGTCTACATCTCCAGCATAATCAGAATCAGAATAACCAGTAACTAAACACTGAGTATCATTTCCATAAATGAGACCAACATCAGACGTACCTCGAAGGTAATGAAAAATCCTCTTGACTGCCTGCCAATGCTCCTTACCAGGATCACCCATGAACCTACTAACAACACTGACTGCATGTGCAAGATCCGGCCTAGTGCAGACCATAGCATACATCAGACTCCCTACTGCACTAGCATAGGGAACCCAACTCATGTACTCCTTGTCCTCAGCAAATTTGGGTGCAAAAGCAACAGACAAATGACTATCGGAGGCACTTGGAGTATCTATAGGCTTAGCTGTTGACATGCCAAACCTTGACAAAATCTTCTGAATGTAGCCTTTCTGTGACAAGAAAAACTTCCTCTGATCTCTTTCCCTATAAATCCCTATCCCCAAAATCTTTTTTGCAGCACCCAAATCCTTCATCTCAAACTCAGCACTGAGAAGGCCCTTCAACCTCTGAATATCAGACTTGGACTTTGCAGCTATAAGCATATCATCTACATACAGGACCAAATAAATACATGATTCATCATCCAGCTTGTTGTGATACACACAACAATCATACAGACTCCTGTTGTAGCCCAATTCAATCATATAGCTGTCAAACCTTTTATACCACTGCCTAGGAGATTGCTTTAGCCCATACAAGGACTTCTTCAGTCTGCAAACATAGTCTTCTTTATCAGGAACTTGGAACCCATCTGGCTGAGTCATATAAATCTCTTCTTCCAACTCTCCATGTAGGAAAGCTGTTTTCACATCTAGTTACTGAAGTTCAAGATCCTGATGTGCAACTATTGCTAGTAGCACCCTGATGGAAGTGTGTCTGACCACTGGTGAGAAAATTTCATTATAGTCAACCCCTTCCCTTTGAGTGAACCCTTTTGCAACAACCCGAGCTTTATACTTGACCCCCTCAGAAGGTGAGGTCCCTTCCTTCTTCTTGAAAACTCATTTGCAGGTGACAATTTTTCTCTCCTTGGGACGTTTGATTAGCTCCCAAGTCTAATTCTTATCCAGAGACTCCATTTCATCTCCCATAGCAGCGAGCCATTGAGCAGACTCACTACCTGAGACAACTTCCTTGTAGGTGGATGGCTCATGAGTATCCACCTCCACCTCCTCAGCAACCTGCAGTGCATAAGCAACCATATCCTCAAAACCATACCTCCTAGGAGGTCCCACACCAACTCTCCTAGCTCTATCAAGTGCTATGCTAGTTCGATGTGCTTCAGATGAGGCATATTGATGACTAGAAGATTCAGATTCAGTAGTACCATGTTGATCTTGTCCACCTTGGTGCTGTGATTCACACTCTTCATGAGTGACTTGCAGCTCCACCTGTTTATCAACATTACTATCAACAGACACCACCATGGACTTCACAGTGGGGTTAAGCATAGAATTTTCATCAAATATTACACTTCTAACACTTCTACTAAGTATAACTCGACTCTCATAAGGTGACCAGATTCTATAGCCCTTAACTCCACTCCCATAACCCACAAATACACCCTTCTTAGCTCTAGGTTCTAATTTACCCTCACTTACATGATAATAAACAGTAGAACTAAAAACTCTCAACAAAGAATAATCTGCAGGCTTACCAGACCACACCTCATAAGGTGTTTTACAATCAATACCAGTATGAGGTCCACGGTTGATCAGATGGCAAGCTGTACTTACAGCTTCTGCCCAAAATCTTCTAGGTAACCCAGCATTAGAGAGCATGCACCTCGCTCTCTCCAACAGTGTCTGATTCATGCGTTTTGCTACCCCGTTCTGTTGTGGAGTATTCCTGACAGTATGATGGCGAGCAATGCCTTCATTCTTGCAGAACTCATTAAACTCAGACCAACAGAATTCCAGACCATTATCAGTACGCAGCCTTTTGATCTTCCTTTCAACTTGATTTTCCACCAAAACCTTCCACTGCTTGAAGTTCATGAAAGCCTCACTTTTATGCTTCATCATAATTACCCTAGTCATCCTTGAATAATCATCGACACAAAGTACCTGTGACCTCCAATAAACTCAACTCGGGAAGGACCCCAACAATCAGAGTGAATATAATCAAGTGTGCCCTTTGTAGTATGCACAACCTTTGGAAACTTGCTGCGATGAAGCTTCCAGAATATACAATGCTCACAGAAATCTAGATCCTGCACCTTGTGCCCACACAGAAGATCCCTTTTTGACAGAATTTGCATCCCCCTTTCACCCATATGTCCAAGCCTTATGCCACAACTTGGTCATATCCTCCTTGGGAACCTCAGATGATGCAACAGCAGCAGAACCTGTCATAGTAGAACCTTGAAGAAAATACAAGGTACCATTTTTAATACCTTTCAGAACTACCTTCGAACCCTTGCAGACACTCATAACTCCACCTTCACCTTGAAAACTGAAACCTCTACTGTCAAGAAGACTCAAATATATCAGATTCTTTGTCATCAGTGGAACATGCCTAACTTCGTTCAAGGTACATAATGTACCATCATGAGTCCTCAATCTGATGGAGCCTATTCCAACTACTTTGTAGGCATCACTGTTGGCCATAGAAACACTGCCCCCATCTATCTGCTCATATGTTGAAAACCACTCCCTGCAGGGACTAATATGATACGATGCCCCAGAATCGAGAACCCACACATCCCTATAATGTGACTGGTTATTAACAACTAGGGCGAGATCTTCCTCGTAATTACCATCGGTTTCGCTGAGCAGGTAAGAACCTTCATTCTTGTCATGCTGCTTCTTTTTCTTAGGACATTCATTTTTCCATTGCCCCTTTTCCTTACAGTAATTACAGACATCATTAGGTTTAGGACCCTTAGAATTCGAATTTTTATGGTTCAATTTCTTTTTACCAGATTTTCCCTGTCCCTTACCCCCAGTGACACTTAATCCAGATGTCTGATTTTCTGTACTAGAACCAGATGCCTGATGACGGACTTCTCTAGTATGAAGAGCAGATCTTACTTCTTCTAATCACAGACTATCTTTCCCAACAATAAGAGAATCCACAAAATTCTCATACGATAAAGGCAAAGATACTAACAAAATTAAAGCAACATCCTCATCATCTACTTTAAATCAATATTGCGAAGATCTAGCAAGATAATATTCAATTTATCTAGATGGTCCCTCAGAGACATACCTTCCTGCATACGCAGGCTGAACAGACGTTGCTTCAAAAGCAACTTGTTGGTTAGGGATTTTGTCATATACAAACTCTCCAACTTCAACCACAGACCGGCGGCGGTTTCCTGCTCCGCAACCTCAGTAATTATGTCGTCAGAAAGACACAACATAATCGTTGAATGTGCCTTCTCCTCCAGAACGGCCATCTCAGCGGTTTCTGAATCCGATGACTTCTTTGCCAACGGTGCCCACAACCCTTATTGCTTCAGTAAATCCCGCATCTTGATTTGCCACAGACTGAAACTGTTTCTCCCATTGAATTTATCAATTTTCACATTCATCCCAGACATCTTTCTCACCCGGATCGAACATAAAGCTCTTGATACCAATTTGTTATGACAGATGTGAGAAAGAACAAATATTGAATGCAAAACAAAGAATAACCACACACAGATTTAACGTGGTTCACCAACGGAGTGTTGGCTACGTCCACCGGCATAGAGAGAATAATATTATTGATGAGAAGGATAACCAGAATTACAGAGGTGATTAATGACTTAATCGTCAATTAAATAAACTAGGTTTAAAACCTATTTATAAGCAATTTCGGAAAACGCCTTTCCGCGCCTCATTAAACCTCCGCCCGATCGGGCGGTCCACTTTACCAGACAAGGAATGTTCTCGGGCCCGATCGGGTGATCATCGCCCGGTCGCACGCCCGATCGAGATCGGTCGCTCGCCCAATCGGGCGACCACGCCCGACGCCATCGGGCGCCCAGCTTCCAAGCAACAGCTTGGACCTTCGACCCCGCCCGGTCGGGCGGCACACGCCCGACTTGACCGGGCGGGCCTGCGAACATGCAAATCCTCGAACAGATTCAAGGCATAAATCCTACAAATTGCGCTAGGGGTCATCCTCAACAAAGTGCAAGGAAATCCAAAAAAACCTGCACTTTTAGAGGATGATCTTATAACATTTTGGGCAGCTTTTTTGCTGCTTCACCTGGGTGGTCCAGATACAATCACTGCGTATTCGTTAGAGGATAACCAGCTTTGACAGAGACGAGTGCTTGAGCTGGTGTTTGAAATGGCTGTGGTGCTTTGCATATATCTTATGGCCTTGCCATGTCAGAAAATGAAGAAAAGAAGAAGAACAGGATTTTATGCCATCATTTCTCTCTGATTGAGATCTGGCCTTAGAACTAATACTTCATTGAAGGAGAGAGAAAAACTCTCGTTATTACAGAGAAATGTAAGAGAAAGAAAAGAACTAACTAAGGAAGGAAAATAAATGTGGCTTTATATATGAGAGCCATACAACTAGATTTAGTACAAGTAAAGTAATAACAGAAAAAGAAATAATCTAACTAATTGGAGCTGATGTGGCTGTAGCTTGTTAGAGAAGAATCAGCTTGAGCTTGGGCTGAAATAGGACACTGTCCAACACCCCCCCTCAAACTTGGTTGTGGTGTGAACAAGCCATGTTTGGAAAGTAAATCCTTGAACTGGACTGATGGTAAAACCTTGGTGAAAACATCAGCCAACTGTGAAGATGTAGGCAGGTAGGTAAGCTGAATTAAACCTTCAAGGACTTTTTCTCTAGTGAAGTGGCAGTCAATATCAAGGTGCTTGGTTCGTTCATGAAAAACAGGGTTTTTAGCTATGTGGATGGCTGACTGATTATCACAGCGTAAAGTGACTGGTTTGAGATTGGAAACACCAAGTTCACCTAACAATTGAACCAACCAAGTAACTTCTGCAGCAGCATTTGCCATAGCTCTATACTCAGGTTGCTTCTTTGATTTCCAGCATATAGGGGAACCTCGTAATTGAAAAACATACCCAGTGATAGATTTTCTAGAGTCCATACAAGAGGCCCAATCTGAGTCTGAAAAGGCCTGTAGAGTGAGCTTATCTGAAGCCTTAAGCAAGATACCTTGACCCATAGTACCATCAACATACTTTAGAGTATGATGCAAAGCCTGGAGATGTGAACTTCTAGGAGATTGCATATACTGGCTAAGATTCTGGACTGTGAATGCCATATCAGGCCTAGTATTAGTGAGGAAGTTTAACTTCCCAACTAGGCTCCTGTATAGTAAAGGATCAGGTAAGAGAGTCCCTTCATCAACTTGGAGTTTGAGGTTAACTGGAAGAGGAGTCACACCTGTCTTGGAGAAAGACAAATCAGATTCTTCAAGGAGTTGCTTAGTGAATTTATTTTGAGTGAGAACCACACCTTGAGGGAGATAAGTGACTTCAATGCCTAGAAAGTAATTTAACTTTCCCAAATCCTTGATGCCAAATGACATTGTGAAGATGAGATTTTAACTTGGTAATGGAAGCAAGATCATTACCAGTTAAAATTATATCATCAACATATATAGCAGCTATAGTGATGTGAGAGCCTTCTTTCTTGATGAATAGAGAGTAATCACTTTTGCATTGAACAAAGTTTTGCAACAACAATTCAGACAAAGTTTTGCAAACCATTGTCTAGAGGCCTGTTTAAGGCCATACAATGATTTTTGTAATTTGCAAACTTTCCCTTTTTGAACAGCCAAGCCAGGAGGAACATGCATGTACACTTCTTCATGCAGGTCTCCATGAAGAAACGCATTATTAACATCTAATTGAAACAAAGACCAGTTATAATAGGCTGCTAAGGCAATCACAGATCTCACAGTTGCCATCTTCACAACAGGAGAAAAAGTCTCCTCATAATCAATTCCATGTTGTTGATTGTAACCCTTGGCTACCAACCTAGCCTTATATCTTTCTAAGGAACCATCTCGATTTTAATTTGACTTTATAAACCCACTTACATCCAATTGCTTTTTTTCCATGAGGTAAATCGGTAATATCCCAAGTGTGGTTGGAGGCTAAAGCATGTAATTCTTGATCCATAGCATAAACCCAAGCGAGGATCTTGTGAAGCAACATCATAAGAAGGAGGTTCAGTATGATTATGAACTTGTGCTATGAAGGCTTTGGATGAGGAATCAAGTCGATCATAACACACCGGGTTACACCGGTGAGAAAACAGTGAGAGGAGCGGTAAAAACGTAATCTGCAAACATAGTCATTAAGCCATGTGGGAGGTTTCTTAGGCCTTATAGTGTGCCTAGGAGGAGAAGGAGGAATAGAAATGGATAAATCATGTAGAGATGTAGTTGGAGAAGTGTCTCGGTGAGGAAAGGAGAAGCGGAGAAGATGGAGCGAGGACTATTTTGAGAAGAAATAGGAGGAGAAAAATCGGAACAAGAGTGTGAGGGGAAGAAGATGTAGAAGATGTTGGAGTTGGTATAATAGGGGAATCGGGAGGAAATATAATAGGAGAAGGAGTAGGAATAGGAGGATAATCATCATAATATGGAGTAAAAGGATCAATGAAAATATAATTCTGATTAGATTGAGGTAAGAAGAATTGGAAAAGAGAAGTATTTTGAGAAGAAGAAATGTGAAATGGAAAATGAGTTTCATGAAAAATTACATCCCTGCTAACAGTTATGGAAGAATTATTAAGGTGGAAGACTTTATAACCCTTTTGTGTAGAAGAGTAACCAATGAAAACACAAGGGTCAGCTTTGGGATCAAATTTGGTTCTATTGACTTTAGAAGTAGAGACAAAACAAAGACATCCAAAAGTTCTTAGATGGTTTAAGTTAGGTTTGTGTTTGTAGAGAAGTTCAAAAGGGGAAGAATTTTGCAGGACAGGAAGAGGCATTCTATTCAGCAAATAAGCAGCACACATAATAAACTCACCCCAAAATTTGACAGGAAGTTTAGACTGGAAATACAATGACCTAGCAACTTCAAGTAGATGTCTGTGTTTCCTCTCCACAACACCATTTTGTTGTGGAGTGTGACTACAACTGGTCTGATGTTCTATGCCCTTAAATTTGTAGAATTTAGTTATGTTTCCCTCACACAATTCCTTAGCATTATCAGACCTAATGCATTTAACAACATGACCAAACTGCTTTTCAGCATAAGTAACAAAATCTTCAATGAGTTGCATAGAATCAGACTTGAATTTAAGCAGATTAATCCAAGTATGACGAGTATAATCATCAACAATGGTCAAAAACATAGTATCCACCATAGGTTTTGTGTTTGTATGGTCCCCAAATGTCCACATGAAGCATCTGAAGAGGTAAAGTTGTTTTGATACAACTAGTAGAAAAAGGCAGTCTACTTTGCTTAGCCATGGGACAAATTTGACAAAAATCATGAATCAAATCTTTATTTCCTACTGATGGAACAACATGTTTTATTTGTTGAAAAGGTAGGTGACCTAGTCTCAGATGCCACAGCTTGGCATTCTGTTGTACAGAACATGAAAAAGAGCCTATGTCACTACTCGCAGTGGTAACAACATGTTTATGAGATATACTTTCACCTGAACCAGCAGCATTCAATTGTTTTTCAGCAATATACAGACCTCCTTGAAGTCTACCAAGAACTGTTGTCTTGGTCAAGGAAGGATCCTGAAGCAAACAAGCATCATTGGTGAAACAAACATGACATTGCAAGTCATTACTCAATTTATGAATTGAGATATGATCAAATTGGAAACTAGGAACATATAGCACATCAAGGAGAAGTATGTTTGATGTAAGTCTGACTGTTCCTATGTGTGTGATCAATATTTTCCTTCCATCAGGAATTGTAATAGTATTATTAGGGCAGTCAAGAGGTTTTAGAGTCTTAAATAAACTCTTATCATGACATATGTGGTCTGTAGCACCACTGTCAATTATCCAACCAGAATTAATATGAGCAAGCAGACAGAATTTACCTGCAAAGTAAGCTCCTATGGAGTTGGATTCTTCTGCACCTTTCTCACTTTCTTCTGAATTCAACAGGCTCAGAAGCTTGTTGTATTGTTCCTTAGTAAAAGTAGCAGTGACACTTTCACTTGGAGCTTCTGACTCTTCCATTGGAACAACATTAGCAAACTTCGTATGAGCAGGATACCCAACTATCTTCCAGCATCTATCAATGGTATGACCTGTCATTTTACAATGGTCACAGACTAATGTAGAAGGCCTTCTGTAATTGTTCACTTGTTTGGACTTATTTCCTAAAGAAAAAGAGCCTTTATAACTCTGATTAGAAGATTGTCCCTTGGGCTGAAATAGGACACTGTCCAACATGCCAGGTTTCTCTTTCCTCTCGCTCCTGACTATTCCAATGCTGCTAGCTGGTCTGATAAAGTCTGGAGAAAGATTATATTGTCTGGGATTAGCTAGCACTGAGCAGTTCCGTCGTTCACTTATGACAGAACCTGATCCAGGACCAAATTATTCTAAATTCATGGAAGAATTTACCCTGAAAAAGGCAGAGGAGTTCTACGTGAAATCTTTTGAGGTGATTGAGACCTCTCTTCCTACTTGTGCTCCGACCTCAATCCAGGATGAAGAGTTAGCTCGCAAAGCGTTTGACTTATTCCAAAAATTCCAGTGCCTTTTTGTGGACCTCATCCTCAGCTTCCAAGACCGAGATGAAAGTCAATGTTTCTTCCACAATGTTGAATGTGAAAAAAGCTTTTCAAGTAATTGAGATTGAGCTCGGATTTGCATATGATGTGTTCTACACCAAGGCACCTGCGATATATGGCGGATGGGGGCATATTCTTCGCTTAATGACCATTTCTGCAACCTTAATATCATTAGTGACATTTTTTTCCATATCCAAGAAAGATCATTTCCAGAAAATTGATCTCTCCATAACCTATGTACTGCTGGTGGCAGCTACAATACTGGAGGTATGCTCTTGCCTCATTTTCGTATCTTCAGATTGGCCAGATCACTGGGTGAAGAAGCACGTCAAGAAGAGAATTAGGCACCTTTTGGGGGCACCAAAGAAACGATGGTCAAATTCGATTGCACAGTATAGCATACAGAACTTTTGTCGAATGGAAAAGTCGTTCTCTTTTGCTCGGATTGTGTAGCTGTTGATGGCTGAGAACAAGTTGGATGAATTACGGTACGTTTCTTACAGCAATGTGTCATCAGATTTAAAGAAATTAATCTTTGAAGAATTTTTGAAGATTTCGAAAGATGGTAATAAAAGTGATCTTACTGCTTTGTGCACATCAAGAGGCAAACGAATCCTGGAAATGTTTGATTGTAGTAACTTGAATTGGTCTACTACTGAAGTGGAATTTGACCAAAGCATTTTATTGTGGCACATTGCAACTGAACTATGTTATTACTCAGACGATGTGAGTGAAACTATAAAGTGTAAAGAAAGCAGCAAATACATGTCTGAATACATGTTGTATCTTTTGGCGCTGTGTCCTTTCATGTTGCCGATGGGGATCGTTTTAATTAGATTCAGGGATACCTGTGCAGAGGCTATGCAATTCTTCAAAGAGAAGACAGAGCAACCTGATAGAGCCCAGGCCTGTAAGATGCTGCTACGGGTAGATACTGAAATCCCACCAGGTAATATTTTCTTTTTTTTCCTTTTCATGTACTAAGAAACAATTTCATTGATTAAAAACTAGTATATGACATCTACATAGATACACAAAATCCATCAAAAATATATATGAAACGATAATTTGACAATCCCAAATTTGGTTTCACTATCTTGAGTAATAGTCCCAAGTTTGTTATTGAATGAATGAATAGCAAATAGGACACAGTTGTAAACTTGAGACTATCCTAGAGTTCGGTGAAAAAATGCGAAAATTGTAATGATTTTAGGGCGCAAACTTGGGATCATTCTTATCATAATTTACATATAAAATATGGCATTATAGATTTTCAGATTCTAAAAACTACTCTTTGGTCCTTACTGCTCCATGTTGAATCATGGTTTCTCACCAGGTAAAGTTAAAGGGGATAGAAGCAAATCTGTGCTATTTGATGCTTGTAGGGTCGCTACAGAATTACGAACCAAAGGTGCTGATGTCCAATGGGACATCATAAGCAAAGTTTGGGTTGAGATTTTGGCTTATGCCGCGTGCCATTGTCGTGGAACTCACCATGCTCAGCAGCTTAGAAAAGGGGGAGAGTTTCTTACTCATGTGTGGCTTCTGATGGCACATTTAGGCATCACTGAGCAGTTTCAGATATCTCAGGGTCATGCTAGAGCTAAGTACAGTGCACATTGAATTCTTGTACAGTCAGCTCATGCAGCATTGCTTACTTCGTTTGGCCAGATGATAGTGGTTATTTAAGGGAAATCTTCTTATGATACTAGTTATGTTTAAGGTGTTTTATATATTCATCTTTTGTCTATTTTTATATTTTTTGATTCGAATTAGTTATTTAAGTTTTTAATTTATTTGTCAAACACTCCTTAATATTATATTTTTGGGCCGACCATTGTTCTTATAATAGTTTTTTTTGGCGCTAATTGTTCTTATATATTACTGGATATAGTTCAGGAGTTTCAAGGATATCGGAAATTAGGGTATGTTTCCTAGTCCGATTAGTATTCTAGTCCAGATAGAAATAGTGTTTGTTATTCTTAGGGCTAAAATATTGTAAAGTGTCGACATTATTAATTTAAGTCAATTGACATATATCTCACAAACACAAATGGTATCATAGCCAATGAGCCAATTTTAGAGTCAATTTTTTTCCAAGCCACGTTCTTGCTGCAGCCTCATCGTGCATACCTACACATCGTTCAGATCTGTAGGTCTTTTTCCTGTCTTGTTCTTCTATTGTTGCCCTCTTCAGCGCACAAGTATTCTACCATTCCCACCGTTCTTTTTGCTTAGTTTTCATGATAGGAATGTCATCCACTATTATAGACACATAACTGTGTATCTCCATTTAGCACCCAATGATGAAACATACCATCGTCTTAATTGGTCCGGTTCAAAGAAAGAGGAATCCAACAAGCTTAAACCCAAAATCATTTTGAGAACATAAAGCCTATTTATTAATTCCAAGTCCAATTAAAATTCCACTTAATTATTCATGATAATTAATTACATTTTTTAAAGCCCATTTTTTAAAGGCAAAATTAGCCTCAACACCACAAACTATGGCGTGGGTGCACCGAACGCCACCAACTTTGAATAGTAGCCAAAACACCACAAATTATTGGCCTGGGTGCAGTGAGTGTCATAAATGACTCCGAAGCTAACTTTTCCCGACACATGTTCACGTGACTTAGGCTTCTAATCAATGAAAAAATAGGATAAATGAAAGAAAAAGGAAAAAATGGGGAAAAAAATTAACACGGATTCCCTACCATCGACAAGAAAAGTTAGCATTGACGTCATTTATGACACTCGCTGCACCTAGGCCAATAGTTTGGGGTGTTTTGGCTACTAGTCAAAGTTGGTGGTGTTCGGTGCAACTGCGCTATAGTTTGTGGTGTTGAGGCCAATTTTGCCTTTTTTAAAAACAAATAATTATTCCTAATAATTAATTGTATCTTTATTAAATACTCCTTCCGTCCCAAAATAGTCTGGACACTTTCCTTTTATGTTTGTCCCAAATTAGTTTGAGCATTTCCATTTTTGGCATGGTCCCACTATTAATATATTATTTCTTTTACGCATCTTTGGCCCACACTCTACCTTTATCAATAAAAAGTTACATAACTTTCTCTGTCCTCTAATAAAAAATACCCCACCAACCCCTATCACATCTACTTTTTAAATAAAATAACATTTGATAACTACACTACAACTTATCATCTTAAACAACGTGTCCCAACAAGTGTTCAGATCTTTCTGGGACGGAGGTAGTATTTATTAATTCTGATAATTAATTATATTTTAATAATTTTCTAAATTCAAAGATATTATGAAAATCAGTTTTTTTATTCCTAAAGATAACTAATTTCGGAGTCTAAAAAATATTATTGGATCAATGATAAAGAGGAATATTTTAACGAACATAATCCGCTTAGATCCGTGTTGTGTCATGCGCATCAGGATGCACGCGCGCAACATCGATACAGTAAGCAAAACGAAGAAACACAAAAGTGGAGTGTAGTGATGCACGAAGCTGGCACTAGGCGCATGGCCTGTGTGCAGAGCTCACGAGCAGTGCGCATAGTGCATGCCAAACTTAATCCTCTCCGCGTGATTTTGTTGTTTGTTTTCCTATAAGTAGCGCTACTTTTCAACGAACGTTTTTAGACTTTCATTGACTTTCACGCAGTCTTTTCCTACGACATCTACATACACTTCGTACTACGAAAACACATATTCAAACTCATTAAAACACATTAAATCTCCATTTTTTTTCATATTTCAAGTTTCAAGATTGCTTCTCCGGCAGATCGTTATACAAGACCTAAGCGACAAAGGTATAATTCATGAAGGTCAATTCTAATTAATTTCTTATTTTACTAACAACCTACTTTTCATGATGTAAATCCTCAAAGAGATCGTGCTTTCTTGTACATTTTACACCTCTAATCTTCTCTTTTCTATTTCTATATTATATTATATCATATGCATGCCAATATGCTTTAATGCTCTTATGATCACACATGTTTATTATTGCTAATTATAAAACCTAAATAAATGTTCTAATGCTAAATTCAGATAATTTGGACAATTGGATTAGGTTCCTAGTTATTTTGATTGCTTAATAACATGTTGATAGGTTGTCGTACACCTGTCAAAAATAATTCCTGCAAAACCTTCTAACAATATATTATGGTAGTAGGGTTGAATTCAAAGAGAGATGGTCATTTTAGTATAGCTTCTAAGGTGTTAAGAAACTAAACAAGATTAGAAATATGTGAATTAAGGCTCTAAACTAATAAATAAAGAAAATCAAACTAAAAAGGTCTTGGGCAATGTTTCATCATGTTTATAATTCAAAATCAATGAAAATATCATCAATAGTTCAATTAATCAGATATCTAGAGCACATATTAATTCTACATGTCAGGTCTTAACGCTCTCAAATCAACAAATATAGTATGTTCGCTAATATAATCAGATTTGCTAATTGTAGGTAAGATAAGCCTCTAAGGAGTACTATCTCTCGTTCTATGACTCGTTATTAGCAAGATTTAATCTGACAATTGATCAGGTTGCACATATTAACAAAGTAAACCTAATCAATTAGAATTATCAAGACTAATCAAACCATCAACAACATCAATCAAGATTCTAGCACATATCATATAAATATGGATTCCCAAACCCTAGAAATAAAAACTACTCAATCATGTAATAAATAATAAAATCTAAATCTATAAAGTAAAATATAATTAAAGAAATCAATCAAAGAAAGAGAAAGAAAATAATAAACTCATGAATTAATGAAGAAGAATAAAAACTAGAGTTTACTGAAAAGCTAGAGAGAAAAAGAAGAACAAAAACTATAACTAATAATAAAATTAATGAATAAAACTAATGAGACATAATAGGAGGGAGAGGAAGTACAGTTAGGTTTCCTTATCTAAATAATATTAAGTAACTTAATATGATTAGGAAATTAAGTTACAAGATAAGGAAAGTCGAAACATTCATTAAATGGGCGAATTTAGTGATCCGCGCGTACGATAGGAAATTCCAGCAGAAATAGCATGAACTGCCGAAAGGTATAACTCCTGAACTAGAAGTTTACTCAGGGCGTGCCACCTATCGTTGGAAATATTTTTAAGTCTAGTTTCCAAATCCACTGTAATTATTCAATTATCAAAAGCACATCAAAGTTTTGGTCAGAAGAGTAGACGTGACGCTTTTTTCACATTTCTTCTAATGATTTTCCGCTTTGTTTTCGCTCAAACTCATTAGCGCATGTTCTATGAGTAAGGCCACCCCCGCGGGGTCTGCGGTTTGTCCCTCCAAAAAGATTCCTGAGCGATAGTTTTGGATCTTAGTCATAAGCAAACCTACCCAACCATGGCTTTGCTCTCTTGTTCTTGACGTGAGACCAGAGTGTGTCTTACACGTGACCATCTTTTTTAGCAAAGATACGAAGCGTGGGATCAATCTCTTAGACATGGACCATTTTAAGCCTAAACCTAAGCCTGACCATAGTATCAAATAAAGATATTGACTTTATGCTGAAATTGCATATTATTCTTGCCTATCTGATATTATTGATTGCTTGTTTGCTATGTTCACCATGCTTTCCGCTCAAACTAGGCTAGAAACATCGAAAAACAACCAATAAAATGTCGAAACGAAAAACCGCTCCGCAAAAGAGATGTGCCAAAAGCAAGTAGCTTGCGTCACATGCAAGCATGTTACGCCTGGCGCATCACATTGCGTGGCACACAAGATTGTTGCACGTAGCGCAAGCTACACAGCAACTTTGCGGTTAATTTCCGTCGGTGTAGATGCCGACTTTCGATCCATCTTTGCAATATCATTCATGATCACTTTTAGGTCATATTTTCAAATAGAACTCATCTAATTCAAAGATATAAATTGATCTTTCCATGCATACCATCCAATATTGAGTTTATCCTAAAAAGTGCATCTAGATAAGTTATCATGATGGAGTTCAAGTCATCATGCATCTCTTCTTATACCATCTCATCCCTAATATCCAACAAATCTTCTCTAACATATCTATCCTATCACATTCCATCCATCTTAAAAACATATATTTTCAAAATCTATCTCACACCCTCTTTTATTCTATCTTTTTCGAAAATATTTACTTATCATCATCCTACCACACGTTTAAAAAGAATCTTTTTAAAAATTAACCCATCCTTAATCACCATCATCTTTTCCAACAAAAGATGAAAACAAAGGAGTCCCTTTGAAAAATAAATTTCGAAAATTCTAACCCCCCTTTACCCCTGGATAGACTTCACCCCAAGTCTATGCACACACATATAATAAGAACTTACTCAAGTTCCTAACTCGACCTTGATACAAGAATTCACTCAAAATCTTCACCAAGTCCCCATTACAAGAGTTCTCTCAAACCCTTTAACCCCAAACTCAAATACAGACACTTTTGGTTTAACTTTAGTATATAGAAACTGAAGAACTGTAAAGGAACATGACACTCGTAGGAACTTGGAACTCACGGGAACTGACTCAAAACAAGGAATAGAAAATATAATTCTTTTGTAACGCCATTCCTTAAGCCAAACCTTATGGAATGACATAAGTCAGACACTATGGAATCACACCAGTCAGACAATTTGGAACCTAATTGAACTTGTATATTTATAGCAGTCATTTAATAAACGTGGGATTAATCATGAGTTAGTGGATTAGTGCATTAGTCCACATTGTTCCTTTGCTTGAGGAACAAGCAGCACATTCACCACTAACTGCACGTTCATATTAAACGTGTAAAACCAACCCAACCACTTTCCTAAAATTTAGCAATTAGTTAAGCATGATCACTAGTATTTTCTAAATTTACAAACTTAATTACCCGAATGTTTAGAAAATTAGATAAGTTTTTAATCATGATTAACAAAAATGAAGAATGGATATGATTGTACAACATGATTCGAAACTATAAAATATGGTTAAATATTGCAAGTTACTAACTTATATGGAGTACTTGTTTGTTACGCGAAGCTAAGTTTATACTCATTTATTACATGAAAGCTAAGTTGATTCACGTAAAGCCATGAGTGACCTGCAAAGGATAGAGTACGAGAACTTATTTACTCATCCCATATACTACATAGCTAGTCTTTTTGTAAGGAGAATTCCCTTACTAAAAAGGTGAGAAATTAGCGATCCTTTTGTGAAGGGTGAAAATCAAACCCCTATCACATGGGTGGAAAGAAGACCTCACAACCACTAAATAACCCTTGATTCTCATATACTAGAGCAGTAATTAATATATCTTAGTTACTTATTACATAACAAAACCAGCCAAACAGACCAAGAAAGAAACCATAGGATAATAGCGATTAGGTAGGAAGTGAACCATAAGAACATGTACAATGGATGGGTGAGCTTTTGTTGGTCTTTGAATTTTTTCCATTCTCTCTCCTTTCTTCCTTCTTACACCTCACATCCTACTAACTCCCCACCAACTCATCTTCTTTTCATCACAATGGGTGAGCTAGTCTTACTTGGTTTTTCAATTTCTCTCTCCTACTTTTGCTATACCCCACCATATACTCTCTCTCCAACCCAATGTTTAATTTTATATGAAGTAGATGATTTGTATTCATATTTTAATTAGTGACATATTAACCTATTAATTATGGAATTAAATAATTAGCTTACGTTAAATTGATAAATGCTAATTAGCTTACGTTAAATTAAATTACTTTAACTTGACATTACAATTAAAAAACAGTGAACACAATACATAAGATAGATAACTTAAAAAACACAAATACATGAAATTTAAAATTACATAAACCATAAGCAATTTAATAAAAGTTACTTAATCAACTTGACGATTATGCCCAAATTTACGCCATATGTGTTCAACCAAGTTATTTTTTTAGTAAGATGTGAGTTTGCCCGTCTCGCATCTCGGCTCTCTTCTCCATGTATGCACCTAAGTTTCGCTCCTCGAGTCTTCCGTTGTGCGCGACGAATGAGTCTTCTTCAGCTTGGTTAGATGACCCCGCGCTATTTTGAGGTTCAACTTGATCATACTTGTCGGATCTCGATTATTATGATAAGTATCACGCTGTAGACACATAATAGTGCTCCCCAATTTAAGGGTCCAATGATGAAATATACTGCGGTATTAGTTTGCACGACTTAATGGAAGAGCAGTCCGAATAACCAGGTCATATGTGTTTTGAAATAGTATTATAAAAGCCCAATTAATTATCCATGATGATTAATTGCAAGTTCAATCCGTAAAATGTTTTTAAGTCCATTTTAAAAGCCCAATTGAATATTTTCATAAAAGCTTTTATTATTATCTTTAGAGCATAAATCAGATTTTCAACCCGTAAAATTCGATCTCCAGATTTTTAGGGATAAAAATAGCATCTTAAAAGCACGCGTAGAATAAAAAACGAATATTCTGGAATATGCGCCGGACGCGACGGCTGCGCTCAGCGCGCCACGTGCGTCCAGCGCATTGGCCATATTGCGTCAGGCGCGCCAATGAGCACCTGACACGTGTACTTGCGACTCACATAGAGTCCTGCGCCTGGCGCAAGTCCTATGTGAGATGCAAGATAGTTTTTTATCTTTTCGAAAACGTGTTTCCACGTGTAGGTTTTTAACTGGATGGACCACGTCAGGCGCGCCAATCTGCGCCTGACGCGTGTCCTTGCGTCTGCAACGTAGGCTTGCGCGTGGCGCAGGGCTTGCGTGGAGCGCACATTTTTTTCGCCTATAAATACGGGCAGATTTCCCGAATCAGAGAAGGTTTTCGAATTATTATTTTACACACACAAATTCCCTCGAATATTTCCGAAACACACTTCGACTCTCCAAATACTCAATCACTCAAACACTTTCAATATTTCAAATCAATTTCTATTCCTGATCATATTATATTCTTGGTTCCACGATTGCTTCGCCTGAAGGTCGTTACGCCCTCTGATCTAAACCGCATAGGTATAATCCTAAGGATTCTTGAATATTTATATTTCGTTTTTTTCACCTTATACCCCCGACAAATTGAAAAATTCACCATATACCCTCAATGTTTAAGATATTCACCATATACCCCTGACTTTTCAAAACTGTTCACTAAATGCCTTTTTTCTAACTCTGTTAACTCACCGTTAGAGTTATTTACCATTTTACCACAATTAACCCCTAACCCTAACCCCTAAATCTAATCCTAAACAATAACCCTAACCCTAACCCTAACCCTATCCCTAACCCATCCCTAACCCTAACCCCCTAACCCACCTCCCCTTCCCCTTCACCCTACCCCGACCCCCACCCCCTCCCCCCCCCCTCAACTCCACCAAAGATCGGCCCCCACCCCCTCCCCCTCCCCTCGTCGATTTCCCCACCCTTTCCCCACCCCTCCCCAGTCGATTTCCCCAGCCCCCACTCTCCCCTTCGACTTCGAATTCCCTAACCCCACCCCTCGCCTTTGACTCGAATTCCCCTAACCCCACCCCTCCCCTTCGAACACTAGACGACTCACATTTTCCGTGAACACCACTAGAGGCCCTCATAAAAAACACACAAGATCCAACTCGGAATTCAAATTCGAAGGGTTTTGCGAAAATCGAAGGGGTGGGGGAGAAGCTGGGGTTACGGGCATCAATTTCGACGGGGCGGGAGATGGGTGGGGTTTTGGGCGTCGATTTCGACGGGGTTCTAGGCATTGATTTCGACGAGGTGGGGGGAGGGGTGGGGTTACAGGCGTCGATTTCGACGGGGTGGGGGAGGGTGGGGTTCCGGGCTTGCTACGGGGGGGGGGAGGGACTGGCGGGGTGGGGGGGAGGGGGGGTTGCGGGGGGGGGGGAGGGGGAGGGGCTACTGGGATGGGGGAGGGGGAGGGGGCTGCTGGGGTTGTGGGAGGGTGGGGTAGGGATTGCTTTGGGGTGGTGGGAGGGTGGGGAGGGGCCATTTGGGAAGTTTAGTGTTTAGGGTTAGGGTTTAGGGTTAGTGTTAGGGTTAAGGGTTAGAGGGTTATGGGTTAGGATTAGTGTTAGGGTTTAGGGGGTTATGGTTAGGGTTAGGGGTTAGGGTGGCAAAATTGTAAATAACTCTAACAGTGACTTAACGTCCGTTACCAAAAAGAGCATTTGGTGAACAGTTTTGAAAAGTCAGGGGTATATGGTGCATATCTGAAACATTGAGGGTATATGGTGAATTTTTCAATTTGTCGGGGGTATAATGTGAAAAAACCTATTATAATTTATTTTATTGAAGTAACTAACATTTTCTTGTCATGATGTAGATTTTTAATTAATAATCGCGTCTCTTTGTAAATTCTAACCTCTTTTTCTTTTATTTATGTATATAATATTCATGTCATTATGGTTGTCCTGCATGTTTTTATCACCCACATGTTATTATTGCTAAACAAGACCTAAATAATTGTTCTAATTAATTCAGATAATTTGGACAACCTGCTAGGAACCTTGTAATTTGATTGCTTAATAACTTGTCACTAAATAATTAGTCTTTTTATGTGTTTCCTGAACCAACTTAGATTAATTATTTTTAGGGTGTATTAAAACATTATATGATTATTCTTTTGTATAAAATTTGTAATGAATCGGTATTTAGTAGATGCCATTAATGGGCAATATAGTTCCTGACTATATTGTACCCTCACCCCCGAACTCAATTTTTGGTTCCTGACCATCTATGGAGTCATGATAGGGAAATCTACATTGGTTAAGTCCCTAAGATGTCCCTTCCGTTTCAATATCCAATTAGGTTTATGATTCTTCCTTTAAAGAATTATTGGCGACTTCAAAACATATTTTTAATAAAACCTTAACAATGGGGTAGTCAAATAAACACGCTCACACCACGTGTAGGCATTAAAGGAATGAAAAATCCACACATACACTTTGGCGACTTCACTGGGGAGGATTTTAAAAATAATAAATTTTTTTAAATGAGTGGTGAAACTTGAAAAATACGATGCATTCTATATTTTATGCCTTAGAATAATATACTGCTTTGCATGTGCATGGCTATTTTTCAGTCACCATAAGGACAATCTAACTTGCCTCATTAGCACATGTTTTATGTGTGAGGTCACCCCCGGGGGGTTTGCGCTTTGTCCTTTCAAAAAGCTTCCTGAGCGATAGTGTTGGATCTTAGTCATAAGCAAACCTACCCAACCATGGCATTGTTCTCTTGTTCCTGACTTGAGAACTGGAGTGCCTCTTACACGTGGCCACCTCTTTAAGCAGGGGTACGAAGCGTGGAATCAATCTCCTAGTCATGGACCCTTTCAGTCTTAACCTAAACCTGACCAATAGTTGAATGTAGAACTGGACTTTAGGTTGAGAACTTTTGCATCTATGTTACTTGACGTTTATGTGTGATTGCAATTTTTGCCTGATCATATTTTATTAACATGTTGATATGTATTGCACCTAAAAAATAATGCAAATCGCATCTAAAAAACTATCGTCGTTTGCGCCTGAACGTTCGTCAATTTACCAATAAGCATGCCGTAGAGCATTATGCCAAACGCATGAAGATGCGCCTGGCGCAACGCTCCTACGCCAAGCGCAAAGCCCGCGTGCCGCGCACATCTGTTGCGTGACACGCAGTCTTTTCGTCCCATGCAGTTTGGTCTTTTGACCTCTGTTCGCGTCAACATTTTGCGTCAATTAGTGCGTCCTAAACTCTCGATGTCTTCGCGTCCTAAAATTATACCAAATTTGTCAAAACATCGCCTAAACTGTCATGAAAACGAGGGTGGGGTCAGCACGCTAGACGCATGAAGATGCGCCTGACGCAATGGTCTTGCGCCAGACGTGCCACATTGCGCCAAACGCAAAGTTGCTACGTGGCGTATTGTTGTGCATCTCTCGTTTTCCGTCACTTTAGGCAATGTGGTGATCAATTTCGTATAAAATTCTTGCATTAGAATCATTGATTGTCCAGAACATATCGTGTCTAACTTCATTTAAAAAAAAAAGAATATTTGTCTTCTCTTAGAGTTCTATTATCATTAGGTCTCATCCAGGTGAACGGTCATGTTTTGGTATAATCCATTGAAGTCCATGCATAATAGGAGTCTAAAACCATTAGAATTATGTCAATCTTTGGAGTCTAAATCCATTAGAATTCCATCCATTTTAGGAGTCTAGGTCCACTAGAGTTTCATTCACTTTAGGAGTCTAGTTCCACTAGAGTCTCATGCATATTAGGATTCTAGCGTCCTTAAAGATTCACCAAGTCTAAAGTTCTAACATCATTAGAAGTCTATCAAGTTTAGGTTTCTGAGGTCATTAGAATTTCATATCCATTAGGAAAACATTCATACTAGAGTCCCGCTGCATTGCATAGTCCGTCATTCATACACTTCGTGCATAACTAGAGTTATTAGGCATTTAGGAGTCTCATTATTGCATCCATGCTCTCCATTTCATTTCATGCATTTCGCATTTAGTAATCCTGAACTACAAGCGATCTGATTCCCTCTTTTGGGATATGTAGGCAGCCTTTACAAGTTCGAACGCATAGATCGAGTCATGCTTACATACATTAGGTTTAGGTCCATCCAAAAGAGCCATACATACATGCATTAGGTTTAGGTGCATTCGCAAAAAAAAAAAATCCAAAAAAAAAAAATCATGCATATAGGATATTCAGTTTCGTTCCTAGAAGCTTAACTCTTTTAAAACAAGCATACATTCCCCCCATTCCATTTCTTTCTGTCCATCATCACTCCATTTCTAATCTCCCGTTGGATGATCCATTATAGGAAATATACAATATGTCAAACACACTTCAAGAACAAGTTGATGAGTTGAAGGGTACACTCGTAGATCTTATAGCAAGTGTTGTCAGACTAGAGGCACATTACAAGGCACCATATAGTTTTACCGCAATTACGACTGACAGACAAAGGATCAATGAACTACATGACGTTACACAACGCAGTTGCTTATAAACCCTTCCATCAAATCAATTTCGGAAAGTTCGTCTCGTTCTAGAGGAGGCGAAAGAATAATTGATGATTCACCTAACGCCCAAGCACCTCCTAAGATACATTCCAGACCTGCATCAATTCTTACCATGCCTAAAAGAAAGCCTAAGGGGGAGTTCATATCCTTACGCATGAGCTATGGCGCTATATTCAAGTATCTTCATTTCAGAAAATTGCTCTACCCTATAGGACCCACTCGAGATCCTAAGGAAGACAGAAAAGGGCCAAATTGGGACAAAAGGCCCATTGCAAGTACCATAGAGGAAACGACCATAGAACTAACGATTGCTATAAATTAAAGCACCTTATTCACAACATGATAGAAGAGGGAAGACTTCCAATTCTCTCGAACGAGGTCCCAAATAAGATAGAGGTCGCTGACATGGGTACAAGGGATTATTTAAAACCCCGATGGTCACAAACCCCACAAAAGATGACCTATACTCAAATCTTTTACCAACTCCAGGCTAAAGGTGCGATTTCCTCAATTGGACCCCTAGAAGACCCACCTAAAGAAGAAAGAAATCTGAAGTGGGATGAGGGCTCCTATTGCGAATATCATAAGGGAAAGGTCACCCTACCGAAAGGTGTATGAGCCTTTAGGCGATTATCCAAGGCATGATCAATGACAAAAGACTGCAATTGCTATCCAATCCAGACTACAAAGACACAGTCCCAATCCCAATAGCATATATTCATTAAATCATTTGGACTCGCTTAGGTCCAATCAGCATGAAAATACACTTCTTCGCTTAGGAACCTTGTAATTTGATTGCTTAATAACTTGTCACTAGATAATTAGTCTTTTTATGTGTTTCCTGAACCAACTTAGATTAATTATTTTTAGGGTGTATTAAAACGTTATATGATTATTCTTTTGCATAAAATCTGTAATGAATCGTTATTTAGTAGAGGCCAGCAATGGGCAATATAGTTCCTGACTATATTGTACCTTCACCCCCGAACTCAATTTTTGGTTCCTGACCATCTATGGAGTCATGATGGGGAAATCTACATTGGATAAGTCCCTAAGATGTCCCTTCTGTTTCAATATCCTATTAGGTTTATGATTCTTCCTTTAAAGAATTGTTGGCGACTTCAAAACATAATTTTAATAAAACCTTAACAATGGGGTAGTCAAATAAACGCGCTCGCACCATGTGTAGGCATTAAAGGAATGAAAAATCCACGCCATCACACGCTCATCTTTAACAATCATATTGTGCATGATGATATATGCCATGATTATTTTAAATAATATGTCCTTATCCTAAGCGAGAGCGGGTTTGTGTATGATTGCAAATATAGCTTGCAATACCCTGAATGCACACTCTACATCTTTTCCGACAGCTTCTATTATGTGTATCTTGTGGGAAACCGGATGGTACTTCCAAGCACGTAGTAATACGCTTTCCTACAAGAATTTTACCGACCCACTAAGATCAACAAGGTTCACGGTAAACTCTTTTGAGATAAGAAGAAGAAACTATGAAGTTTGGTTGAAGGTTGTGTTTTACAATGAACCGGGAGATAAATCTAGAAATAAATATCCTTAAGCAAGTTTGAATGTTTTCTGACCCAATTCCATATGTGACATCTTCCTATATATACTAGGAAAGATTTACAGAAGAAAAGACTGAAATCATGCATCATTTTACACGAAGAAGCATGCATCCTTTCACGAAACAAAGTGTCTCGTCAGTATGGTGTTGGCGCACTATACAACCTGGTGTGAGCGCACCAAACTTCCAACAATCAAACGATTTCCAGAGGCAATGGTGCGGGCGACCAGTGCCCGCCACGCAGCACCGTGTGCGCCACGCAACTGCTGACGTGCGCGGCATGCAGCATTGTGCACGACATGCAACAGCTTGCCTGGCACGCACTAGCCTGATTTTTCATGTTTCCTTCTTTCTCACTTCATTTCATCACACCACAAGATCGAAATATAATCATCACATATCATCAACGGACACATTTAACTATAAATGTTCAAACAATCCTCCTCCATTTATAGCATAAATGCTTTGAAGTCCTTCCACTTGCAAACAATATAAAACAACTAAACTTGTGCATAAATGAAAATATCTTTATGATTGAATTTCCACTTAGTATAACATGCTTTACAAGCTTCCAATTGAAGTGATTGACTAAGCATTGACTCACCCAATCATACGAAATATTGAAGATGCTACATAGACAAGCTTACACAAACACACATGTAAATAACAACTCCTTTAATGGCCTTGAGTCCATATCCAATTCATGTGTTTTCCAAGACAAGCCCCGAACTTGGTGAAGCGGCCAAACTTCTTACTCACATAGGTAAACATTAATCAACATGCTCCTACAACATGAGCAACTAATAAAAGGTTTATTAAGATATTTAAATCATCCACCAACATTGTAGAAACAAACACACACCTTGGGATGTATCTCTTTGAGTGCTACAAGCCACAAATCAAGTTTGATCCTCATCGAATTCAAGATCTTGCGCTGTACAAGCTATGAATTGAGTTTTCCCTACTTATGACTTATACATGGGCATTATTCCCATCACTTTTGATGTTTTGTACACCATTTCTCTTGGCAATGGTTTAGTGAAGGGATCCGCTAGGTTCACATTAGACAGTACAATATAAATAGTAATGACTCCATCATGGATCATCTATCGCACATAACTGTGCCTCACACCAATGTGTCGAGATTTGCCGTTATCCACTTGGCTATAAACCTTTGAAATGGTGGAAGCAGAATCACAATGAATAGCAATAGGAGACATGGGTTTAGGCCATAGATCCACCTCACTCGTCAAATTCCTTGACATTCCGCCTCTTTACAAGTCGAGGCTAATGCTATGAATTCCGATGCCATAGTTAAATCGGTAATACATGTTTGCTTCTCATATGCCCAAGATACGTCACCTCCAATAAGAAGAAACACCCAACCACTAGTAGACGAGTAGTCTTCCTTGTTGGTTATCCAACTAACACCCGAGTAACCTTTTAACACCGAAGGATTTCCCTTGAATGTCAAACTAAAATGAATAGTATTATTCAAATATCTCAATACTCGCCTTACGGCTTGCTAATGTTCCATACTAGGATTACTAGTATACCAATGTAACACCCCCAAATTTCTCTCTTTTTGAAAAATATATTTTAATATAAAATACTTGAGAAACTTGAGAGTATTACTACCACGTGATAACGTTAAAGGTCAAAACTACTAACTACTAATTTAACAATGCAGCGGAAAACTAATAATAATAACTTCTCTTTATTGATAAATAAGACTTTATTGTTGATATTATAACAATGGGAATTATAAAAATAACAACTACTAAACTAAGCTATGTATTATTCCTCACTAGCTCCCCCATGCGAAGTATGCATCAAATCAACCTGTAAATTCTGCTCACCAAAAGGGTCATCACAAGGACAAAGCCATAAAACAAACAAACAAAACGCGTGTCAGTAAAAATACTGAGTACATGTATATGCGGAAATTTAAACACTTTATTAAACATTCAAAATATTTTTATAAACCTTCCTTGGATACTTGTAATACTTATATAATATAAAGTATATAACTTTAATAAAAACTCCTTTCCTTGCCTAGGTACCTTTCCTAAAGTGTGCACACCCCCCATGTTTAGTATTCCTTAATGAGTCTATGACGAGGGGAACTACCTTGTCCACATGACTTATACAAAAAGTACATGGGTAAATTTGATAATATAATGGCTACCGTTCTTGCTAATAAATAACAAGCCGTTGCCTATTTAATAATTGCGATCATAAAAGATCATAAAACTAATAAAAAATCCTTCGAAAAATAATCCTCCTTTAAGAATAATAATTCTTAACCATATAAAGGCATAAAATAACTTGTCTATGATATCCTCTTGAAAAGCATTTATAATAATACTAAATAAGAATAATTATTATATAACGCTAATAATAATAAAGTTAATAATTTAGTTCTATGCGATAATCATCCTCATGAACCTCAAAGATAATATTCAAAATCCATACAGTACCCAAGCCTTACGTTTTTAACAACAATACCACTCAAAGTATAGTTCTTTGGAGATTAATTGTAATATAGCAGTATGGCAATGATGACAAAGATATTATGCACTTAACGCATGACCGATTACATAGCTCACGATTGTTGAAGATAAAATGAACCGTAGACACTAATATGTTTATATAAAAAGTCAAAAATTCAACATACTCATGTAAACTCATAATATTCATAATAAAACTCATAAAAACATGTACTTTAATCTAAAATATTTTCCTAATAACATGATACAACGCTTGTAAAACAATTATTAAAGATCTACATATACACGCACTTTGAAAATTAATAACTACTAAGGAGAAGAAGAGAGAGAAGGTAGGCTAAGAGGGAGAGAGAGTTTAAACTTGAGAAAAGAGATGTATTCCTCAAATTTGGTGTGAAGAATATGATGGGTGGAGGCCCCTATTTATACTAGTTGGATAGGTAGAGTCGTACTAGGACTAGGAAACTAAAAGATGTATTTTTGAGAAAAGATAATTAATTTTAGCTAAGATACACTAGCATCGGGGAATATTCCATAGGATAAATAATCTAGATGCTTAAAATCAAAAGATAAATAAAGTTAACTAAATTTTGATAATCATGATTTTGGTTGCTGGCGGTGAATTGTCGTCGGCCAAGTTTTGTTTTTTTTTTTTTTTTTTTTTTTTTAAATCCTTTGTAAATCTTTTTTTTTTTTTTGAATTTTCCTTTTAAAATATTTTTGATTTTATTAACCAACTACTTGGATTAAATTGTGAACTTAGGCCCAATACTTAATTTGGGCTAGAGTCTATATTAAAAACCCATAATATATTATAAAAGCCTATTTAAACCTTTATAATTAATAAAAAGCCTTTTTAGTATATAAAACCCTTTAAAAAGAAATTATAACTAATAGCTTACTAAAAATACGGAGTATTACAGACTACCCCCCTTAAAAGAAGTTTCGTCCTCGAAACTTAAAGCAAGCAATGCAAGAGACAAAGCAAGTACCTCATATATACCACCAACTTCCTATACAAGTAAGTTGGCTCACATAATAACTCATAAATAAGTCAAAATTAGGTCAAAATAGGGCTCTAAGTTAAACGCGCGAAACTCTAACGCATTCTACCCCCTTAAAAGGAGTTACGCCCCGTAACTCTACTACTAACCTCTCGCAAACAACTCCGGATATTTCTTTCGCATCTCGGCCTCGCTTCCCATGTTGCTTCTTCGGACTTCGATTAGACCGGAGCACCTTAACGATTTTAACATCCTTATTCCGGGTGCTTCTAACCTTACTGTCTAAAATCTTAATCGGCCTTTCTTCATAAGACAAGTTCTCATCAATTTGGACTGCTTCAGGTTGCAATACATGTGATTTATCTGGGATATACCGTCTCAACTGAGATATATGGAACACATTATGAACACGGCTTAATTCAGTGGGTAGGGCTAATCTATAGGCCACCTTTCCAACTCTATCCAAGATCTCATATGGGCCTATAAACTTAGGGCTAAGCTTCCCTTTCTTTCCAAACCGCATCACACCCTTCATTGGTGAAACTTTCAAAAGCACTTTTTCTCCCACTTCATATTCTTCTTCCCTACGCTTCAGATCAGCGTAGCTTTTCTGACGATCTTGGGCTGCCTTAATCTTTCCTTGGATCATCTTGACTTGTTGTACGGTTTCTTCAATCAATTGAGGTCCAAGTACAACTGTTTCACTTATATCGTTCCAACATAGTGGGCTTCTACATTTCCTACCATACAAAGCCTCGAATGGTGCCATGCCTATACTTGAATGATAACTGTTGTTGTAGGAGAACTCTATCAGATCTAGATGATCTTCGCATGAACCCTGATATTCCATGACACAAGCTCTTAACATATCTTCTAAGGTTTGGATGGTCCTTTCAGTCTGACCATCAGTGGCTGGGTGAAAAGCAGTACTCATTAATAGCTTCGAACCAAAGGCTTGATGTAGCTTCTGCCAAAAGTTAGACAAAAATATAGAATCTCGATCAGACACAATATCCTTCGATACTCCATGTAGTCTCAACACATGCTTGATGTAAGCCTTAGCTAATTGATCCATAGACCATGTTGCCTTCATAGGTATGAACACTGCAGACTTGGTCAATCTATCGACAATTACCCAGATCGTATCATTCCCAGATTTACCCCTAGGTAAAGCAACAACAAAATCCATCGAAATAGAATCCCACTTCCATCCTGGTACATCTAAGGGTTGGACTTTTCCTTGGGGTCTTTTATGTTCACTCTTCACCTTCTGACACGTTAAACACTTGGAAACAAATTCAGCTATGTCCAACTTCATACAAGCCCACCAGAAATTCTTCTTTAAGTCCTTATACAACTTATCACCCCCTGGGTGCATCGAATATGGAGAATTATGGCCTTCTTCCATGATTTTCAATTTCAAATCTTCGCAAGCTTCAGGTATACACCACCTTCCTTCCACTCTTAAACTTCCATCTTCATGGATTTCGAAATCTCCAGCATGACCCTCCCTCACTTTCTCTTTTATCTTTTCCATTTTCTCATCTTTCACTTGAGCTTGTTTAATTTGATCAAACATAGAGGGTCGAATGGTCATTGCACTAAACATTTTCTCTACTTCTCCATATTGCATGACTTCAAGATTCATCTTCTTAAAGTCTAAACACAGTTGATCTGCCACCACCATAGTACTTAAGGTATGACTTGTCTTCCTACTCAAGGCATCTGCCACTACATTGGCTTTCCCTTCATGGTATTGGATATCCAAATCGTAGTCTTTTATGAATTCTAACCATCTTCTTTGCCTCATATTCAAGTCCTTTTGGGTGAAAATGTATTTCAAACTCTTGTGATCCGTATATATCTTACATGTCACCCCATACAAATAATGACGCCAAATCTTTAAAGCAAAGACTATTGCGGCCAACTCTAGGTCATGAGTAGGGTAGTTGACTTCATATGGCTTCAGTTGCCTTGACGCATAAGCAATGACTTTCCTATTTTGCATTAGGACGCACCCTAGACCATGTTTAGATGCATCACTATATACTTCATAAGTATCGCTCCCATCAGGTAAGGATAACACAGGGGCTGAGGTTAGTCTTTCTTTTAGGATGGTGAAGGCCTTTTCACATTCCGGGCTCCAAATAAACTTGGACTCTTTCTTCATAAGGTTGGTCATGGGTCGGGCTATTTTGGAGAAATCCTTAACAAAACGCCCGTAGTAACCCGCAGGCCTAGGAAACTTCTTATATCGCTCACATTCCTTGGAGTAGGCCATTCACCGACGGCTTCAATCTTCGCCGGATCAACGGCAACACCTTCCTTAGAAATGACGTGGCCCGTAAATGCCACTTTTTCCACCCAAAACTCACACTTCGAAAACTTTGCATACAATTGCTTCGTTGGAGTGTTGTCGAATTATTCGGAGATGGTTCTCATGCTCTTCTCTATTCTTAGAGTAAACCAATATATCATCTATAAATACCACCACGAATTGGTCTAAGTATGGCTTAAAAATTCGGTGCATGAGATCCATAAATACTGCTGGCGCGTTAGTCAATCCAAAAGGCATCACTGTAAACTCATAATGACCATAACGCGTCCTAAAAGCGGTCTTAGCAATGTCCTTATCAGCAATTCTTAACTGATGATACCCTGACCTTAAGTCAATCTTTGAGAAAATTTCGGCCCCCTTCAGTTGGTCAAACAAATCATCGATCCTTGGAAGAGGATACTTATTCTTGATGGTCACTTGGTTTAACTCACGATAGTCAATACACAACCTTAGACTACCATCCTTCTTCTTTACAAACAAGACAGCGCACCCCATGGGGATACACCTGGGCCTTATATAACCCTTTTCTAATAACTCTTCCAATTGGGTCTTAAGCTCATTCATTTCGCTGGAGCCATACGATATGGGGCTTTGGATATTGGGCCGTTCCTGTGCATTAAGTCTATAGTGAACTCCACTTCTCTTATTGGAGGCATTCCAGGGATTTCTTCTGGAAAGACATCCTGAAATTCATTAACTATAGGAATATTCTCCATCTTCTCTTCCTCTACCTCCAACTTCTGTACACTACACAAATACAATGGATACCCTTTTCTTATACAGTTCTTGAGTTGCATAGCGGAAATCATCCTTGGACTGGGCTTCTGACTGATTTTTCTGTAGATTATTTTGACTCCTTTTGGACCTTTCAAGGTCACTTTTTGGGCTCTGCAGTCTATTTGGGCTTTGAATTTCCCTAACCAATCCATTCCCGTAACAACATCTAGGTCATCTAATTCAAATTCAATTAAGTCTCGAAGGAAAATTTGCCCCTACTATGGTCACTAAAACATCTCTATATAATTTAGAAACATCAATGACTTCTCCGTAAGGTATAACTATATCCATGCTTATAGGTTCGGGTTTTCCCAACTTAAGTTTTTCCACTAAGGTTTTGGAAATAAAAGAGTGAGAAGCTCCTGAGTCAAATAAAATCTTAACTGGAATAGAAGAGATGAAGAAAGTACCAGTCACTACGCCTGCAGTTGTTTCAGCCTCACGATTGCTCATGACAAACACTCGACCTTGATTGTTCGCCTTAGCCTGATTGTCTCCTCCATTCCCATTCTTAGGAGGAACACGGTGATTGGTCATCGATCGTCTGGGGTCCTTTGCTCCCATTACCTCCCCGATTCCGGGTTGGCTTAGGATTTCTCGATGTTGAGTCTTTCCGGAAGCACTCATATTCTCTATGGCCTAACTTGCTGCAGATCCTACACGTTACGCATTTCCTTCACAGTCCTTCCCGGGTGGTTTCTTGGGCATCTTTTACAGTAGTAGACTCTCTTGGACTTTCCATTTTCAGACTGACTATGATTGTTGTTATTCCCATTACTTTTGTCATCTTTTCCTTGCTTGAATCCCCCATTAGTCTTTTGTCGCTTGTCTCCACCTTGGAACCCATTACTAGACCCTTTCCTTTTATCTCCGGGGATTTGCTTCTATCTCTCTTCCTTTGATCCCGAATAGATGGGCAGCTCTCCCATACACTTCATCTAGGCTATCAAAGTCGCCCCCTCCTAATTTCCCTTGAATGGACAAGGTCAACCCTTGCTCAAATCGCCGAGCCTTCAAAACTTCGGTTGGAACCACTTCGGTGCAAATCTCATTAACTCTATGAACTTAGAGTAGTACTCATTGACAAATCATGGTCCCCATCCTAAGGTTTGTAAACTCTAGGCACTTCTTTTTCCTTAAGTGAGGTGGGTAAAACTTAGTTCTCAAAGCTTCCTTAAATTGTTCCCATCCAAAATCTCCTTGAGTCGTTAAAGACTCCTTCCTTTGAGACCACCATAAATCAGCCTTCCTCTCTTAGGTAGTATGTAGCATTGTTGATCTTTAACTCATCGGCATCTGGACAAAGATAAACAACTTATCAAACTCCCTAATCCAGTTCTCAAGACTGGTTGGGTCCTCTTTTCCATCATAGATAGGTGGATTCCTAGAGGCTACTTTCTTAAACACATCACCAGCTAGGTCAGGTTCTTGTTGTCGGTTCAGCTGAGTAGTCATAGCCTTAGCCAAATTCTTGGTCAGAGAAGTCAACTCCTTAAGAGTTGCTCGAGTCTTAGATCTACCTCCGGGTCTACTTGCCATTTCTTCCTGGGTAAGAAACAAATAGGTACTACTTATTAAGTCATCCTACTAAATTTGTAAATCATACAACAATCATGATTCATAATATGATTGACATCAAGCACATAACATGAAAAAGGAAACTAAAATTTCATTTATTAAACTTCCTTAAAAAGGAATGCTAACATATTTAAAGAGTAGTAGTCTAATTTCAGAACTACTAATTATTAACAACTACTAAAATATCTAAACACTTTCCTAAAAATCTATAAATAGTAAAAATCAGATGAATCGAAGTCGGCGTCATTTTGATCTTGTGCTTCAACATTAGCTTGGTGTCTCAACCATTCATCTTCAGACATAGGGTGATATTCCGGAGATGATGAACTACTCTCTGAGCTTGGCATGTTGCTCTGAATATTGGGGTGTTCAGGACTAGTAGTAGATTCATGATAGGAGTGGCTCGGAGTTTGATATGCATTAATCATGTCTTGTGCTTCTTGTTGCTCTTTCCACAATTCAGCATATCGGAGGTCAAATATGAAATAAGGTACGGTAGCTAGCCAAATTCCTTCTTGGTAATGATCCCTCATGTTGGGCATTCCATCCGATAATTGCAATACATTATAATACTTATTGAATAACCAATGATAAGCTTCAATGTAGGGTAAGTGTTCTAAAAGCGAGCTATTGTTGGTCCATGATAGTAAAATTGTTGGTATCCTTGCTCTATTAGAAAGTTTGCATACTTGAGAATAGCACGCACATAATCGGTCCACGGTTTACGCATCTCTTTTGACTAGAATGGGTACGAAAAATGGACTATGACTTGCCATAATAAATCTGTGGTAAAAATTATAAATAGTAAGTACCACATATATTGTCATCAAGACAATTAAATCTCCTTCCTTATGAAAATTTAATAACATTCTCACATTTAGCTAAACAAAAATGTCATATAATTATTCATAATAATAATGCGAGTGTAAATAAGGAAACAAAAATTCAAACTATTAATGCGATGCACATAAAATGCTAAAACTTTTCTTGCCAAATTTTTTTTTTTTAACCTTTTGTTTTTCCAAATATGTTTTGTAATGAGTACTTGATTCATGACAATGAATAGTCGGGCCAATGAATTTCCCAGGAAAGGGTTGGTTACACGCAACGTTGGTGAGAGCCCAAGCCTTTCCTTGCCAGAAACATTGCCAACCCAACTTATCCAAATCAATCGTTTTTCCTCAAATAATAAAATAAATTTTTATGCATATTTAATATAAATATGAAAAGAAATGCGAAACTCTCTAACCTATATGCCCATCCTTAAATCTACCCATTAATGTTAGATTCTAGTTTCATATCCCTAGGCTTTTAAACTGATACCACTTTGTAACACCCCCAAATTTCTCTCTTTTTGAAAAATATATTTTAATATAAAATACTTGAGAAACTTGAGAGTATTACTGCCACGTGATAACGTTAAAGGTCAAAACTACTAACTACTAATTTAACAATGCAGCGGAAAACTAATAATAATAACTTCTCTTTATTGATAAATAAAACTTTATTGTTGATATTATAACAATGGGAATTATAAAAATAACAACTACTAAACTAAGCTATGTATTATTCCTCACTAGCTCCCCCATGCGAAGTATGCATCAAATCAACCTGTAAATTCTGCTCACCAAAAGGGTCATCACAGGGACAAAGCCATAAAACAAACAAACAAAACGCGTGTCAGTAAAAATACTGAGTACATGTATATGCGGAAATTTAAACACTTTATTAAACATTCAAAATATTTTTATAAACCTTCCTTGGATACTTGTAATACTTATATAATATAAAGTATATAACTTTAATAAAAACTCCTTTCCTTGCCTAGGTACCTTTCCTAAAGTGTGCACACCCCCCAAGTTTAGTATTCCTTAATGAGTCTATGACGAGGGGAACTACCTTGTCCACATGACTTATACAAAAAGTACATGGGTAAATTTGATAATATAATGGCTACCGTTCTTGCTAATAAATAACAAGCCGTTGCCTATTTAATAATTGCGATCATAAAAGATCATAAAACTAATAAAAAATCCTTCGAAAAATAATCCTCCTTTAAGAATAATAATTCTTAACCATATAAAGGCATAAAATAACTTGTCTATGATATCCTCTTGAAAAGCATTTATAATAATACTAAATAAGAATAATTATTATATAACGCTAATAATAATAAAGTTAATAATTTAGTTCTATGCGATAATCATCCTCATGAACCTCAAAGATAATATTCAAAATCCATACAGTACCCAAGCCTTACGTTTTTAACAACAATACCACTCAAAGTATAGTTCTTTGGAGATTAATTGTAATATAGCAATATGGCAATGATGACAAAGATATTATGCACTTAACGCATGACCGATTACATAGCTCACGATTGTTGAAAATAAAATGAACCGTAGACACTAATATGTTTATATAAAAAGTCAAAAATTCAACATACTCATGTAAACTCATAATATTCATAATAAAACTCATAAAAACATGTACTTTAATCTAAAATATTTTCCTAATAACATGATACTACGCTTGTAAAACAATTATTAAAGATCTACATATACACGCACTTTGAAAATTAATAACTACTAAGGAGAAGAAGAGAGAGAAGGTAGGCTAAGAGGGAGAGAGAGTTTAAACTTGAGAAAAGAGATGTATTCCTCAAATTTGGTGTGAAGAATATGATGGGTGGAGGCCCCTATTTATACTAGTTGGATAGGTAGAGTCGTACTAGGACTAGGAAACTAAAAGATGTATTTTTGAGAAAAGATAATTAATTTTAGCTAAGATACACTAGCATCGGGGAATATTCCATAGGATAAATAATCTAGATGCTTAAAATCAAAAGATAAATAAAGTTAACTAAATTTTGATAATCATGATTTTGGTTGCTGGCGGTGAATTGCCGTCGGCCAAGTTTTGAATTTTTTTTTTTCTTTTTTTTTTTTAAATCCTTTGTAAATCTTTTTTTTTTTTGGAATTTTCCTTTTAAAATATTTTTGATTTTATTAACCAACTACTTGGATTAAATTGTGAACTTAGGCCCAATACTTAATTTGGGCTAGAGTCTATATTAAAAACCCATAATATATTATAAAAGCCTATTTAAACCTTTATAATTAATAAAAAGCCTTTTTAGTATATAAAACCCTTTAAAAAGAAATTATAACTAATAGCTTACTAAAAATACGGAGTATTACAACCTACTTAGCTTACCAACCGCGAATGATATATCCGGCCGAGTACTAGTCATAGCATACATCAAGCATCCAATTAAACTAGCTAATCCAATTGAGAAACTGGATTACCACTATTCCGAACCAATTTGAGGTTTGGTTCCATCGGAGTAGCACATGGAGCACTCTTTGCTCCATTAAACCTCTCTATCACCTTATCAAGATAATGAGATTGTGACAAAGAAAGTGAGCCATTCTCTCTCCTTATTCTAATACCAAGAATAACATCCACTTCTTGCATATCTTTCATGGAGAAACTTGAAGAGAGAAATTCCTTAGTCTTAATGACTTGCTCCAAATCAGTCCCAAAAATAAGCATGTCAACCACATATAGACAAATCATAACTCCTTTACCATTATTATCAAATTTGCTATATACACACTTATCGGATTAATTTATTTTATAACCGTTAGCCAATACAACATCATCAAACTTTTGATGCCATTATTTTGGTGCATGTTTAAGTCCATACAAAGATTTAATAAGCTTACACACCTTCTTTTCTTGTCCTTGGACAACAAATCCCTTCGGTTGTTTCATATAATCTTCCTCCTCCAATTCACCATTAAGGAATGTTGTTTTGAACGTCCATTTGGTGAATTACTAGATTATGAATAGCCGCTAAGGCCACAAACAACCTAATGGTGGTAATTCTTGCCACCGGTGCATATGTATCAAAGTAATCGACACCGTAAGTTTGCTTAAAGCCTTGGACTACAAGTCTTGCCTTCTACTTTTCAAAGGTTTCATTGATTCTCATTTTCCTTTTGAAAATCCACTTACAACCGAGTGTTGTGCAACCGGACGGTAAATTAGCCAAGTCCCCTATATTATTTCCCATTATTGAGTCCATTTCATCATTTACGGCCTCTTTCCAAAAGGTCGAATCATGAGACTTCATAGCCTCACCAAACGTTCTAGGATCCTTCATAACACTAAAATAATAAAGTGTTTGAGAACAGAGAGATTCCCTTGACTCTTCCACTAAATATGTAATACCCCTCATGATTGCTTTGAAGGGATTTAGCAGGCTACTCATTCCAACAAGATGTATCTTTCTTTTAGGGAGCTTATTTCCTTAGTTACTCCACAGTTAAGCGTGCTTGGCTGGGAGTAGTCCAGGGATGGGTGACCTTCTGGGAAGTTTCTCAGGGTGCACATGAGCCGGAAGAACTTGTGTTGGTTGTTGAGGACAGTTGTTGGCCCTGGATGCGCATTGGTGACAATATACTCGACTCCGTATGAGACGGGGTGTTACAAATACCCGACCCATACGCCAGAAGAACCATGCGCGGCACGCAGAACTGTGTGCGGCATGCAGCAGCTTGCGTGACACGCACCAGCCTGATTCTTCGTGTTTCCTTCTTTCTCACTACGTTTCATCACACCACAACATCGAAACATAATCATCACATATCATAAACAGACACATTTAACTATAACTGTTCCAACAGCTTCTTGATGTTATCTGAATAATCTTTTCTTGGGGGATCGGGGGAGCGTTATTGCGGGGATGAATGTTGACCATCTTGATTAGATGCCATCTGTAAGATAGTAACCCATGTTATAAGTTGTCCCGTTGACTGAGAAGTTGACTTCTGGAGCTCTTCATCGTAGAACATCATCAAAGACGGGAGACCTCTGCTATACGTTTATACCATTGCATGAACCCGGGGCGCTAAAAAAAGCTTGCCATATCCGTAAGTCACTTAAAGCAACCGCTTCTAAGATTATTGTTGTTGTTTTTCTTCTTCCTTGATACATTCCTTTCCAACCTCGGGGACAATTCTTCCAGTTCCAGTGCATGCAATCGATGCTTCCCATCATGCCGGGGAAGCCAAGGCACTCGCCTTCATGTAGGAGATGCTCAATGTCATTTAGATTTGCCTTCCTCAAGCATTCATGTCTAAATCTTGCAACAACCCCTTCGACAAAATGAAGAAGGCATTCTATGGCGGTATTGAAGCAATTTTCAGGTACTCGTCAACAGCATAAGAGGATGAACCATATGCCAACATTCTAATAGTCGCTGTGTGTTTTTGTAGTGCAAGTGCACCCATCCTTCCAGTAGCATCCAGTTTTTACGTAAAGAACGCATCTTCAGCTGTTACACCTTCGACAATACGAAGGAAATTAAAACATGCTTGTGCATATGGAACCTTCGACGAAAAATGTTCTCATGGTACAGAGGTTTGTTGCTGAAATAGTCATGAAACAATCTTTCATGAGCTTCCTCACGGTCCCTACGCACATATTTTCTAGTGCGGGGTACAATTTCTTCTTCGTTTTGCTGCTCAGCATCAAAGGACTGACTCCATTCTATGTAATCTTAAACCATGTAATTAAAAAGTTCAGAAACATAACTAGAAGAACGACTCCAATCATAGTTCATTTAGGAGAAATGGTGATTGAAGTGGTGTTTTTGTAGAAAATAAAAGACTGAGAAGAAAAAATGGATGGAGTTGTGGATTTTATGGTTGAAGTTATGTTGTATTATATAGGAAAAATACATCAGACATACATAACAATAATTCATTTACGGATTCGACATAACAATGCAATGTATGAGTAGATTATACATTGTAGACTAGACATATCAATTCAATAACTATTATGTACTATTCAAAGTTAGGTGAGTAGACACTTCAATGCAACAATAATAAAGATAATGATAATAGAGATAATGATAATAATAATAATAATAATAATAATAATAATAATAATAATAATAATAATGATGATGATGATGATGATGATGATGATGATGATGATGATGATGATGATGATGATGATGATGATGATGATGATGATGATGATTGTTTTGTCCCTTGTCCAACAAGTAAGCTGCAGATGGTGCTTTCTTGTCGAGCAAGTAAACTAGTATCCCTTAGATGTTCTTCTTTGGAGACTTGTGCAACAATGTCTGAATCAACCAAGTCCAAGCCTGAGCTTCGTTCCCGAACCTGCAAAAAGGGACCCACCCTAGAGGTTTGGGTGGTGGCTCCCCCTCCGAAGCTTAAGTCAGATATCAGGTGTTTGTAAGAGAAAAGTAATTCTAGAGAGAGAAAGTGAGAGAGTAGTTTTACAGAGTAACTTTGCACTGTTTGCATTGAATTCTCTTTCTCCTGATTTCAGGGGTATTTATAGTGATAGCAAGATGACAGCTAACCTTAAAATCTGACCTAGAATAGTGGCTTTTAATTGGCTGAAGAATCAGATCATGACACGTGGCAGGCCATGATTTGGGAGGGTTTATCAACCACTCTCATGCAGCCACCTTACATTGCTGGGCTCTGACTGCTGGGCCAGAATTTAGACCTTTTAACTCTGCTGAGGGTAGCCCAAAGATGCAAGACATTTCTTCTCTTTAACTAAGGTGACACGTGTACGGCTCTGATAAGCCCAAGTGTCTCAGAAAGAGCCGTAGATGTTAGACTACAACATTTGCCCCTAAAAGGGCTTTTACTGTTGGCCCATCTGACGGTTAAGGCCCTTTTACCCTCGAGGTAGTTGAAATCCAGGTAAAGTGGTGCGCCTTCTTCTGGGTTCTACCGGTCATATTCGACCGTTGTATTATTTTTTCGGTCATTCTTGACCGGTTCCACAAGTTTCTTATTCCTCTATAAATACCCTTGGAGCAAAGACATTGAATCATTTAGCACTTCGAACAAATTTGTCTAGAGAGAGAAACTCTGAGAATTTTCTAGAGAGAGAGAGAGATAGATCGTCCAGCTTCAGCATTCTTCACCGAATCGCCCAAACGTTCTTAGCAGGTATCGTTTCTTTGAACTCTTCATTCTTTATTCTTTATTTTTTCTTAGAAAATCAATAAAATGGAATCATCTTCGTCAAATAATCTTAGCCAACCAAGAGCTTGTCTTGACCCTAGAACCGATACTTCTTCTTCGGCACATTCTAGAGTTGGGCTTCTTCTGGCCGAGTATATATATTTTCATAGTTTTGGCCGAGAAAGTCAGACGACCCAGTCTTTACCTGTGCGGGGGTAATCGGCGCGCGTCAAGCAAACGGTCCGTCTAAGACGAAAAGCAATAATCCCGTCAAATAGCTCGGATATGGAGGAATCCACTGGACGGGTGCCCGATGAGGCAAGAGAGGTCCAAAGTGCTCAGTCTTTGGACAGGCATCCTTTTGACCATGAGACAGAAAACTCCGAAATAAATCCTGAAACCAGTACTTCTGGTAGGGACGCCGAAATGGTAGAGATCAGCGAAGGCAATAACGGTAGCAATTCTGAAGCTGCCGAAGAATCAGACGGGGCCTCTACTACCTCGTCGGAGATTAGAAGACGTTTAGGTCCCCTTTCTGATCCAGGTTTCATTTTGGTCAACCGTAAGTGGTTAGAGAAACTAGGACCAGACCTTAATTACTTATCGTCTTTCATGCCCATGCCGGGCTTTTCCTTTGTCATTCCTAACAAGGACGCGACGATCTTGAGCGCTCCTAAGAACCATTTTCTCTGTCTATAAACTAGCCTTAGACGCTTGGATTGAGGTTTCCCCTCCATGACTTCATAGAACAAGTGCTACAGCACTACCACATTGGCCATAATCAGTGGCTCCTAACGCTTGGCACAACGTCCCGACGTTTATCGCCGTCTGCGAGCTACGCGGCCTAGCCCTTTCTCTTCCAGGCCTTTACCCACATCCACTATGCGGCCAAGGTACCCGGGGCCGTGGACGGGACATGGCTCGATATTCGCAACCGCCCGGCTTCCTTACGGCTTGGGGGAAACCTTCAAAAATGCATGAATGGAAAGCCGACTTCATCTTTTTAAAAGCGGCCAATGATTCGGCTACTGAGAGCTATAGATTCCATAACCGGTCCGTCACGAATACGGGACGGAAGCAGTCCTGGCTGGAATTGGAGGACAATTTCGATGATGAAGTTGTGGAGTACTTCAGGACAAAAGAGTACTCCAGGCCCGACCGACGTTCCATTAAAGGGCCATCCAACTGGATACCTTTTAAGGAAATGTTTTACCAAGACGACTTCTTGGTTGCTGCCGGCTTGAGGTTGGCCGATGATAAAGGTATATATTAAAAATCATCCAACTAAAACTCTTCGTCTATAGTCCATTTGATGAACATATTTTTGTCCTTTGCAGACTCGGCCAGACAACGCCTCGAAGCATCTTGGACGGGGGAGATTAGCATGTCCCAATTTACCGCCAACCTTTGGAAGGAGTTTGCAAAGAGCAGTGCCGAGAAGAGGGCAGAGACATTGGTAATAATAATTTTTTTTTTTTTTTTTTTTTTGCCGAGGATCATATGAGCTCGTCCGAAATTGTCATCCAATTTTTGGACGAGGGTCACCCAAAGAAGGAGAACGTCCAGACTTGGATGGTCACCTTCTTGGTGCCAAACTCGTCCGAAGTTGGCATACAATTTTCGGACGAGGGTCGCCCAAGGAAGGAGAGCGTCCAGACTTGGACGGTCACCTTCATGGCGCCATACTCGTCCGAAGTTGGCATCCAATTTTTCGGACGAGGGTCGCCCAAAGAAGGAGATCGTCCAGACTTGGACGGTCACCTTCATGGCGCCATACTCGTCCGAAGTTGGCATCCAATTTTTCGGACGAGGGTCGCCCAAAGAAGGAGATCGTCCAGACTTGGACGGTCACCTTCTTGGCGCCATACTCGTCCGAAATTGGCATACAAATTTCGGACGAGGGTCGCCCAAGGTAGGAGAGCGTCCAGACTTGGACGGTCACCTTCATGGCGCCATACTCGTCCGAAATTGGCATCCAATTTTCGGACAAGGGTCACCCAAAGAAGGAGATCGTCCAGACTTGGACGGTCACCTTCTTGGCGCCATACTCGTCCGAAGTTGGCATCGAATTTTCGGACGAGGGCCACCAAAAGTATGAGAACGTCCAGACTTAGACGTGCACCCTCTTGGCGCCCTACTCGTCCGAAATTGGCATCGAATTTTTGGACGAGGGCCACCAAAAGTATGAGAACGTCCAGACTTAGACGTGCACCTTCTTGGTGCCCTACTCGTCTGGAGTTGCACAATTTTTTGGACGAGAGTCTTTCATAGAACTATATTTGAACGGTCACCTTCTTGGGGACATACTCGTCTGCATATTTGCAAATCATCTTTCATATCTTCTTTCAGACGAAGTCTTTGTAGTAGCAGTTATAACTTTTGTTCCTAGGTCGACTAATTTGACAACTGGTTTACTCTTTTCAGAAAAATGCTCCTACCAACAAACTTCCACCCGGGAAATCGTCCTCGTCCAAAAAGAGGCCAACTACAGCCGCTGACCAGCCTTCAGCGAAGAAGCCTAAGGGCTTCACAAGGAAGAAGGCAGATAAGACGACTCCACTTGGCGAGGTTGGGGAGAGAAGTATGCCTCCCCCCTCAGCCAAGGTTCCTAAAAAGGAGCCTTCGGCTGTTGCCCCGGCTGAGGAGGGAGAGGGTGCTCATGCGGCTGTTCCACTCAGCGTGTTGTCGGCCGACTCTACTGAGGTCAAACCGGAGTCTGCCTTGGCTCTAGTTGCACCAGAATCTGGAGCTGCGGCTGAGAACTATCCAGGGGTTCGGCGGCTCGGTGGCTAAGCCCGGTGCCACGAGATGCCCTTAGCTGTTAGGACGGCATCTATTTCGTCCCAGGTGAGTCGTATTACCCCAATATAGTTAGGGACGGTGCGGGTCGGTGAACTGTCCATGAGTCCGTCCAATAGACAATCCATCGTCATTCCTATCAAGATAACTGACTCTCCCCCTCTTTCAGATAAGGGCAAAGGCCCTGCTATTCCCCCAACTCCTCCCCTCGCTGATTCGGACGAGGAGTCTTCTCCTGCTTTCGCCAAAATGTCGAAGCTGGAGAAGGAGCGACTTAAACGAGAGCTCTTCAAGTGCTACCCCGAATCCTACATTAAGGGATTAAGGGGGCGTCGCCGGGCATGTGGGCTACATGTCTCGACTTCTTCGCCGAGGTATTGCTTTTAGCCTGCTTTATTTTATACTTGATACAAATTTTGGTTCTTTCACTCGCCTAATAATTTGGTTTGTTTTCATTGTTCCAGCTTCTGGCTCGCAGCATGCTAACTGAAGAATGGGCGAGGGAGCTCAGAAAAGAGAACAAGCACCTCGTCCATCTTGCTACAACGGCCGGCGACAAGGCCATTCACGACATTGAGATGGCGAATACTCTCCATCGTCAGTCACTCGATGCATTGGAGAAAAGGTCGGCAGAACTTGAATCCAAGAACAAGAAATATCTTGTTACCATCAATGATCAGTACAAGGAGAGAGACCATCTGAAGATGATCATCAACACTCTCTCTACAGATCTTAAGGGTGAGAGAGACGCCGTCCTTCTTGCCGCTGCTCAGCTGAGAAGGGAGAATATTCTTCTAAGGGCGAGAAACGCTCGTCTGGAAAAGACGGTTTCCCAAACCTTTGACGATGCCAAAAAGGGCCTTGAACATGTTATAGAAACGTCCAAAGGTTGGGCCGTCAAGGCCTTCGAAATGCTAGCTGAAGCCGAGGAGGTCCCGAGCTTTGTCCGTCGCCTGGAATACCAACAGAGTGCCCATAGGGCCATGGTCTGTGCTGAGGATCCTCCGGAGTTTATAGAGTCAGGCGACGAGGCTTCAGCCGAAGATGAGGAGCCCGAGGACAACCAAGAAACTCATGCTGAAGACGAAGCCTAGTTTTAGGTTTATTTTTCTAGTTTCTTTAGTTATCTCGTAGTTGTAGCTTTCAGTAATCACATTTTGTAAATTTACTCATGATATATATGAAAGACTTTTGCCACTTGCTTGCCTCTTATTTTCATCAATTCCCATTTGACTATCACATTAATCTTTGAATTGTTTCTAAGTACAAAAGTTGACTCGTCTTGAACATCGTAGACAATCTGCATAATATGATTGAAACACTTGTTTTGGACGACCTTGTTCTACTGAGCTCGTCTTTTAGGCTCCTATCATTCCCCCCCTTCTTGGGCTTAGTTCAACCGTACATGGTGGGCGAGCCAAAGACCAAGAAGGAAAGCGGCCTACTTTGGCCGAGCCTGCTAAACCTATCGGACGGTCTTGTTATATATGCTGAACGCATGTTTTAGCCGGCTTCCTTGAGGGAGCAACACTCGTCATTAAGTAGTGATCCCTTACTAGGGTCTAGGCTACTTAGCTGGCCGTGCTTGTGAAGATAAGTATCCTTTACTAAGGACTTATTTCAGGCCAGCTTTCTCTCAGAGACTTTGACGTTACTCTTACTAGAGGTTTTATCAGATTGACGGCCTTGTATGTGCTATACTTTGGCCGGTCTCTTCGATGGAGTGATGTTCGGCATAAAAATGAGTAATTGTGACGCTTTTCCTTTTTTTATCCAAGTTCTTGTCACTTTTAGACGAGTAAGCGATTTAATGCCCCAAAGTGAGTTAACTTGGTAAAAATAAATAAGGAAATAAGAAAGTAGGAATTGTATAATATGGATTTTGCTTGACGGAATGCCAAGATGCATGTATACAATTCTTTTTTCTAATTTGTGCCGCGGCACTTTGGATTAGCTACAAACTACCTCATAGATATTCGACGGTGGATTGAATTAGACGTGATACTTTTTCAAATTATCAGAATTCCAAGTACGGCGTACTGGTCGTCCATCCAGATCCTGAAGACGAAAAGTACCACTGCGCAGTTCTTGGATAATCATGTAAGGTCCTTCCCAATTAGGTGTTAGCTTCCCTAACTCTTTTGCTCGTCCAACCGCTTCCATCTTTCTAAGGACAAGATCCCCTACTTTGAGTGGTCGTCTAACAACTCTTTTGTTAAACTCCCGAGCCATACGCAGTTTGTACAATTGCATTCTTAGCAAGGCATTGCCCCTGACTTCTGGCACTTGGTCCAAAGCCGTGCGTAATGCAGCCCAGTTGGCGTCTTCTGAGTACAGCATAACTCGCAGGGTGGGTTCTTCAATCTCAATGGGCAAGACAGCTTCTGTGCCGTAGACTAACATGAAGGGCGTCTCCCCAGTAGAGTTCTTGGCGGTTGTTCTGATGGACCATAACACCAACTGCAGCTCTTCAACCCATTGTCCCTTGGCGTTTTCTAGCTTCTTTTTGATTCCATTTGATAGAATCTTGTTGAAGGACTCTACCGCCCATTTGCTTGTGGGTGGGCAACGCAGCGAAGTGTGCTTTTATTTCTCTTTCGCCAACCACTCCTTCGATTTAGGTGTTTCAAATTGGGGGCCATTATCAAAGACGATGGACTGTGGTATGCCAAAACGGGTTATAATGTTTTTCCAGATGAAGCCCTTGACGTCGTTTGTCGTAATTCCTCGCATGGCCTCTGCCTCTATCCATTTAGTGAAGTAATCAACGGCCACGATCACAAACTTCTTTTGTCCGGCGGCCACGGGGAAAGGTCCTAGGATATCCATGCCCCATTTGGCAAAGGGTAAAGGGAACAAGATGGGGGTTAAGTAGTTGGACGGCTTCGATGCACATTTCCATGCTTCGACAACCTGTCACACTTCTTTGCATAGACCAGGAGCGTCTTCCTTTAAGGTTGGCCAGTAGTACCCCGTCCTTAAAGCCTTCTCCCCTAAGGCTCTTCCCCCAATGTGAGAAGCACAAGCTCCTTCATGGAGTTCTTTCGGGACCTCCGGACCATCTTCTCTCGGTGACGCACTTGAGCGAGAGGCCGGTTGAATGATTTCCTGTAAAGTGTCTCGTCCCATAGCTCAAACCACTTGTCCCTAGCCTTCACATACTTGGCCTCTACGGGATCTCGAAGGCAATCGTCCCGTCTTCTTGTATTCTATGATCGGCTCCATCCAGGCATGCCCCGCGGCCGAGAAACATAATCTGCTCTTGATCGATGCTCTTTTTGGGTTTGACTTCCCAAAAATCTGTTTCTTGGCACATCACCTTCACCGAGCCGCCAACTTCGAGAGAGCATCCGCTTGATGATTTTTCGACCTTGGTACTTGGTCGAGGACAAATCGTTTTAATGGCTCTATCTCATCTTTGATGAGTTGCATGTATTTGCTCATTGAGGCTTCTTTGCATTCAAAATCTCCATTAACCTGGTCGACCACTAAGAGGGAGTCCGATTTGGCCTCGATCTCAACAGCGGCCGCTTTGCACATTTTGATTCTGCCAAGAGTGCCTCATATTCAGCTTCGTTATTGGACGCTCTGAACTGGAATCTTAATGCATATTCAAACTTGTCCCCTTCGGGAGATTGGCAAATGATTCCTGCTCCACATCCATTGATTGTGGACGAGCCATCAACCATGAGCGTCCAATGCCTTCTTCCTCTTCTTTGGATCGGATATCGGCTCTATGGTCGGCCGAGTAAGTTCGACTATAAAGTCTGCCAAGGCTTGCCCTTTAATGGTTGTCCTTGGTTCAAAGGATATATCAAACATGTTAAGCTCCACCGCCCATTTTAACATTCGTCCAGCAGCTTCCATCTTCAGTAGAACTTGCTTCAAAGGCTGATCAGTGTAGACGATTATATTGTGCGCCAAGAAATAGGGCCTTAACTTTCTACTGGCCATGACGAGGGCCAATCCAAACTTCTCAACGGGAGTGTACCTATTTTTCACGCGTCTTTGAGTACGTGACTCACGAAGTATATTGGGACTTGGACGGATTCTCTTTCGACCAATAGAACAAAGCACTCACAGCTTGAGCGGACACTGCCAAATATACAAACTGCTTCTCCCCCTCAGCCGGGCTGACCAACCTAGGAAGCTGCAGAAGGTGGTCCTTGACCTGCTGTAGTGCTTGCTCCGCCTCATTTGTCCACTCAAACTTAGCTTTTTTCTTAATGGTGGCGAAGAAGTGATGGCACTTGTCGCCTGACTTAGACAAGAAACGTCCAAGGGCAGCCAAGCAACCCGTCAGTCTCTGAACTTCCTTTACCTTTGACGGAGACTTCATGTCTAAAATAGCTTGTATCTTTTCGGGATTTGCTTCAATTCCCCTTTGATCCACCAAGAAGCCTAAAAACTTCCCCGACAAAACTCCAAACACACATTTGTTGGGGTTCAGCTTTAACTTGTATTTCCTGAGAGTTTCAAAAGTTTCTCTCAAATCAATAACATGATTTTCTTCTTGACGACTTTTGACTATCATATCGTCAATATATGCCTCCATATTTCTTCCCAATTGTGGCTGAAAAACCGTATTGATCAATCTTTGAAAAGTGGTCGGGGGGCATTGCGCAGCCGAATGGCATTCTCAACCACCCATATAGTCCTTTTTCGTAATGAAGGACGTCTTGTCCCGATCCTCGTGCCACATTGGGATTTGATGAAAGCCGAGAATAAGCGTCCATGAAGCTCAAGAAAGCATGACCCACTGTAGAGTCTACCGCACGATCCAACTTAGGCAAGGGGAAACTGTCCTTAGGACAAGCCTTGTTGAGGTCGGTGTAGTCCACACGCATCCTCCAGGTGCCATTGGGCTTTGGCACCATGACCACATTAGCTATCCGATCCGGGTAATAGGTTTCTTTGATGAACTTGGATTCCAACAACTTCGAGCTTCTTGGTCAACCGCTTGATTTCTAAGGCCCCAAATGCCTTTTCTTCGACTGATTGTCTTTAATTTTGGATCAACATTTAGCCGATGGACGGCTACTTCGGATCAATTCCGGGCATTTCTTCAACACAATAGGCAAACACGTCTTGAAATTCTTTCAAAGAAGCCGATTAAGAGGCTTTTTAAGCCCAAAAGAGAGTGAAGAACCAATTTTCAAGGTTCGTTTCGGACGGGCCTCATCCAGACACGGACGTCTTCCGGGGCCTCGGCCCGGTTCCGGACGCTCTATTGCTAGTCCCATGATGGCCATCACTTCTTCGAGCAAAGGGAGGCTCTTCCTTGATGATTTCATATTTTCTCTTCTTGGGAAGATGCTCGACGCCTTCCTCGAGGGAGCGAGGGGCGTCCGAGGGCTCTCAATGGCCGTCTTCAAGGAGGCCAAGTGGTCCTTAACTATTCGGAAGTTTTCCTCTCGCTAACCACCTTCGTCTTATCCTTCTCTATTTCGAGACGTTTTCCTTTCACCAAAGAACATGCGTCCGATCTTCATTGCATATCTTCCATGATGACGGCTTGAGGGTAGTCAGATAACACTCCCTAGCCACCTGTTGGTCCCCATATAATGAGCCAATCTTGCCATCATCACACTCATACTTCATCAACATCAGGTGGGTAACTATTACAGCTTTGACGTGATTCAAAGTTGGTCGCCCAAGAATGACATTGTAGGTCGTCAAATCTCGGACTACCAAGAACTTGATAAACAAAGTTCTTGCGGCATCCTTTTCTCCCACTCGAACAGCAAAGTAACAGTTCCCATTGGGTGGATGACTCCCCCCCCAAACCCTATGATGGGATGGTGAACGGGAACCAAGTTCTTTTCATCAAATTTTAATGCGGACAAGCGTCAAGACCGATGATGTCCGTCGAGCTTCCAGTGTCGATCAGAATTCTTCTTACTCTCAAGTTTGCTATTTTCATTTCTACAACCAAAGGATCATCATGGGGAGTCCTCAACCTGCCCCGATCTTGCTCACTAACTACCACCCTTGGAAAGGGCTCAGCCTTTGTCTGATCAGCTAACAAAACTTGGCCAAGCTCCCTAAGGTAGTTTTTGTGTCCTCTATTGGTTGGTCCTCCAGCAGCAAACCCTCCAGAAATTACGAGAACAACATCCTCGTCTGTGCTCTCACTTTCCTTCTTCTTAGACGCGCAATTGTCTTTTCTTTGAAACTTCCTTCCCCCTTGAGGCATATAGGGGTTCATCTTTCCCTTTCGAGCGAGCTCCTCCAAAGCCTTCTTGAGGTGCTTACATTCATTAGTTTCGTGACCGCAATCCTTGTGGAAGTGGCAATACTTGCTCTTATCTCTATTTCTATAAGGGGTTTTCATCTCGTTTGGGGCCTTCAACTCATATTGATCCTTAATCTCCATGAGAATGGAGTATTGATCCTTGTTAAATTCAATAGGATTGGATGAGGATGGCTCGACCTCTTTTCTCTCTTGCTCCTCCTAGATGAAGTGGTGGAGGTTATAGCCCAAGTCTCGGCCTTCTTGGGGTTGCTCTTCTTAGGCTGAGCAACCTCTTCAGGCTTCTTAGACTCGGGATGCTTTGCATCAGCACACACTTCGGTAGCGTGAATAAACGCTTCAGCTTCCCTTAAGGCTTCGGCAAGAGTGGAGATTTTCTTTTTAACAAGATCAAACTTAAAGCTTCCCGGCCTGAGACCCCTAATGAAGGCGTCAAAGGCCACTCCAGCATTAAGATCTTGGATCTGAAGGGCTTCAAGGTTGAATCTCTTAACGAAACTTCTAAGAGCCTCCTTAGGTCCCTGGACGACCTTGCCTAGGTGCATGCTTGTTTTTTGCTCTTGCTTGTTGGCAACAAAGTGACTAGTGAATAAGAAACTGAGTTCCGTGAAATTATTGATCGAATTGGGTGGAAGATTGTTAAACCACTTCGAGCTACTCCCTTGAGGATTCTTTGGGAAGTTCTTACACCGTGTAGCATCATCTACTCCTTGGACGTACATCCGATGTTTGTAAGCGGATAAGTGATCATCGGGATCTGTTGTTCCATCAAAAGGTTCTATAGTAGGGAGTTTAACCTTTGGGAAGGGGGAGCCTCCATTATCCTGGCCGAGAATGGAGTGGGCCGGTTAATCGGGAGGGCTCCCATCTCGTCCCTCAATGGGTATGTACTCCTTACGATATTCCTTTAACACCGGATCGACGACATGTTTGCAGGCAATGGACGCCTATAGACCATTGGTTGAGCCACTGTCTTCTCCTGTCGTGGATGAACAAGAGAGTGGCTTAAACTTCGTCCCTCCCCTCTAGATGACAACCTCAAAGGAGGGTCTCTTAGGTATGATGTAGAACCTGTCGCTGATCGTTGTATTGCTGCTGCTCTCTTTGCTTCTAGATATTCTCTGGCATCTGTTTCCATTCGGTGCCCGCTTGGACGAACATGGTCCCGGGTCCTTACCACCGAGGTTCCAGTCCATCTTCCTTCGCCGATCATTATCCTCTTGTTGCTTTCCTCTTGTTAGTTCTCCTAGAGGGTTCCCGACGAACGAGTCGATTAGGACCCGGACGATCGTCTTGGGAACGTCCCCTAGGGGGAGGTGGATTGTTAGCAGGTACGCTCGGGTTAAGCCGGAAAAACAACATATTGCTCTTGATCTGCTCCCGGACGGCTGCGGCCATCTTTGCCGGAAATCGTTCAAGGCGTTCTCTAGATGGGCGAGTCACCGGGACGTTCAAGATTCTCTTGAATGACAGGTTCTCGGCTTGGTCCAAGAACCTCGGACGATAGACAGGGTCTATCCCTTCCTCGAGGTGGTCTCTCGTGTTCTACTGTGTCTTCGACATTAACCTGAAGACTTCGGTTTCTGGCAAGGTTAGACGACTGACAATCAGTCATCGTTGCGTCTTCCACGAGACGGCGCCAAATGTTTTGTCCCTTGTCCAACAAGTAAGGCTGCGAGATGGTGCTTTCTTGTCGAGCAAGTAAACTAGTATCCCTTAGATGTTCTTCTTTGGAGACTTGTGCAACAATGTCCGAATCAACCAAGTCCAAGCCCGAGCTTCGTTCCCGGACCCGCAAAAAGGGACCCACCCCGGAGGTTTGGGTGGTGGCTCCCCCTCCGAAGCTTAAGTCGGATATCGTGTGTTTGTAAGAGAAAAGTAATTCTAGAGAGAGAAAGTGAGAGAGTAGTTTTACGGAGTAACTTTGACCTTGTTTGCATTGAATTCTCTTTCTCCCGATTTCGTGGGTATTTATAGTGATAGCAAGATGACAGCCTAACCTTAAAATCGACCTAGAATAGTGGCTTTTGATTGGGTGAAGAATCGAGATCATGACACGTGGCGAGGCCATGATTTGGGAGGGTTTATCAACCACTCTCATGCAGCCACCTTACATTCTTTGGGCTCGACACTTGGGCCGGAATTTAGACCTTTTAACTCTTGAGGGTAGCCCAAAGATGCAAGACATTTCTTCTCTTTAACTAAGGTGACACGTGTACGGCTCTGATAAGCCCAAGTGTCTCAGAAAGAGCCGTAGATGTTAGACTACAACAATGATGATGATGATGATGATGATAATAATAATAAAAATAATAATAATAATAATAATAATAATAATAATAATAATAATAATAATAATAATAATAATAATAATAATAATAAAGATAATGATAATGACAATAATAATAATAATAATAATAATAATAATAATAATAATAATAATAATAATAATAATAATAATAATAATAATAATAATAATAACAATAATAATAATAATAATAATAATAATAATAATAATAATAATAATAATAATAATAATAATAATAATAATAATAATAATAATGAATGATAATGATAATGATAATATGATAATGATAATGATAATGATAATGATAATGATAAAGATAATGATAATGAGAATGAGAATGATAATGATAATGATAATGATAATAATGATAATGATAATTGTTGTGACCTAAAAATGAAGGGTTGATAAAAAGCAGACACGTGGACTAATCAGAGGCATCCACGTGTCCTAAAAATGGAAGGAAAACCTACCTTTTTGAGGAATAATCAAAGCCCAGTTCCCAAAAAACGGCTGCATATGATTGGTTGAAATTCAGCCCCCCTATCATTGCCTGCCACGTGTCATTGCCTTCCAAACACTATATATAATCCCCTCAAAATTAAATCAAGTACAAGGTATTCATTGAATATAGTGTCATTACTCTGCTAAAATATTCTCTCTCTTTCTCTCTCTATCTCTACACCTGATTCCATACCTGAACTGACTTAAGCTTCGGAGGGGGAACCATCACCCAAACCTCCAGGGTTGGTTTCCTTTGCTGCAGGTTCGGAGTGCGGAGCAAAGGCATCGTAGCACAAGTCTCTCCAAGAACATATTGAGGAAAGAAGGTGCATGACCTAAAAGGAGAAAAAACATTTGGCGCCGTCTGTGGGGAGACGCAGCGATGACTGATTATCACTCATCAACATAGCTAGAAACCGCAACTATCAGATTTGGGTAGAAGACATTGTGGATGATGATCAACCACCTCAAAGGAGGGATAGGCCTCCATCCAATGTTCCTGATCAAAGTCAAGTACATGTTATCCACGAAAATCTTGAACGTCTTGTAACTGCTGCTCATCTGGAAAATGTGTTGAATGACTTCCAGACCAAGATGGCAGCAGTCGTCCAGGAACATATCAAGAACAATATGATGTTTTTCCGGGTGAATCCGTAGTCGAGTCGCTCCCAACCCAGCTCCTCTTCAGGGAAGCTCTCAGGAGAATCTTGTAGGTCTAAGTCGACTTGCTCATCAAGAAGTTTCTAGGAGGACAGCTAGAGAGAAACAGCCAGCATGTAGTGAGCAGCGAAGGAAGATGGACTGGAACCTGGTGGTTAGGTCCCAGGATGATAGGCGTCCGAATGGGCATCGGATGGAAACTGATGCTCGGTAATATCTGGAAGCAAAGAAATCTGATGCATTGCAACGGGCGGCCATAGGGTCTACGCCTTATTTGAGAGATCCCCCTTTGAAGATATATTCTCGGACAGAAGGAAGAAGTCTGGGTCCTTCCCTTCTTCGTCCAAGGCAAGAAAAAATAGTAGTGCAACCGATAGTTTATTGACGTGTAGCCCCAGCAAATACCTCATCTAATCCTGTTGTGAAGGAGTACCGTAAGGAGTTCATACCCATTGAGGGGCAGCTGGAAGCCCTCCGGATCAACTGGTCAACCCCCTTCTCGACCAGGACCGTGTAGGCGCCCCCCTTCCCAAAGGTTAAACTCCATACGATCGAGCCATTTGATGGAACGACTGATCCCGACGATCATCTTTTCGCTTACAAGCATCAGATGTATTTTTAAGCAGTAGATGATGCTACTTAGTGCAAGAATTTTTCGGCTACTCTGAAGGGAGTGACTCAAAAGTGGTTTAACAATCTTCCCCCTAACTCAGTTAACAATTTTAATGAACTCAGTTATTTATTTACAGTCACTTTGTAGCAAATCGACAACAACAAAAGACAAGCATGCATTTGGGTAAGGTCATTCAACGTCCAAAGGAAGCTCTTCGGAGTTTTGTCAAGAGGTTTAATCTAGAAGCTTTGCAGATCCAAGATCTTAATGCTGGAGTGGCTTTTGACGCCTTTATTAGTGGGCTACGGCCAGGAAGTTTAAAGTTTGATCTTGTCAAGAAGAAAAACACCAGTCTTACAGAAGCCCTGAAGGAGGCTGAAGCATTTAAACATGCTACTAAAGTTTATGCCGAGGCTAAGCACCCCTAGTCCAATAAGCCTGAGGAAGTGGTTCAGGCAAAAAAGAACAACCCTAAGAAGGCTGAGACTTGGGCCATAACTTCCACAACTACCTCGTCTAAACGAGGAAAGAGAAAAGAGTCAGAAGCTTTAGCCGACCCAAATAGAATTCAGCAAAGATCAGTATTCCATTCTTATTGGAGATAAAGGATCAATATGAGCTCAAGGCTCCGGCTGAGATGAAAACACCCTACAAAAATAAGGATAAAAGCAAGTATTGTCATTTCCATAAGGACTATAGACATGAGACTAATGAATATAAGCATCTTAAGAGGGCCTTGGAAGATTTAGCTCGGCGAGGAAACATGACCTCATACTTGCCCCAAAGGGGAAGGAAGTTTCAGAAGAAGGATGATCGACAAAACAAAAAGAGGGAGAGTAAAAGCACTGACGAAGATGTTGTTCTAGTCATTTCTGGTGGGTTTGCAGCTGGAGGACCTACCAATCGGGGACACAAAAACTATCTCCGGGAGCTCGGCCAAATTTTGTTAACTGATCAGACAAAGGTCGTGCCCTTCCCAAATGTAGTGGTCAGCGAGCAAGATCGGGGGAAGATAAAGACCCCTCATGATGATCAGTTAGTCGTTGAAATGAAGATAGTAAATCTATGGGTGAGAAGGATTTTGATTGACACCTGAAGTTCGATAGATATCATCAGTGTATATTGTTTGTCCAGGTTGAATTTTAACGAGAAAAACTTGGTCCCTGTTCACCACCCAATCATTGGATTTGGGGGAGGAGTTATTCATCTTATGGGGACGGTTAATTTGCCGGTCCGAGTAGGAGAAAAGGATATCTCCCGAACTTTGTTCATCAAGTTTCTAGTCGTTAGAGATTTAACAACCTACAACGTTATTCTTGGACGACCAACTCTGAACCATGTTAAAGCAGTAATTGTTACTCATCTTATGCTCATGAAATTTGAATGTGACGGAGGACATATAGGGACGCTTTATGGGGACCAACAGGCGGCCAGATAATGTTATTTAACTGCTCTGAAACCATCGTCTTGAAAGATTGAGGAGAAAGACCATACGAAGGCTGCTGGTGAAGGGAAAACGACGAGTTTATAATGAAGCAAACAGGCTCATTGAGAAAGACAACTGAGAATTCTCAGACGCAGGTTGCTCCCTCAAGGAGAATGTCTGAAACCCTTCCCGGTAAGAAGAGGAAGTATGTGCCAATAAAGGAAGAGCCCCGCTCGTCTGAATAATTATGGCCATCATGGGTTTTGCACTTGAGCGTCCAGAGCCTATTGAGGCCCCAGAAGACATATGTTTAGATAATGCTCATCTAGAAAGGACTCTGAAGATTGGATCTTCTCTTACCCCTGAGTTGCGGGGAACTTTGATGAATTTATTCAAAGAGTTTTAGGATGTGTTTGCCTATAGTGTTGAAGAGATGCCTGGGATTGATCCAGAGATAGCTGTCCACCGATTGTATGTTGACCCAAATATGAAACCAGTTCGTCAAAAGAAAAGACATCTGGGACCAACCAGAAATCAAGCAGTGGATAAGGTGGTGCAAAGGTTGTTAGAGGCCCGTTTTATCATAGAAACCTATTACCCATAGTGGAGAGCCATTGTAGTCATGGTGCCAAAGCCTAATGGCACATGGAGAATGTGTGTGGACTACATTGATCTCAATAAGGCTTGTCCCAAGGACAGTTTTTCTTTGCCTAAGTTGGATCAGCTGGTTGATTCCACGGCTGGCCATGCTTTGTTAAGCTTCATGGATGCCTATTCTGGGTTCCATCAAATACCTATGTGGTCAGACGACCAGGACACAACATCTTTCATAACAGAATAGTGATTGTATGGCTGGCTAATGATGTCTTTTGGACTCAGAAATGCGCCGGCCACCTTCCAAAGATTGATCAATACGGTTTTTCAACCACAGTTGGGTAGGAACATGGTGGCATACATAGATGATATGATAGTGAAGAGCCAGCAAGAAAAAGACCATGTTGGTGATTTGCGAGAGATCTTTGAGACTCTCAGGAAATATAAGCTAAAACTGCATCCTTAAAAGTGTGTTTTTGGAGTTATGGCAGGAAAGTTTTTGGGGTTTCTGGTGTATCAAAGGGGAATCGAAGCTAATCCTGGAAAAATTCAAGCCATCTTGGATATGAAGTCACCGGCTAAGATTAAGGAAGTACATCGCTTGACTGGCTGCCTTGCGGCTCTTGGCCGATTCCTTTATAAGTCGGGTGAAGAATGTCACCATTTCTTTGCTACAATCAAGAAAAAAGCCAAGTTTAAATGAACAGCTGAAGCAGAGCAGGCGCTTCAGCAAGTCAAAGATCATCTTTGTCAGATACCCAGGTTGGTCAGCCTAGCCGAAGGGGAGAAATTGTTTATATACTTGGCAGTTTCTCCTCAAGCTGTAAGCGCTGTCTTGCTGGCCGAGCGAGAATTGGTTCAAACACCGGTATACTTTGTGAGTCATGTGCTCAAAGATGCATAATGTAGGTAGACTCCAGTTGAGAAGATCAGATTGGCACTAGTCATGGCCAGCCGAAAATTAAGACCATATTTCTTGGCTCACAGCATAGTGGTCTATATTGATCAGCCTTTAAAGCAAGTACTAAAAAAAATGGAGGCCGCTGGATGAATGTTGAAATGGGCCATTGAATTGAACATGTTTGATATAACTCTTGAACCACGGAAGGCAATCAAAGATTAGGCCTTAGCTGATTTCATAGTTGAGCTTACTCGGCCAACTATAGATCCAATAGCTGATCCAACAGAGGGTAGGAAGTATTGGACTCTCATGGTCGATGGATCATCAACTGCCAATGGATGTGGGGCAGTAATCATTTGTCAATCTCCGAAGGGATATAAGTTTGAATATGTATTAAGGTTCTAGTTCCAGGTGTCTAACAATGAGGCTGAGTATGAGGCCCTGCTGGCTGGAATCAAGTTGTGAAGAGCAGCTGAAGCTTTAGAGATTGAGGCCAAATCGGATTCTCTCTTAGTGGTCAGCCAAGTAAATGGAGATTATGAATGCAAGGAAGCATCTCTGAGCAACTACATGCGTCTGATCAAAGACGAGATTGAACCTTTAAAGCGCTTTGTGTTGGAACAAGTACAAAGATCAGAAAACCATCAGGCAGATGTTCTTTCAAAATTGGCCAGCTCGGTTGATTGTGACATACCAAGGACAGTGTTATGGGAAGTTAAGTCAAAGAAAAGTATTGATCAAGAAGAAGTCTTGTTCCTAAGCCGAGGAATAGTGTGGATGGAGCCCATCATAAACTTTAAGAAGACGGGCCTATTACCTTCAGACCCTCTGGAGGCTAAGTATGTTAAGGCCAGAGACAAGTGGTTTCAGCTATGGGATGAAACTTTGTATAAGAAGTCATTCAATCGTCCTCTATTGAAGTGTATTACTCGGGAGGATGGACTGGAACTGTTGAAGGAACTCCATGAAGGAGCCTGTGCATGTCACATTGGGGAAAGAGCCTTAGAAGATAAGGTCTTGAGAACTGGGTACTATTGGCCTACCTTAAAAGAAGACGCCCTTGCTTATGCTAGAAAATGTGATAGTTGCCAGAAGCATGGAAACTTGCACCAGAAGCCGTCCAATTACCTAACTCCCATTTTGTTTCTGCTGCCTTTTGCCAAATAGGGCATGGATATCTTGGGACCGTTTCCTGTGGCTGCTGGACAAAAGAAGTTTGTGATTGTGGTTGTTGATTACTTTACTAAGTGGGTAGAAGTGGAGGCAGTGCGAGGCATAACTACCCATGATGTCAAGAGTTTTATTTGGAAGAACATCATAAATCGGTTCGGCATGCCGCAATCAATTGTCTTCGACAATGGTCCATAGTTTGAAATGCCAAAGCTGAAAGATTAGCTGTTAGAAAGAGAGATCAAGGCTCATTTTGCTGCAGTAGGCCACCCACAAGCCAATGGGCAAGTAGAGTCTTTCAACAAGATCTTGTCAAACGGCATTAAAAGGATGTTGGAAAATGCCAAGGAACTATGGGTTGAAGAACTACAGCTAGTTTTATGGTCAATTAGAACTACGACTAAGAATACAGGCGAGACACCTTTCATGGTAGTCTATGGAACTGTGGTTGTCTTGCCCATTGAGATTGAAGAGCCCACCATAAGAGTCATGATGTACACAGAATAGGCCAATTGAGCCGCCTTACGCATTGTCTTGGATCAGTAGCCAGAGGTAAGGGGCAACGCACTGTTAAGAATGAAATTGTACAAGCTCCGAATGGTTCGTGACTTTAACAAGAGGGTCACTAGACTACCGCTGAAAGTGAGGGATTTGGTTCTGAGGAAGTTGGAAGTCGCAGGATGAGCCAAAGAACAGGGTAAGCTTACAGCAAACTGGGAAGGTCCTTATCTGGTCGTGGAAGAAGTAAGAAGTGGAACATTCCGTCTTCAATATCTTGATGGACGACCTATACAGCGCACTTGGAATTCAGACACTCTGAAGAAGTACCACGTCTAACTTAAAGCAATACTCAACAATGGTAGTAGTTTGTAATCAGAAAAGGTGTCGTGGCACAAAAAAGAGAATTAGGAATGTATGCATGTACCTTGGTGGTTTGCCAAGAAAAATTCACATAATACAATTTCTACCTTCTCTCTATACTTATAATTATTTCTCTAGTTTACTTAAGTCATTCACTTTGGGCATTTTTACCACTAGTTAACCAAGTGGTCTTAAAGTGACATTAACTTAGCTAAAATCTGAAGAAACCAATAACATCCAAAAAGAATCAAGCTAAAAGAATGAATCACCCCAGTAAAGGATAATCATTTTTATGACGCACATTGCTTCCTAAAGGAGGCCGGCCAGACAGTGATAAACCTTATTAAAGGTGAGTTACCTATACAAGTATGGTCAGCCAAATTGTAATATTCCCTAGTAAGGGAAACATTATTGCCTCCTAAAGGATGCCGGGTTGAAATAAGTAAAACTTAGTAAAGGTATCTTACTTTCAAAAGCAAGGTCGACCAAGTAGTAATAACCCTAGTAAGGGGACCATTATTACAAGACGAACACTACCTTCCAAAGGAAGCCGACCAGAAAATGACAAGCTCCTAAAAGCAATCATATTCAACAAGGTTGGCAAGTGACTATTACTATAGGCAAAAAACTAATTAAGCACGTCCAGTTGTAAGCCAAAAGAAGTACGGCATGCGTTGGCCGATTTCCTTCTTGGAACACGGGTCGTCTGGAAAGTCAGGACAAGCCCAGTTCTAGGAAGGGGGGGAAGTAACCAAGCCTTAGAACTTCTAAGACATACTCAGTCAGGACGAGCGATTTATAGTCCAAATCTTACTCATCCAACATTAGACGAGTTCTTTTGAGCTTGGGCATATTTGTTCAAGATTCTTTACTCTTCCAGTGTTAGATGAGCGTCTTTGGACTAAGGAAATTAGTTCAAGCCCGAATCGTTTAGATCAGCATTTAGGACGAGTTCTTTTTGACATGGACATATTTGTTCAAGTTCATTAATGGTCGAGCATTTAGGACGAGTTGAGTTCACTAATCGTCGAGCATTTAGGACGAGTTCTTTTGGACTTGGACATATTTGTTCAAATTCATTAATCGTCCAGCATTTAGGACGAGTTTTTTTGGACTTGGACATATTTGTTCAAGTACATTAATCATCCAGCATTTTGGACGAGTTCTTTTTGACTTGCGTGTATTTGTTCTGGATTATAATCGTCCACCTTTTTGGACGAGTGCTTCTGTACTTGATCCAGTACTGGAAATTGCAATTGCTCAATATGTAGTTTAAGAACGAGTATTGTTGGACGAAAGCAGTTTAGTAACAAAATATCCTTTGCATAAATATGCCAAAATAAGGCAAAGTTACTAAACTAGTTTAAGAAAAAAAAAACACAAAGAGAGCCTATACTAAGCCTTTCTACAAGGAGGGCAATCAACCAAGATACAACAACAATAATAGCCTAAAGCTATTCATTCTATTCAACTGGGGGTGTATCTTCGTCGTTGGCTGGGTCCTCAAGGGCTTCTTCGCCGTCCACCTGGCCCTCAGGATTCTCCTCATCATCTTCTTCTTCGTCATAATCGGAGAAGGTTGGGGGAGTCTCACCTGCTATTTGAGCCCTGTGCAAATCTTACAAAAAGAGCAAGCAGCGCTCGAAGCGAGAAACCTCCTCAGGCTCGGCCATTATTTCGAAGGCTGTTAGTGCCCAACCTTTAGAGGACCAGAGCCTCTTTGGCATCAGTGAAAGATTGGACTTCCTTCTCCTTCAGATGAGTGAAATCCTCACTTAGCTTGAGGTTATCTCTTTTGAGCTCAGCAGCAGCCAAAAGAGTTGTGTTTCTCTCCCCCTTCAGGTTGTCTAACACAGTGTCCAGAGCCAGCTTCAATTTGTCCTTCTCCTTGATCAACTCGTTGATCTTGATGAGCTATTGTTTATTGCTTGACTCCATGGTGGCCAGACGACTCTCCCAAGACTCCTGGGATTGATGATGGAGAGTCCTCAGCATCTCGCAATCCTGCATGGCCATATCCCCGGCCATTGTAGCTTGGTGGACGAGCTGCTTATTTTCTTTCCTCAGCTCCCTGGCCCAATCTTCAGTAATCATGCTTCGAGCAAAAAGCTGCATAGACGAAAAATAAAAAGATAGTCAGTGGACGATGTCAAAAATAATGAAAAAAGTACAAGTATAAAATTAGAACAGCAAAGCTAATTAAGGGATTTACCTCGGCAACAAGTTGGGACATATAGCCAACATGCCCAGATGAGGCCCCCTTAAGCCCTTGATTAGGACTCAGGGTAGCATTTGAAGAGCTCCTGCTTGAGCTTGTCCCTCTCAGCCTTTGGCGAAGGCTTGGGAGGACTTATCGTCTGAGTCTGCAGTCAGAGCAGCAGGCTCTGCTGAGGGTCCTTTGCCCTTATCTGAAAATGTGGAGGAGTCAGTTCTTTTTATGGGAAAAACGACTGTAAGTCTGTTGGACGGACTCATTGGACGTCCACCAACTCGCAGTGTCCGAACCATATTTGAGCCACCAGCTGTGAAACTGGCCCGCTAAAGGTCGATCCTTCCTTGACAGCCGCGTTCGGCTGAATCTCTGTAATTGCAGCCACTTCTGGCTGGTTCTCAATTTGATCAGTCGCGTCCGACTGATCCACAGGGAGGAAGGGGGAGATATGTTCTTCCTCTCCCAGAAGGGGAGAGATGGTGGACGAGACATCCACCACCACCAGAGATTTATCCACCGGGGGTGGACGAGTCCCATCTCCCACCCTATGATTGACAGGAGTAGCTTTTTGGACGGACGAGCTCGTTTGTTTCTTCTTCTTCTTAGGGACAAAGCCCTTTGACTTCTTAGCCAGAGGAGCGTCCCCGGCTGTGTTAGAAGGCCTCTTTTTGGACGCAGCTGATTTCCCAGCTAACGTCTTAGACGGTGGGCATTCTTCTGCGAAAAAAAAAATTATAAGTTCGATGAAGTACGTCCGAAGAAAACGTCGTCAAAAATGATACGTACAAAAGTTTTTTAGACGCACTCTTCTTGCTAAAGGAAGCAGGCCAGGATAGTTGTTATCTTCAGACGAAGAATTATACGTCTACTCAAAATATTGCCCAGAATTTGTATCTGGACGTGGAATGCATCATATGAAATATTGGACGATAACCATCCACATAAGGAGGTCGACCAAGTCTAGCCGCCTTCCTTCTGAGATAGCCCCTCGTCCAAGAAGTGATCAACTTAGCCACTAGATTATGGACGAAGACCATTCGTTCAAGGAAGCCGGCTAGGTCTAGCCGTCTTCCCTCTATGGAGGATCTTCGTCCAAAAAAATGCTATGGACGAGGATCTAGATGATCCGCCAAATCCAGACGCTTTCCTTCTACGAAGGATCTTCGTCCAGAAACACACGGACGACTAATCTATCCAGAAGGACGACCAAAGCTAGCCTCTTTCCTTCTAGGGTATATCTTCGTCCAATTGTATTTGGACGAAAATCCAAGCCGAAAGATCGTCCATCAAAAAAAAAAATACCAAAGTATCAGCCCTCTTTTTGGGCCCCATCCTGGAATACTAGCTCCTTCCAGAGGTTTGCACTGAATTTTGACATATCTATGTCGCCCGTCCATGATTTGCGAAGAAGTGCTCTGGCCGATCTGCAAAGAAAAAACAAGTTGGTTAATAAACAAAGATTTTTGACGACACGCTTTACTTAGAGAATTGGTAAATTACCTTTTTCTTCGTCCAACCGCAAGCCAGCGACAACTAAGAAGTTGTCCTCGAAAAACATTTCTTTGAAGGGGATCCAGTTGGATGGCCTTTTTAAAGTTGGACGGTTTGGTTTAATGTACTTAGCTATCCTGAAGTACTCTACCACCGCGTCATCAAACCTATCTTCCATATCCAAGATAGGTGATCCCCGTCCGGTGTTCGTCGATGCCCGGCTACGGTAACGATAACCCCCGGCAATATCCTCGTGGGAGCCCGGACGAAGATGAAGTCTGCTTTCCAGTCGTGCATTTTTTAGGGTTTATCCCAAGTGGTGATAAACCCAGCACGGTTGCAGATGTTAAACCAATCCCCTTCCACTGTTTTAGGGACCTTGGACACATAGTGTATGTGGGTGAAGACCGGTAAAGAGAGAGTCAAGTCGCGCAACTCGCAGTTATCGCGGTTAAGACCAGACACATAGTGTATGAAAGTTAAAATGTTTTTTAGGCATTCGGCACCAGTTGGTTATGGCTGAGGTTGTAATGCCTTAGCACAACCTCGATGAAGTCATGAAGATGAAATCTCAACCCGGCGTCCAAAGCCAATTTATAAACGGCAAATTGACCCCGGGGAGCGCTTAGAATAGTAGCCTTATCGTTAGGCATTACAAAAGAATAGCCCGGCATGGGCATGGCAAGGGACAAATGGCTAGGGTCTGGGCCAAGTTTTTCCAACCATTTACGGTTGACTATTATAAAGCCAGGGTCGGAAAGGGGACCTAGACGTCTCCTAATCTCGGACGAGGTGGTTGAAGGCTCGTCAAACTCCTCAGGAGAGCTACACTAACCCTCATTATTCTCACTGTTAGCTTCTTCCATCTCCACCTCTCTTCCAGATGGGTTGGCCTTTGGATTTATTTAATCAGAATCTCCTTCTCTACTGATACTGGGAGAAGATGGCTCTGCCGCTGGCCGAGCACTTTGGGTTTCCCATTCCCTTATTTCTCCCTCGGGAACCCGTCCAGTGGATTCTTCCATTTCAGAACTGGAAGCCGGTAGTATTAACCCTCTTCTTTGACGGGCTGTTTGCTGACGCGCGCCAGATTACCTTGCACAGGTAAAGACTGGGTCGTCTGACTTTGTTGGCCAAATTCATAAAAACAAGGATATGCAAAACCAGTCAGAATAGGCCCAACCCTAGAAAACGTCGAAGAAGAATAACTATCGGTTCTAGTGTCAAGGAAAAGTCTTGTACGGCCGGGATTATTCGACGAAGAGGAAGAATCCATTTTTTTTACTTTTTTAAGAAAAATTAAAGAATAAGGAATTGCAAGCAAGAAAAAGGAGATATCTGACGAACGCTTGGACGATTGATGAGTAAACAAGTCTGGTCGAACACACTCTCTCTAGAAAGTTAAAAAATTCTGGAGTCTCTCTCTCTAGAAAAATTACTCAGGGTGTTGAAAATGATTTCAGAAAGGACAAAATGAAATATTTATAAGGGGCCGGATTAGACGCGCCACTACCCTTCAAAATTAGGTAATTAGGTAATTAGACGCGCCACTACCCTTCAAAATTAGGTAATTGTTACTGATAAAAGGAAATTAACTGTTTGTGCAACAGGTAAATCCCCTTTAAGGGGCAAATATTGTGACCTAATTCTAGTAGGATTAGAACTCCTAGTTCTGTTACAAGTATAAAAGTTTTGTTTGTTCATAATTCTAGTTGAGTTAGAAATCCAAATCCTAGTTGGTTTAGGATTCCTAATTAGAGTATAATTCTAGTAAGAAGTCTAGTGTTAGTAGAAGTCTTTTTGCTTACAAAGTTTTACTTTCCTACTTGAGAGAGTTTTGCTTGTTTTAAGCACATATGAGTCTAGCTTATATTTATCTTTATTATTTAACTTTATCTTAGGCGTGTAAGATTAGGATAAGTTTGCTGATTTTATCTTTCCTAGTTCTAGTACAATTAGGTTTCTCTTTAGTTCTATACTTCCTCCGTTCCAAAATAAGTGAAACACTTGTCTCAAAAAGCTCTCACATAAATGAGAGAAGTGTTTCACTTATTTTGGAACGGAGGAAGTATATATGTAGTTCGAATATCATTAATAATATTCATAAATTTTTATTAAAGAATTCAACTTAATTGTTCTTCATTGATTTTGGACGTATTATTCCGGAATTATTATTGTTTTAGGGAGTGAACCTAAACACAAGATCCTTGATTTAAACGAGTGAAGTTTAGATTAAGCTTAGGTGAATTGTTTAGTGAGTGAAGGTAAATTAAATCATCTAAAAAAACCTTCAAAATTCAAATCTTTGGTGAGTGAAGTCGTAGAATTAGAGTTAGAACCCTTAGTGAACCTTGGTCGAGGGAAGATCTAGGGAAGCTAAGCAGATTACATTCGCGGAATCATATCAATTAGTATCAGAGCAAGGGTCACTGCGATGGCGCGTGAGGGCGCGTGTGACATTGGAATCTGGATTTTCTTAGCTCGTTGGAAAGCTAACATAAAGCGATACATTATGTTAAACTTTCAACTCAATCCGACAAGTAACGAAGTCGCAGAGAAGAAAAACATCCGACGTTGTTATGGGTGACAGTGAAGCGGATAAACGAAGGGATGCTATGTTGGAAGCACTTGCTAAACAGAACGAAACCTTGCAAGAGATGCTCACCCAACTAACATTGGAGGTGTTCAAGAAGAATAAGGGTGATGAGGCACGAGCACCAAAGGAGGACTCAATTAAACTTGGAGATCTTCCTGAGTTAGATGGTTCTCAAGATCCGGATGCCTAATTGGAGAGGGAACGAAAACTCGAGAGACTCCTTGAACACAAGGGCGTGGCTGATCATAAGGCGTACACTTATGCCGTGCTCAAATTGTCTAAACTTGCTTCTCTTTGGCTTGACAATATACAGATGCGGCGAGAGAGAGATGGAAAGGAGAATATAAATCCATGAGATGAATTGAAATTAAAGATGAAGAAGCGGTTTGTCCCAAGAACTTATAAACAAGATTTGTTTCACAAGTTCAATACTTTGCAGCAAGGAAGTATGGATGTTGAAGGGTACATCAAGGAGTTTGATAGATTGTTTTTGCCGTCTGATTGCAAGGATGTGGAGGAGCAAAAGATCTCAAAGTTTCTCGTAGGATTGAACTTAGAGATTAGCCATAATGTGGAGTTGCAATCTTATTTCTCTTTTGATGAGGCATGTGAGTTGGCTGTGAAGGTTGATAGGAAAATCAAGGCTGCAAAGGATAAATCTTGTAAGCCTTCTTTTATTCCTAAGATTTAGAGTTCCAAACTAACTGGAAAGTTTGAAACTTTAGATAAGGGAAAGGGTGTGTTGGATGCTTTGAAGAAGGAGGTTGAGTCTAAACTTCAACGTGTGAATAAAGATGAAATTAAATGCTTCAAGTGTCAACGGAGAGGCCACTACAAATCTGAGTGTCCAAATAGAAGAGTGATGACTTCACTAGTCTTTGCTGCATTAGAAGAGGAGGATGCTAGGTACGCTTTGGCGTTAATGGAGTGTAAGGAGTCTATGGAGGATGATGACATGGATTTGGAAGCACTACTACGAAATCACCCTATAGAGTCGCCTCAAAACAACCTATCGTGTCGCCTAAGAGGCGACTATGTAGGTGCTGACACAATAGGTATAAAGGTCTTACACGTCGCCTGTAAGGCGACACAATAGCTTACTTTACGAGTTGCTTGCTAATAAGGCGACGTGATAGCCTATTTTATAAGTTATCTCCTTTAATAAAGGCGACTCTATAGCTTACATTATGAGTCGCTTCTTTTATTTGAGGCGATACAATAGCATACTTTGAGAGTCAGCATAAGAAGAGGCGACGCAATAGCTCACCAGGCAACACTAAAAGGTTCTCCAAAATATCTGCTTCCCCTTATGTAATATCACCCATATGGAAAACCATTCATTTATAGATTTTAGTCCTCAATGCAATAAAAATCCGTAGATGAAGACTCTTGGTAAATTAAGATTAATTTCATACTTCAACATTTGTTTACATTATATTTAGCATCCAATCCAAGAATCTGGAGAAATAAAATCTAAAAGAATTATAAAAAGAACATTTAAACTTTATATACATTCATCTACAATTGAATCAATTTACAATAGCATATGAGCTTTTGAAGAGTGCTTGCGTGATGCTTCTAGGCAACGATTAACTCTCTTTTTAACCTCTTTACTCGATCTCTGCCTCAACTTCCATGGCAAATAAATTATGCCCTCTTCTATGAAGGTGAACATTTTGATCTCTCTGAAAACCCTTGTTGCATATTTCACAAAGAAAATATGTTCGTCGCCGTAAATGTTTTTAGTAAGAAAGCTATTACCTCTGCCTCCAATCTTCTAGTTAAAAAAATAAAAAATAAAAAATTAAAGTAAGAGATTAGCTATTGATTTACAAATTAAAAAGAAAATTTACCAGTATTCCAGGTTGATTACGCTTCTTTTTGAAGGAGGTTTTAAGGGTTTAATTTGATCGATGCTTGAAGAAAAACATGCTTCTCTAGAATTTGTATTGCTTGACATTGTTTTAGGCAACGAATCACCCAAATCTACCAGCATCAGTAGAGGGAGCATTGCACTAATAAAATAAAGACATCAAAACTTCAACCGATAATAAAATATATAGGTGTAGTGCAAATTTCCAATTTCTTCAAAGCAATTATCTATAATCTAAACATTAAATCAACTTAAAAAACAAAATGAAATCGCTACAAATCTGAAATATCGGTAAATAAACTCCTATATCTAACCTTTTTTTAAAAAAATTGGAAGATAAAAAAAGTACAAGAAAATTTCGGTTACCTTAAAATTTTTCCTATTGTGCAATTTTCAGTTCGACAATCTTCATCATGGACATGAACGCCATTTTTGAATAGCAATTCCTAGATCATGGGGCTCAAATTTCTATGTGAAAATTGTTGAATTCTTCATCAGAATTGGAGAGAAAAAATGAGACACATTTTGAGAAGTAACATAGAATTCGAAATTCTTGAACATAATTAGTAGAAATTTGCTAAATAGTGAGTATATAGAAAGAAGAAATTAAAATAAACTAGGGAATGGGAGAGAGAAAACAAAAGCAAAATTCTAGATAGAAAAGAGAGAAGCATGAAAAGCAATGGGAAGGAGAGGACAAGGTCCAATGGGATTATAAGAAGATTGGCAGCGGCGGCTACTTGAGCCCTAGCAGATCATTGCTTCATGCGTCGCTCTAACTAGAACAACCGACTCAATAAACTAGAGTCGCTCCTTTGGAAACAGGGGACGTGAAAAGTACTATCTAATGTGTCGCCTAACATTTTAAAACATATACAATAGCTTTACTCGTCGCCTTTCTTCTGACAAGCGACTCTAAAACTTTTCATCTTGTTTTAATTTGTACCTTATGCGTTGCTCATTTATTAGCAAGCGACTCTAAAAGTTTTCGTGTCCAACTTTAGTAATAGGCGACTTCAAAGGGGCGTCTCCAAAAGGTATTTTTGTAGTAGTGAAGTTTTGGAGGGGCAGCCATTGATTGAACCAGCTCCGGATCATGAAACACTTGTTGTGAGGAAGGTACTTCATGTCCAAACCAATCCCTTGGATGATTTGGCGCAAAGGGAGAATCTTTCTCAAACTAAGTGCTTGGTGGATGGGTGTAGTTGTTCAGTTATTGTGGACAATGGTTCATGTACTAATGTGTGTTCAAAGAAGATGGTGGATACACTATATTTAGAAACACGACCACTTGCTCATCCCAACAAACTAAATTGGTTGACTAATAGTGGAGGAGTAGCGGTTGCTAAGTAAGCTCTTAATTTTTCTATTGGTGAGTTTAAAGACGAGGTTTGGTGTGATGTGGTGCCTATGGATGCGTGTGCTATCTTACTTGCCATGGCAGTTTGATCGTGACATGGTTTACTTGGCTAAGAAGAATGTGGTTTCGGTGATGCATGAGGGGAAGAGATTGAGTTTGAAGCCATTACCACCCAAAGTGGCATCAAAATCTACTAATGGGGCTACTATATTTCGTTGGTAGGAGATAAAGACACAATGAAGGGCATGAACCGCAAGCAACGCAAGGAAAAGAAAAGGGAGCAGCATGTGTTACAAGCATGGAAAAAGCCACCATTCAAAATAGGTGATTATGTGTGGTTGTCATTGAGTGCTCAAAAGCTTCATAGTAATGCAAAGGGAAAAAACGAGCCTATTGAAGAAGGTCCATTAAAGGTTGTGCATAGGGAGAATTATGACACTTTCCAAGTCTTTCTTGGAGATGGCGTATGTGCATCCTTGAGTGCTGCAGATTTGGTTCCATGTTATGACTATGGAACTTAAGGACAAGTTATTTTCTAAGAGGGAGGGTTTGATGTGGATTCGAAGTTAGTCTCTCTTAGACATGAAGATTGTAAAGTACTCCTAGTTCTGTTAGGAGTATTGGTAGTTTTCCTGATTCTAGTAGGAATAGGACTCTTGAGATCCTAATCCTAGTAGGATTAGAACTCCTAGTTCTGTTAGGAGTATAAAAGTTTAGTTTGTTCATAATTCTAGTTGAGTTAGAAATCCAAATCCTAGTTGGTTTAGGATTCCTAATTGGAGTAGAATTCTAGTAAGAAGTCTAGTGTTAGTAGAAGTCCTTTTGCTTACAAGGTTTTACTTTCCTACTTGGGAGAGGTTTTACTTATTTTAAGCACATAGGAGTCTAGCTTATGTTTATCTTTATTATTTAACTTTATCTTAGGCGTGTAGGATTAGGATAAGTTTGCTGATTTTTATCTTTCTTAGTTCTTGTACAATTAGGTTTCTTTTCAGTTCTATATATATGTAGTTCGAATATCATTAATAATATTCAGAGAATTTTGTTAAAGAGTTCAACTTAATTGTTCTTCATTGATTTTGGACATATTTTTCCAGAATTATTATTGTTTTAGGGAGTGAACCTAAACACAAGATCCTTGCTTTAAACGAGTGAAGTTTAGATTAAGCTTAGGTGAATTGTTTAGTGAGTGAAGCTAAATTAAATCATCTAAAAAACCTTCCTAATTCGAATCTTTGGTGAGTGAAGCCATAGTATTAGATTTAGAACTCTTAGTGAACCTTGGTCCAGTGAAGATCTAGGGAAGCTAAGCAAATTCCGTTCGCGGAATCATAGCAGCTACTCTAAAGCAATAATTAAAGGTAAAACTCAAACTTAAGCTTTCATAACTTCCAAAACAACTCAAAATGTTATAGGTTCCAACAAGTAATGAAATATCAAATCCATAATCAAACTACATTATTCAAAACTAAGAGACATGCAAGTCTCCAAAACCCCAAACAAGTTTAAATATCCTTGAGTCCTAACATCACATATGACTCCCTATTTTCATCATAAAACTCATCAACTAAGAATACTACGATGAGCTTTCTCTTATCTCCGACCCACACTCTGCTAGCCCAAGCAGTAATAAGTCTAGAAGTAATTGTTATCTGCAAAGATATTTATCAATATTTCCACAGTTAGTGGGGAGTAACTAGCAGTTCTCCCAGAACAAAAGACATCACAGTATATATCAGACATAGATTAATAAGAAAAAAATAAACAAGATCAAGTCAACTATAATACTCATCATGCAATAACATCTTAATAAACTTACAAGTAATACAAATGTATAGTTAATAAGAAGTAAATTGAATTAATAAATGAATCATCTCAAAAATACTTAAATGAAAATAAAGATATAGGTAAAACAAGTTTTTGAGTCAGAAACCGAACGCCAGTGGATCGCAACCCACTTCTTAAGGTTTGTCAGATCGCAACCTCTAGGTTAGCCTATGGGCTTACGTTCCCCGCTGCCTGTGTCTAAGAATGGCCAAACTCCCGATGCAGGGTAGTACACACAGCACTCCATGTCCTCTCGGACGACAACAATTAACCCAGTTTACCCCTAGATCGCAACCTAGGTGGTTGGCATTTTCTTCACCGAGACTACTTTTATCCTACCGAATGTTCTTTTCTCAAATAGAATCACAAACAACATAAAAGTATCGCTCATCTTAATAATGTTCATCAAAGGAATGCCAAACGGCCTTATACCCACAAAACATAAATAGATATTAATATCTTTTCAAAATTTCTCCACACTTTCTCAAAGAAATAAACTCACAAGCTTTACAATGATAACTTAAAACAACAAATACTTTTGTAGACACTTTAAGCACAAGTAATGACATGTGAAGAGTTATACATAACTTAAGTAGCATCAAACAAGCACATTCTACACCCTGATAATCATCAGCAATTATACATGTTATGCATACATTCAAATACATACGAATAATCTTACAATACAATACGCACAACCAGCAGTAACCCAGAACAATGTGCGCTCAGTGCAAGAGCTTGCATTCAGCGCAAGAGCTTGCGCTCCTCGCCACTCCCGTGCGTCTAACGCACAGACAACTGCGTCTGACGCCACTAAATGAACAACACTAAATTAACCGATTATTCATTGACTCCATAAAACGTATATAATTAATCATTTGTTACGTTAACCAACTTAAAAATAATGACAATAATCATGACAATAACAACATAAATCATCAGCCATCAAAAGAATGCAAAAAGACTCACTTAAACAAGGTTATTATTGTCATAATAATTAAATGATTAAACTTAATCCTTTAGCAAATAACACAATAAAAATTATTTAACAATTTAAACCAAACCCTATATTCTTGCAAAAGTTAATATAACACCTTCATAGCCATACTATTACCATAACAATTTTATTTCTAATTCTTGGACCTCAAAAGTAATTTTTTACAATAATTTCTAAATTACCCAATAAAACAATAAAATACTTAAAATTAAAAATAATCGCACAAAAATTACCAAATATTCACACAACATGCATAAACTCACGGTTCAACTAATTACGCAAAGAAATATATTTTTCGACTCTAATTCATAATATTCACGAATTATTTACCAACAACCACAACAATGCAAAAATAGAGAATTTAATTAATTAAACATGAAAACAGTAAGAAAAAATATTTTAAGACATGACACACATAACATGCCTCAATAAAAATAATAACAGTAATTATCAAACTCGCACACTAATTATTTAATAATTAATCCCTAAACACACAAATATCCGATTTAATTATTTAAATAGGAAAACCCCAAGCAAAAATTATATTACTGCATATAATATACACACAGCACACACAATGAACATTTACATGATTTTTCTTCAATAATTTCATGTGAAAATATAATTAAAACAATTTTCCTAACGAATTAATCTACTGCTGAAATTACTCTAATCTCTAGCGTTCTAAGATAACTACTAGTTACCTAGAACGTCGGGAGGAGATATGAGTCGAATGAGATATTCAAGTGCTATGCATGCAATCCAAGTCCCCTTCAGACCCGAAGGCACCGCGAACGATAATTAGGCAAATGAAAGAAGTAGAAAATATTAAGAACAAATTAATGAGAACAAATGAGAAGGAGAAAAAAGTAAAGAAACTCTTGGAATAGCCGTGTGAAATGGAGGAAATGACAGCAATATTTTTCGGAGATTTAAACAGAATTTTGGTGATTAAATGGATGATTTAAGGGGTTTAAATGATGATTTATGATGGAGGTTATGGGAGTTAAAGAAATATGAAGAGACAACAACTCAAAGGAAGAAATATCTTCCATTCTTCATCATACGGCCGACTGCCATATTGCCTAAGCCCACATAAATTTTTGGCCCTTTTGATCAACAATCCAAGTGACAAAAGGTCCGTTAAGCGTTAAAACAATAAAATTCCTAAATCGCGCCTAAACTTAAAAATAATTAATAATGAAAAATAATATTAACAAATTATATTGTAAATATAAATATAACTCACATAATAAGCACATCAAACAATAAAAATATTTCGTCTCCCAATAATTTATAAAAATCAAAATCATTAACTAGAAGAAAATAATAGTTTTAGGGAAAACTTTTGCGAAAAATCAGGAGCAAAATTATGAGGTGTTACAATCTTCCCTCCTTAAATAAAGTTTCGTCCTCGAAACTTTGAAAACACCAAACAAATAAAACAAACACACAACGAATACTTGAAACGAATAATTCCGGATATTTAAGTAGCATTGACTCTTCAGTTTCCCAAGTGGCTTCTTCGTACTTCTGACTTCTCCAAAGTACTTTAACCAAGGGAATCACCTTCCTTCTCAGAGCACTATCCTGGGGGTCCAAAATACGAACCGGTCGTTCCTCAAATGTCAAATTCGGCTCGATTGAGACCAACTCGACAGGAATCACATGCGAAGGACCACTATGATACCTGCGCAACTGCGACACATGGAATACATCATGAACCTTCGACAGCTCTGGCGCCAAAGCCAAATGATACGCGGCCTCCCCAGTTCATTGAAGAACCTCATAGGGACCCATATACTTCGGACTCAACTTGCCCCTTTGACCAAATCGCATCACTCCCTTCATAGGAGAAGCCTTCAGAAGCACCTTGTCTCCCAACCCAAAGGAAAGAGGTTTTCGTTGCAAATCTGCATACGACTTCTGCCTATCTTGAGCAGCCTTCATCTTAGGTTGAATTACTTTCACCTGCTCAACAGTATTGATAAGGCTCTATTTTATAGATGATTTCTGCCTGTTATATTACTTTTTAGTATAAGTTTTGAGACTTATAATATGTTTTCTTCTCATATTTTAATATTATAACAGTTGAGTTACTTGAGTTACAAAGTTGATTTAAAATATGAGAAATACGCTCAAGAAATTACTTGCTTGATTTTAATACTACTTATACATGTTAATTTGGTTTATCTAATATTTATAATAGTAGTATGTGTTTATTATGCAAATATATGCAAATAATTTATTTTGGAGCCTAAGTGTTTATTACATTAAACTATTTGTAGGAAAATTAGAAGAAGAAAAAGAGAAAGGAGTGCAGCCACATATAATAGAAGGAGAAAAAGAATACCTTTGTTGGGCCTAAAAGATCAACAGCAAGATGGCTAGCCACGTAAGACATCCAACAAAAAAAAGAATGAAAAGAAGGATTTTGGTTGGGGATATAAGGCAGCAGCCAAAGGAAATAAAAGAGGTCAACCTTTTATGCTGGGCCAAAACAAATAAAACGGGGGCATTGAAATAAAAGAAGAAAAAAAAAAACCTAAGACTAAAGGAGGAGCACGAGAAGTATAAGAGGAGATATAAATAAAACCCTTCAGAGGCATCAGGAGGGGGAGAAACGCAGAGGACGAGCGAGGCGAACGTAAGACGCAAGCACAACAGAGAGACGAGGAGATTGGAGACGCTAGACGAAGAAGACGAAGCGTCGTTCATCTGATTCTTCATCTGAATCTGGAGTTTCTTTCTCTCTTCTCTTAGTTCATGTTATTTAATTTTGTTATTATTATGCTCAATTTCAGATTTTCATTTTTAATTAGTTGGGTTAATTTAGTTTCAATGTCTAGCTAAATTTCTTTGTTCTAGGACTAGATGTAGTCTTTTATTTTCTGTCAATGATTTTAACTAAGTTGTTTGGATTGATTTATTTTTATTGCAATTTGATAATCTTGGTTTGTTTTCATATAATTGATTTGGCCAGTTGATTATATGTTTAAGATATTGGATTATTAGCGGAAGTGAAAGTTCAATATTAGTTCGTGGGATTATTAAACGTCAAGTAGTATAATTTTAGGAATAGTTATACACTTGGGGTGGTTTTATATGAATTTATTGTTCGTAATGGGTTTATATTAATTGGTATGACCACGGAAGTAGGCGTAAGATTATTATAAATACACGTTTTCTACCTTGGAAGAGGAGATAATATATTATAGGAAATTCGATCATTGCAATACAATAGTTTAAATCCGACAACTAGTTTAATTTCATTGTCGAAGGTAATTGGCGAAATCTAAGTCCTAGAACTATTTCTTATACTTGATTTATACCCATTGTCCGACGTCTTTAGAGTTAGAATTAGTATAATTCTTATTTTATTTTAGTTATTATCACTATTCACATTACCCGAATCGTCTAAATAATATTAGATTTTCTTAATTTGGTAGTTGATTATATACCTCCTTGTGGGAAACGATATCTTGCTTACCCTATATTTACTTTAATTGACCCGTACACTTGCGGTATTTTAAGGTATATTAGGGCCAACCAAGTTTTTGGCGCCGTTGCCGGGGAGGCAATAGTTCAATATCATACTAGAGGGACTTTAATATTAGTTTAGACTTTATTTTTTGTTAGCACTTGTTTTATTTTTCAATATAATTTTCTTTTTCCTTTTCATAAACGTTTTGTTAGTGATATCTTTGTGTTCTTGCGTTAGTAGTATTAGAATTTTGTAATAATTAGTTTCTTTTCCTAATCACTAGTAGTTGTGTTTCCTAATTATTTAACGTAGAAGTTGATGCACTTTTGGTGATTTTCCTTTTGCTCACAGAATAATTAATTTGAGTTCAAACTTTCTGATATTTATTAGTGTATGCCACGTACTAATCGTTCTTTGGTTTCATTTGATCCAGAGATTGAAAGAACAGCTCGTGCACTAAGGAAACAAAAGAGGTTGGAGCAAATACAAAAGCTGCTCGATTTTGATTTGGAGTACATCTTTTCTGAAGAATCTGACAGTAAACCCGTAGCGATGGGGGATGACAACAATGAAAAGCCTCTACGTGACTACGCAATGCCGAATGCTAGTGGAGCCCCTTCAAGTATTGTAAGACCAACTGTTACTACAAATAATTTTGAAATTAGTCCTGCTTTAATTCGTATAATTCAACAAGAACAATTTAGTGGACTAGATAATGAAGATCCTAATGACCATATAGGTAATTTTCTAGAAAAATGTGATACTCTTAAGCTGAATGGAGTAACTAATGATGCCATTAGATTAGGACTTTTCCCTTTCTCGCTAAAAGATAAAGCAAAAATATGGTTAAAATCTAATCCTGCTAATTCTTTTACTACTTGGGAAGATTTATCGGAGCTTTTCTTAGAAAGTACTTTCCCCCGGTAAAACCGCTAAACTAAGAAATGATATAACTAGTTTCATACGTAATGATGGGGAGTCTTTATATGAAGCTTGGGAAAGGTTTAAACATTTACAACGTCAATGTCCTCATCATGGTGTCCCAGATTGGTTGCTTGTGCAAACTTTTTATAATGGTCTGGAAGGAATCTGTTAGAATCACTATAGATGCGGCTGCAGAGGTGCTATAATGGGTAAAACTACTGAGGTAGCTAATAAATTATTAGAAGAAATGGCTTCAAATAATTATCATTGGTCTAATGATCGAAATAAACCAAGGAGAACTGGTGGTAAGTATGAAGCGTAAGGAATAAATATGTTAAATGCAAAAGTGGATAACTTAGTAAATTTGTTTACTAAAATGAATAATGTCAATTTCGTGTCTTCTTCTAATGTGACATGTAATATATGTGGTGGTGGCCATTTACCTACAGAATGTGCTAATACGGAACAAGCTCAATATGTTTCTAATTTTAATAAACCACCACAAAATGATCCTTACTCTAATACTTATAACCAAGGTTGGAGAAATCACCCTAATTTCTCTTGGAGAGACCAAGGACACCAAAATGCCAACTTTAGACCACCAAACCCACCTCGGCTTTCACCCAAAACAACCACAACAAGAAAGTAAATCATCATGGGAGTTGGCTATTGAAAAATTGGCTAATGCTACTTCGAAAGGATTGAAAATTGGAAACTAAAGTTGATCGATAGCTATTTCTAATAGAAATGTGGAAATGCAACTTGGACAATTAGCTAATGCAATTAACTCTAGAAACCATGGAGCCCTACCTAGTAAAAAGTAAGTCAATCCTAAGGAGCAAATCAAAGCCATAACTTTAAGGAGTGGTACAAAGTTATTCAAGTAAATGACAAGTCTAAGGAGAATATGGAGTTAAAAGAAAGTGAGCAAAACAATGAAGAACTAAATCATCCTCTCTTTCTCCCGTTAAACCTTATGTTCCTCCTATTCCTTTTCCTCAAAGACTTAAAAAGAATAAGGGTGCGTTCTCTTCACCTTAAAAAATTAAGTTTCGAGTCCAATAAGTTCGGTTCGGTCCGGATAAGTTCGGCCCGGGCCGGATAAGTTTCAATCGAGTCCAATCAGTGGCAATAAGTTCCAATCGAGTCTAATAAGGTTCAATAAGTTCCAATCGGGTGCAATAAGTTCCAATCGGGTCTAATAAGGTCCAATAAGTTCTAATCAGTGCAATAAGTTTCAATCAGTCTAATCGAGTCCAATAAGTTTCAATAAGGTCCAAATAGTCAATGATCAATAAATATTTGTATTATTGTCCATTATTTTATTATTCATATCACTATTAGATGATTATGTTATTATTAGAATTATAATTAAAGTACTACAATGATTATATCGTATTATACTTGTATTATTGTCTATTATTTTATTATTCATATTACTATTAGCCGATTATATTATTATTAAAAAATATTATAATCATGGTTAAATAAGGTTAACAATAATAATATCATAATTACAATATTTTGCAATTCGTCTTTAAATAACTAGAGATAATAACATGTTTTCGTTACTAATAACAATGAGTTCTACTACTTTAGTCATAAAACTAAGTGGAGTGAAAGATAAATTTTTCCATATGTGGCAATTTCTCACTTGTTAGCAATAAATGTTAATCAACTTTTGATTTTCTACTAGTGCTTTATGAAATCAAAACAAGACTATTAGATATATTAGTGGTGAAAGTTATGTATAGGCAAGTATATAAATAGTATATTTTTTTTTGTTAAATTGTTTATCATAAGAGATAATTAATAATTATTATTTTTTTAAAGGGCTTAATTTTAATAATTATTACTTCATAATAAATTTTGAGGGGTAGTATTTACGTTAGGGGTAATATTTATGTTATTACTCATTAATTTTTTTGTCTAATAAGGTCAAATAAGTTCCAATTAGGTCCAATAAGGTCTAATAAGTTTCAATCGGGTCTAATAAGGTCTAATAAGTTTCAATCGGTGGCCAATAAAGTCTAATAAGTTCCAATCGAGTCAATAAGTTTCAATCGAGTCAATAAGTTCCAATCGTGTCAATAAGTTTCAATCGGGGTCCAATAAGTTCCAATCGGGTTCAATCGGGTCCAATAAGTTGAATCGAGTCCAATCGGGTTTAATAAGTTCCAATCGGTCCGTTCGGGTCCAATAAGTTCGGTTCGTATAAGTTCGGTTCCGCCGAGTCCAATAAGTTGAAGAGAACGCACCCTAAGTCGGATAATCAATTTGAGAAATTTCTGAAAATGTTTAAAGAATTACAAATTAATATTCCTTTTGCTGATGCTTTACTGCAAATTCCTTCTTATTCTAAATTCCTTAAGAAATCATGTCTAAGAAAAGAAAACTTGAAGATTACGAAACCATTGCTTTAAGTGAGGAATGTAGTGCTGTTATTCAGAATAAGCTTCCGCCTAAATTAAAAGATCTAGGGAGTTTTTCTATTCCTTGTACTATTGGTGATATTAATTTTTCTAAGGCTCTTTGTGATTTAGGTGCGAGTGTGTCACTTATGCCGTTGTCAATATGCAAGAAGCTAGGACTAACTGATTTAAAACGCACTACTGTCTCGTTGCAACTTGCTGACAGATCTATTAAATATCCTCTAGGAGTAGTCGAAAATGTATTAATGAAGGTGGATAAATTTATTATTCCTGTTGATTTCATTATTCTTGATATGGATGAGGATGTTGATGTACCTATAATTTTGGGTAGACTATTTTTAGCTACGGCCGGTGCTATAATTGATGTTAAAAACGGTAAGTTAACCTTTTAAATTGGTGAAGAAGAGGTGCGTTCAATTTATTCCAATCTTCTAAATATCCTTCTTTACTCGATCATGTATTTCGAGTTGATTTGCATGATGAATTAGATGCATAAGAGTTTAACAAGGTTACTTTCAACGATCCTCTTGAGACATGTTTAGTAGGTGAACATTATGGAAATGATGCAGAGGTAAGTGAGATGGCTCTTGCATTAGAGGCCCGTCCTCCATGGAAGAGAAAAGGTAATTATTTTGAGGAGCTCGGTAAAGGTAATGTTCTTCCCCCTCCTTCTTTAGTGCAACCTCCTATTCTTGAACTTAAGCCTCGCCTACACATCCGAAATATGCATATTTAGGTGATAATAATACACCTTTTCGTTATTGTGAATGCTTCATTAATCGATGAACAATTGAATAAGCTACCGCGTGTTTTAAGAGAAAGAAAAAGAGCATTAGGTTGGAGTATTTCGATTTAAAAGGAATTAGCCCATCTGTTTGCATGCATAAAATATTAATGGAAGATGATTTTAAACCTTCGTCCAAAATCAAAGACGCTTAAATCCCAATATGCAAGAAGTAGTTAAGAAAGAAATTCTCGAAATGGTTAGATCTTTGGAATTGTTTATCCTAAATCGATAGTTCATGGATTAGTCCTGTTCAAGTTGTACCTAAAAAGGGTGGAATCACAGTAGTGCCTAATAATAATAATGAACTAATTCCCACTAGGACGAGTCACTTGTTGGATAGTATGTATTGACTACGTAAAACTTAATGGTGCCACTCGTAAAGATCATTTTCCACTACCCTTCTTAGATCAAATGTTAGAAAGAATAGCCGGATTTGAATACTATTGTTTCCTTGATGGTTACTCCGAGTTTAACCGATTCCTAAGTGGCTCCTAAAGATCGGGAGAAAACCACATTTATTTGCCCTTATGGTACCTATGCGTTTCGTAAAATGCCTTTTTGGATTATGTAATGCACCCGCTACCTTCCAACGTTGTATGATGTCTATATTTTCGATTATATTGAAAAAATCATGGAAGTTTTTATGGATGATTTCTCTGTTTTTGAATCTTCTTTTGATAATTGCCTAGCTAATCGTCTCTTGTCTTGCAACGTTGTGAAGAAACTAATTTGGTTTTAAATTGGGAAAAATGTCATTTTATGGTACAAGAAGGGATTGTGCTCGGGCATAAAATATCTAAGAGTGGTATTGAGGTGGACCGTGCAATAATAGAAGTAATTGAAAAACTTCCTCCACCTTTAATATTAAGGGAATTCGAAGTTTTCTAGGACATGCTAGTTTCTATAGACGTTTTATTAAAGATTTTTCTAAAACTTGTTAACCCTTATGTGATCTATTGAACAAAGACACCCCCTTTGATTTTAATGTTGATTGTTTGCATGCTTTTAACAAGTTAAAACAAGAGTTAATTTCAGCACCTATTGTAATAGCCCCCGATTGGAATTTACCTTTTGAATTGATGTGTGATGCGAGCGATTATGCTCTTGGTGCCGTACTAGGACAAAGAAAAGATAAAAAAGTTGCATGTGATTTATTATGCTAGTAAAATGCTTAATGATGCTCAATTAAATTATGCAACTACCGAAAAAGAATTACTTGCTGTTGTTTTTGCAATGGATAAGTTTAGATCATATCTTATAGGGTCTAAAGTAATTGTTTACACAGATCACTCGCCTTAAAATACTTGTTAGATAAAAAGGATGCTAAACCTAGACTTATTCGCCGGATACTTCTACTACAAGAATTTAATTTAGAAATTAAAGATAGAAAAGGTGTTGAGAATCCAAAGGGCAAGGCACCACTTATCTAGACTCGCAAATTCATGAGAAAGGTAATGCAATACCCATTAACGATAGCTTCCCCGATGAGCGTTTCTTCGGTAGTTTCTAACCTCCCTTGGTACGCCGATTTGGTGAACTATTTGGTGCGTGGTATTATTCCCCCGATTTTAGTTATCAACGTAAGAAGAAATTTATGTGGGATGTTAAGCATTATTTTTGGGAAGAACCTTTGTTATACACGTTTTGTGCCGATGGTATAATTAGACGTTGTATTCCCCGAAGAAGATATAGAAAGAATATTGCTTCATTGTCATTCTTTAGAGTGTGGTGGTCATTTTAGTACTAACAAGACAAAAGAGCTAAAGTTTGGCAATCTGGATTTTATTGGCCTACTATGTATAAAGATGCAAGAAACTTTGTTGCTAAATGTGATAGATGTCAAAGAGTTGGTAATATATCTAAGAGAAATGAAATGCCTATGAATATTATTCTTGAAGTTGAACTCTTTGATCTTTGGGGAATAGATTTTATGGGTCCTTTTCCTCCTTCTCTAAACAATAGATACATTTTAGTGGCAGTTGACTATGTATCAAAGTGGGTTGAAGCTATAGCCACTCAAACCGATGATTCAAAGGTTGTTATGAATTTTATCAAAAAGAACATATTTTCCAGATTTGGTGGTCCTAGAGCAATATTAAGTGATGGAGGCTCTCATTTCGCAATAAGCCACTTGATAGTCTTTTAAGAAAATACGGGGTAACTCATAAAGTAGCTTTAGCTTATCACCCTCAAACAAATGGTCAAGTAGAGCTTGCTAATAGGGAGTTGAAGCAAATTCTTGAGAAAACAGTCAATAACTCTAGAAAAGATTGGTCTAGTAAGATAGATGATTCTCTTTGGGCCTATAGGACAGCCTTTAAAACACCTTTAGGCATGTCTCCCTATAGGCTAGTGTATGAAAAATCTTGCCATCTCCCGGTAGAAATCGAACACAAGGCTTATTGGGCTATTAGAGAGTTAAATATGGACCTTAAAGCTGCTGGAGCTAAAAGACAATTACAACTTAGTGAGTTGGAAGAATTCAGACTAGATGCCTATGAGAATGCTAAATTATATAAAGAGAAATCGAAACTTTGGCATGATAAACACTTCAAACCTAAAGAATTTGAAGTAGGCCAAAGAAGTTTTACTTTTTAATTCGCGACTTAAACTGTTCCCCGGAAAGTTACGATCTAGGTGATCCAGCCCCTTTACTATTGTTAAACTTTACCCTTATGGTTCGGTTGAATTGCAAGGTCAAAATGACATTTTTAAAGTAAATGGTCACCGTCTCAAACCTTATCTTGCAGGTGAACTATTACCTAAAGGAGTAACTTACTCCTTGGAAGAGCCCATTGCAACATGACTTTCAAGATAGTCAAGCTCGTGACTTTAAACATGTGCTACTTGGGAGGCAACCCAAGCTCGTTTACATTTTGTTTCCTTTTCTTTCCCTATTATTAGTATTGTTATCTTGTTTTTCTTTTACCTTTCTCTTCCCAATTGCAGGTAGTTAAAATTAAATAATTACATCGAGTAAGTTAAATTTCAGCAACTGCAGATGTCTTCTATGTTCTGCTGCTTATAGTCATGCACCGGCCAACACCTACATGGCGGAGAACATCTTTGCAATCTAAATACACGAGGTTGTATTTCTCCTTTTCTTACTTATTTTTTTTCCGTTTCTGTTGGCTGCATTTTTTTTACAACTCTTTCCCCTATTCCCCTGGATGGATGTTGAGAAGTACATTGAGGACAATGTTTATAATAAGTGTGGGGGAGAGGATTAAGCTTTGGATTGCTGGATTTGATGTATTGTTGTGATGTTGGTATTAATTTATATGAAGAAACGAGTCTAGAAAATGAGGAAATCTCATTGGAATATGTCATATTTTAGGGGGAGGCGTCGCCAAAATTTGCACGTAAATTTATAATTTTCGTGTCTGATATTGATTTGAAGGTAAATTCCGTTAGCTTAATTTGACTGAAAAGAAAAAAAATCATTTTTTGAAATTGAATTTTAAAAAAAAAAAATTCTAGTTTTGTTGCAAGTTAATGGGTTTTATGTTGACTGATTTGGAGAATTGCATAGTATCATTATGTAAGTGTTTGGTAAGTGGTAAGAATGGTTATTTATGATTTGATTGTGATTGACTTGGTGGACATCTATAGCCATTGTGAGACTTTTGAGCTTTTTAATAGACTAAAACATATATATTAGTCTCTATTTTTTTTTTCATGAGAGTGTGTGTTAGTTCCTGGTGAAGTATAGACTCTTGAATTTGCATTGGTTTCTTCGAGACCACATTGAAGCATGAGCATGCATAAAAATGATTAAGGTGTTCTTTTTTGTCGAACCACATTTAGCCTAAGCCACCTACATTATCATCTCTCTTTCTAAAGCCCCTCTGAGCCTTAAGCCTATTTCTTTTGTTTAAACCACATTACAAGCTTATATCCTAAACACATGTCCTAACCAAAGCTTTGAGCTAGTGGAATATAATTTGGTGTTTGGAGTACTGTTTGTGAAGGGTATAAAAAAAACAATAATTATTATGGAGGTGGTGTTTTATGTTTTATGTTTTATATCAATGATCATTATGAGATTGTGAAAAATACAATAAAGTGGACTGTTGGAAAAAAAAAATAAGAACAACATAGAAGAATTTATGGAAGTAGTAAAGAAAGAAAAAGAAGAAAGTACATATTTTTATTGGTGTTTGCTATTCAAATATATTGTTATGGTGAAGAAGTTAACTTATATTGCAAATATTTGAGGAGTTGGAGTTTTGGTTGTGGCCATTAATTTTCGGCATTGTTATCAATTGTTACTCTACATAGCTCTTAAGCTTTTGAGCACCAAATTCTAAATACTCCCTACCCTCTCACCATAGCCTTACATTACAACCCTCTAAAGTCCTTTTGATTTTTGTATGCTCTATGTCTTACTAAGTAGTGGAGGATTGAACGATATGCAAATTTAAAGATGATATATTTCATTTCGAGTCGACTTTGTAGGTTTTGAGTGATAATTATTATACCCTAAACACATGAGTGTTTATAATTTTTTTTTATTTTCACAACTAAAGTGAGAGTTCACCAAGTTAATTACTCAATTACTCAAATCTTGAATATGGTTGTGGTAAGATTGAATGGAAACACTAATACATGAAGTACTATGCCTTTTGAAGAGTTGGTTGGTCTTTGGCTCATTGCTTGTGATGTCTAAACAATGTTTTTGAAAAAAAAAATTTGTTTCTATAAAAGTTATTCTTGGTCTTTGTGAAAACTTTCAGTTAAGTTGTGGCTCCTTATACTAGAATTTGCCTGAAAAGTCAGTCAGTTGGAAAGTTAAAACTTATATTGATAGATAGATCGTCGCATTATATAGTCCTAGTTTGCTCGGCGACTAAGAAACCTTAAGTGTGGGAGTTGATAAGCGCTCTATTTTATGGATGATTTCTCACTCGTTATATTACTTTTTAGTATAAGTTTTGAGACTTATAATATGTTTTTTTCTCATATTTTAATATTATAACGGTTGAGTTACTTGAGTTACAAAGTTGATTTAAAATATGAGAAATACGCTCAAGAAATTACTTGCTTGATTTTAATATTATTTATACATGTTAATTTGGTTTATCTAATATTTATAATAGTAGTATGTGTTTATTATGCAAATATATGCAAATAATTTATTTTGGAGCCTAAGTGTTTATTATTTTAAACTATTTGTAGGAAAATTAGAAGAAGAAAAAGAGAAAGGAGTGCAACCACATATAATAGAAGGAGAAAAAGAATACCTTTGTTGGGCCTAAAAGATCAACAGCAAGATGGCTAGCCACGTAAGACATCCAACAAAAAAAAAGAATGAAAAGAAGGATTTTGGTTGGGGATATAAGGCAGCAGTCAAAGGAAATAAAAGAGGTCAACCTTTTATGCTGGGCCAAAACAAATAAAACGGGGGCATTGAAATAAAAGAAGAAAAAAAAAGAAAAGAAAACCTAAGACTAAAGGAGGAACACGAGAAGTATAAGAGGAGATATAAATAAAACCCTTCAGAGGCATCAGGAGGGGGAGAAACGCAGAGGACGAGCGAGGCAGAACAGAAGACGCAGCACAACAGAGAGACGAGGAGATTGGAGACGCCAGACGAAGAAGACGAAGCGTCGTTCATCTGATTCTTCATCTGAATCTGGAGTTTCTTTCTCTCTTCTCTTAGTTCATGTTATTTAATTTTGTTATTATTATGCTCAATTTCAAATTTTCATTTTTAATTAGTTGGGTTAATTTAGTTTCAATGTCTAGCTAAATTTCTTTGTTCTAGGACTAGATGTAGTCTTTTATTTTCTGTCAATGATTTGAACTAAGTTGTTTGGATTGATTTATTTTTATTGCAATTTGATAATCTTGGTTTGTTTTCATATAATTGGTTTGGCCAGTTGATTATATGTTTAAGATATTGGATTATTAGCAGAAGTGAAAGTTCAATATTAGTTCGTGGGATTATTAAACGTCAAGTAGTATAATTTTAGGAATAGTTATACACTTGGGGTGGTTTTATATGAATTTATTGTTCGTAATGGGTTTATATTAATTGTTATGACCACTGGAAGTAGGCAAAGATTATTATAAATACACGTTTTCTACCTTGGAAGAGGAGATAATATATTATAGGAAATTCGATCATTGCAATACAATAGTTTAAATCCGACAACTAGTTTAATTTCATTGTCGAAGGTAATTGGCGAAATCTAAGTCCTAGAACTATTTCTTATACTTGATTTATACCCATTGTCCGACGTCTTTAGAGTTAGAATTAGTATAATTCTTATTTTATTTTAGTTATATATTATCACTATTCACATTACCCGAATCGTCTAAATAATATTAGATTTTCTTAATTTGGTAGTTGATTATATACCTCCTTGTGGGAAACGATATCTTGCTTACCCTATATTTACTTTTATTGACCCGTACACTTGCGGTATTTTAAGGTATATTAGGACCAACCAAGTATCCTGAATAAACTACGGGCCCAAAATCAACGAATCACTGATGTCGCTCCAACAATTAGAACTACGACACTTCCTTCCATAAAGAGCCTCATTATGGAGCCATTTGAACACTGGCTTGATAGCTGTTGTTATAAGAGAACTCCATCAAACTAAGTGACTTGACCCAAGATTGTTGAAATTCCAAGGCACAAGCACGAAGCATATCTTCCAAGGTCTGAATAGTTCCCTCAGTTTGACCATCGGTCGCAGCATGAAATGCAGTACTAACTACTAAGCTTCAACTTCGAACCAAATGCCTCTTGCCAAACAGTCCATAAATGAGATAGAAACCTCGGATCACGATTAGAGACGATGTCTTTGGGTACTCCATGAAGACGAATAATCTCATTAGCATAGGTTTCGGCCAACTCTTCCATAGACCAAGTGTTCTTCATCGCAATAAAACGAGCCACTTTGGTCAATCGATCCACAATCACTCACATAACATTCTTCCCACCAGCAGCCCTTGGCAAACCCTTCACCAAATCCATCGAGATAGAGTCGAATTTCCAGGCAGGAATAGGGAAAGGTTGCAACAAACCACCAGGCCTTTGATGCTCAATTTTCACTTTCTGACAGACCAGACACCTAGCTACAAACTCGCCACCAAAAATTAACCTTCAAACCCTTATAAAGCTTGTCACCACGAGGATGAACAGAATAAGGAGTACTATGAGCCTCCTCAAGAATTTTTCTCTTAAGCTCACCATCATTGGGCACACACCAACGCCCCATAAACCTCGAGCTCATCAACACAAATCTCGAAATTCTCTGCGCAACCTTCCATCTTTGCCTCACAGATCTTATCTAGCTTCGGATCATTCTTTTGCTTGCTTCTCGAGTCCAAAAAAACTCGGGCTTAGCACTCATAGAACCCAACATCGTGAACACATGACCCTGGGGAACAACTTCAATATCAAGCTTGCGAAATTCTTCGCACAATTCACGAGGCACTAGCATAGCAGCGTTTAAAGAATGCTTATTCTTGCGACTCAGAGCATCCGCCATTTTGTTTGCCTTACCCTCTTGGTAATCCAGGGTCAGATCATAATCCTTGATCAATTTAAGCCACCTTCTCTGCCTCATATTAAGATCACGCTATGTGAAGGTGTACTTCAGGCTCTTATGGTCAGTATACACCTTACACGGAATACCATACAGATAGTGTCGCCATATCTTAAATGCAAACACCACAGCCGCTAACTCCATATCATGGGTCGGATAATTCCTTTCATGCACTTTCAGCTGCCTCGAAGCATAGGCTATTACCTTCCCTTGTTGCATCAAGACACAACCCAAACCACTCTTCGATTCATCACTGAACACTTCATACCCAACACCCTCAGATGGCAGAGTAAGAACAAGAGCAGAGGTTAAACTCTTTTTCAACTTCTGAAATGCCCTTTCAAAATCTTCAGACCAGACAAACTTGCAGTCCTTACGCATCAAGCGAGTCAGAGGTTGAGCTATCTTGGAGAAATCTTGAATGAATCTCCTATAATAACCAACAAGTCCCAGAAAACTCTGAACCTCGGTCACATTTTTAGGACTCTCCCACTCGACCACAACCATGATCTTAGTGGGATCCACCTTAACTCCTTCCTTGCTGATCACATGCCCCAGAAAAGCAACTTCCTTCAACCAGAACTCACACTTAGATAGCTTCGCGAACCACTTTTGCTTCCGCAGAACATCCAACACCAGCCTCAAATGCTTCGCATGCTCCTTCTCGTCCTTAGAGTTAACGAGAATGTCGTCGATAAACATGACTACACAAGTATCTAAGTACTCGTGGGAAGAACGATTCATTTGATCCATGAAAATCGCAGGAGCATTCGTGAGACCGAAAGGCATCACTTCAAATTCATAGTGACATATCTAGTGCGGAAAGCAGTCTTCGGAATATCCTCCTTCTTAACTGGGATTTGATGATATCCGGATCTCATATCGATCTTGGAAAATACCCCAGCACCTTTCAATTGATCAAACAGATCTTCAATGCGAGGTAACGGATATTTATTTTTGCTTGTTATCTTATTCAGCTCATGGTAATCAATGCACAGACGCATACTCCCGTCTTTCTTCTTCACAAACATAACATGAGCACCCCAAGGAGACACATTAGGCCTTATGAAGTCCTTATCTACCAGCTCTTGGAATTGAGTTTTCAACTCTTGTAACTCAGACGGCGCCATTCTATATGGAGCCTTAGATATAGGATCAGTACCCGGTATTAAATCAATGCAGAACTCCACATTTTTTCTGGAGGGATACCTGGCAACTCTTCAGGAAATACATCAAGATAATCCTGAACCACCGGAATTCTCTCGAGCTGCTCTTCAGATGACAAATCCTTCACCATACAAAGGTATACCACATCACCCTTCTTACGCATCTTCCACATTCTCAAAGCGGACACCAACTTAACACCCTTCTTCACCACAATGCCTGAATAAGAAATCCTATTACCTTTAGAATCTCGGAGCACCACCTTCTAGTCACGGGATTGAATACAGGCATGATACTTTATAAGAATTATTTTGGGAGTAAGGATTATTTCCATATTGGTGATTTGGATTATTTTGTAAGTATGAGTTATTAGGATTAGAATCCATAATATTGACTTAATATAAATAATTTTAGGTATGAGAGAGTGATTTGAAAGAAAAGTAGGTTGAGAAAAAGTGTGGTAAAATATATGAAATTTGGGCTCAATTTATAGATAAAAATATCTTATACCCGTTATTCTATTTTATTATTATTATAAGCTGATTTTTTTTATTAACGTTACAAATTTTCATAACTTTAAAATATTACCGTTAATATTCAAAATAAAACTCAGCAACATTTAATCCATAATTGCTGCCTTGCAGGTACACGCGGCGGCTGGAGGTTTGCTATGTCAGGGCCACTGACAGCAAACAGCTCATTTACACGCTATGAGAGGATGAAACGCACAACTTTATGCTTTCTAACTCTATCTCCTTCTCCCTTTTCTTTTATACGCCTCGTTTAACTAGTATGCACGCCATCCGAGATTTATTTGGTTTGGCAGACAGGACCAACCAACCCCAAGAGCCAATTGCCCCAATGGTAAAACCAAGTAAAGCTAGTCCCTGTTCTTTTGGACTTATTTTCAGTTCAGTTCAGTTCAGTTCCGTTCCGTTTAGTTCAATTCCGTTTTGCTCCGTTCAGTTCAGTTCAGTTCAGTTCATTTCAATTCAATTCAGTTCAGTTCAGTCAAGTAAAGTTAAGTAAAGTTAAGTTAAGTTTAGTTCAGTTCAGTTCAAGTCAGTTGTTGTTGTTCAGTTGTTGTTGTTCAGTTCAGTTCAATTCAATTCAATTGTTGCAGTTCAATTGTTATTGTTCAGTTGTTGTTGTTCAGTTCAGTTCAATTACTTATTATTATTATTATTATTATTATTATTATTATTATTATTATTATTATTATTATTATTATTATTATTATTATTATTATTATTATTATTATTATTATTATTATTATACTATTAATTATTATTATTATCATTATTAGTTACTATTATTATATTATTGATTATTGTTATTAGTATTATTAATATTAATTATTATTGATATCAAATAATAATATTAATAATAATAATAATTATTATTATTATTATTATTATTATTATTATTATTATCATTATTATTATTATTATTATTAATTATTATTATAATAATTATTAATATTAATTATTATTATTATTAATATTAATATTAATATTAATTATTTTTATTTTTATTGATACTAATTATTCTTATTACTATTATTATCATCATCATTATTATTATTATTATTATTATTATTATTATTATTATTATTATTATTATTATTATTATTATTATTATTATTATTATTATTATTATTATTTCAATTCGGTTCGTTTCGGTTTAGTTCAGATTCTCTCAGTTCAAAAGAACGGGGCCCTAATATTACTTTTCATAGACCAAGTAAGACCGACCCCATTGTAGATGCTCTAAAGCTATGTGCTCCAATACATAATCGGTAACCCCACACAAACACTAAGGGTTCGTTTGGTTCAAGATATGGAATGGAAAGGGAATGAAAACAAAGGAGGGAAATGGTAATAAAAATGGTTACATTTAGGCATTGTTTGGTTGAGCTTTTTTAGGGCCTGGAAACGTATTCAATAATCTAAATCCATTACTCCTTGTTTGGTTTGGGTAGTGGGTAACCCATTATCCTTACTTGAAGGTAACCCAAACCCCCAAAATGTTACCCTCCCAGTTAGAGTAGTAACAAAATCCTTTCCATTCCTTGTAAGTGATTCCTTTTTCCATTGTTGAACCAAACACCTAATAAAAGTAACAATTATTGTTACCATTCCTCCCCCTTACTTGATTCCATTCCCTTTCCATTCCTCTATTTGAACCAAATCCCCCTTTATTGGGTGTTTGGTTCAAGCCATAAAATGGAATGGTAACTATTATCACCAACTAATGGATTTTGTTACTTAAGGGGGAGGGGAAAGTAACAAATTGGGTGAGTCCATTACCATCAAGTAATGGTGATGGATTAGCGAGGGGTTGAACCAAACATGAAGAAAGGGAATCGGTAATTGTTTCCGTTTGGACCCTAAAAATAGTGAACCAAAAGGGCTCTAAAACCCACTCGCATCCATTATACGGAAGCATAACCCCAGGAATCTGAATATCATGAAGGAACCACAAAGTTAACAGTTTGTGCAAGGCAAAATGTCTTGTAAATAAAGGTCAGTTGTTGGGAACAATTCTTTAGGACCTGCAATAATTTAGCTGCTGCTGGTATCGCCCAGGGCAACAGTAGCTGCGGTGAATCCGTAATGGATGAGTACCATAACAGTTTTCATTGAACAGATAGGCCTGTTTTGGTGTGTGAGCCAAAGACAGCTCTGATTTGGCTAGCGAATAGTGTCCTTCAAGCAGGGAAATGCGTCTGTAATAATCCCCATTGTGGTAGGAGTTCCCTCATGAGAGTTGATGTGAGCACACTCTGAACCTTTATAAAGAAAAGCTTTCCCAGCAACTTACTTGTAGCTCCCACAAATAGTTATAATAAATTTTTTACTTGTACTTGAATATTATGCTAGTAATTCTTGAATCGTTACGGAAATTTTCCCAACATTATTCAGGAAAATTGTTCTACAATTTCTATCTTAAAAGCAAGCAAGAAACCAAATCAAACTTTTATGACAGCACGTGCAAAAATGATCAAAGCATATAATGCATGTTGCTATGAGCACCTGCAATTAGCAGTATCAATAATTTACAAAGCTAACGCTCAAGAGGGCACTACAATTTCGACCAATTTGTACATTACTAATTTCCACTCAACTAACTGTACATTCCTATGCTAAAATCTTATGGAAATGTTACCATCTCCACTAAGATTTTGTTCACAACTTTAACTTTACATCTCAGAAACACATCTATCAACCCGCTGCTAAGGGCCGTTATAGCTCAAGTCAACCTATCAATGAATTTCGTGTCCTTGACTATGAAAACCATAATGAATGTTACATCGAAGTGTTATACAAGAGCTACACGGAGTCTGCTAGACCCAGTAGTTCATTCCACAATGATTAAGAAACTTTGTCTAAAACTGTGACATAGGGTTCCTCTTTAGTAGTCTTGACTGCAAGATTTAAAGAGGGGTAAGTTCACACGAGCTTACAACAGGAACTAACTAAATTGAACATTTGAAATGCAATTCATACCTTGACTTTTGTCGATCTCCAGCTCCCCGGACTGTGCTGCTGAGACCGATATTCATATTTTTTAATGGAATTTATATCAACTGTTTGATCTGGACATGAACTGTTATCGATCAAAGATTCCTACAAGCATATCAGGTATGGTTAGTTCCTAAATTACAGAATGACCTAAGATAACACATTTAAGACAAGATCTGAACCTATCAGGTCTCTATTCATTCTTTTCTAAGCTCATATGTTAACAGTACTTTGTAATCATAATCAATAAAGATGGAAAAAAAAGTTCTTTGAAAAGCATCTTGCCCTCAAAATGAGCACACTATACACCATGGCTGCACATAAGCTCGTTGCATTACTGCTTAGTACATACTCACCAAATAACTAAAGTAACCAGTGAAATACCTTGCTCTCTAATCCTGGGCAACTCTTAACTTCCAAACGATCATAGTAAAAGAGTACCTGCACAAAAGAACAGATTATTGGAATAATAGGATAGCAATGAAGAAACTAGTTCTGAGGCGCTTACATCCCCACCCCAATAAAGCAGCGAAAGAAAAGGAGATATTGAAGAGAGAAAGGGGGGAGAAAGGAGGAAAAAAGGTTTAAAATTAATTAAGGCAATTCCTAAAAGTGTTGAAATATAGTAATACTTTTCGAAGAAGAAAAGGAAAGATAAAAATAAAAATAAAAAGGCCCTGCCAACAATCTAAATTTTAAGCAGGTAACTTGTCGATAGTCCTTACCTTACCAATCAACTGGATATTTGACGCATCAGCAGCCATGATCTGCACTCCTAGACAGTCGTTGGGAGAAATGCAGAAAGGGCAGAATATGGAATTGTATACACAGCCATCTTCCCGGCACCAGATACCCTGTCTTGGGATATCTTTGTTATTCCTGTTATAAAGTCTCTGATCAACTGACAAATTATCCACTATCAGAACTGGCACAAGAGATGGTGAAGTCTGCAGACATTCTTGCTCATTTCCTTTGAATAAACTAGTCAAGATAATTTTTGATAGTGAAGTCAAGAAACATGTGACATATGAGCTGTTTCCAGGAAGTCCTAGTGGGTTTCTGCAGAGTGAACAAAATATTTGTAATCTTTGATCCAGACAGAGACTGCCACTTTTGGAAAATAGATCACACTCATTCGCCACGGAAAATTGAATGCTAGGCTTAAGTTCACATGCTGAGAAATTAACCTCCGAAAATCTTGTTCTTTGATTTTCATTGTCATTCAACACGGAATTATCAGTCATTCTTAAGTCCTCGGTATTTTCTGCAGTCACCACGTCAAACTTCATCTTCTGAATCGAGTTCATCTGCTGTGAATTAAGCAACATCCGCCTTTTATGGGCATGAGAATTAACACTCAAATTTGCGGATGATTCTATTTTCTGAATTAACCCTTTGGTGTTTTCTCTGCCACTTCTTTCTGGAGTCACTTCAGCACACATCACTTTTGAAGGAAATTGAGTGGAATCTGTTAAAGACACATGACTTGCTTGATCAAACTCATCAAAGGTCTGGATTACGGTGGAATGAGAATCGTCCTCATTCATGGTTCCTTCAGGACTAGCTACAGTGTAGTTTCCACTTATAGGAGTCTCCTTAATGACAGAAACTTCTAGCCTTTCTTCAAAATTTGCTGCGAACGGAGTTTCCCAGCACCTGAAAATGAAGGAAACCATGACAATACTATCCCGAGAAACCATTGTCATTGAGTACTAAGATTGAGAAAGTAATTCACATGCAAAGAAACCGTAGCACAAAAATAAGATTTTCATGAAATATTCAAGCAGAAACAGAAAGATGCACATTGCACAATTTATGATATACATTGAAGGATGAGCTCAACTCAACGGCAATTTCAGTAACACAGCAGGAAAGATACTAAATTGTCTTTAAGCTAGGGTATTGTCTCCGAGTACTAAACTACTAACTCCAGGTCAAGGGTCAGTGAGGGGCTAGTTAAGAGACTTAGAGCATCCTCCTTCACTACCTAAACTATTTTCCATAGTAAATATATAATTCAGCAGTTGGAGGTAATTGAAAAAAGATTTTGATTACTGCAAAGAATGAGTTACATCAAACCATTTTAGCCAATAGATTTTTTGAACCCATGATTCACATTGAGCATGCCCACATAACCAGTGGAAGAAGATTAGAAAATACTTCTCTATATTTTAGTAGTTGCAACACTTTCCTTTTTAGGAAGATTTAAATTAGTTACACATTTACACCATTATCTTATTTGGAAAGGGATTTCTCTCTATATCTCCCCTCATCACATGAGCACATTTCCCAACTCTCTCCTAAGTAATGCGCTGCAGGCTTATATATCGGGATATTACACTCCATCTCTCTCCTCTATCCCCCCGCCCCATTTTGCAACTATCAGAAAATGAAGGGTGTACTTAAAATTTATGAACTGTAAAGATAACCTCAGTTCTAGAAAGTGTCAAAAAATCATTCTTAATTGGAGGTTCTACAAAAAGGAAGGTTTCTTAAAGCTTTCAATATCAGTAGTAGTAAATAGAGCACACAAGCTTCACCTCAGAACCTCCCCACTATGGCAATCTACGTTAATCTCATTCTGGTTGTCAATATCTTCCTCATTTACTGGTGCAGACTCTTGAATTCCATCGTTTCTTTGAGATCTCACAGACATATAACCAGAGCCTGCGTTAGCTGAGCCTGATAGACAATGAGAACGTCTAGTAGATGGCATCTTCATGCTGCCAGAAACAAATCTCTTTTCGCTGACTTGTGATTTGGTCAATGCCTGGCTTTTCTTTTCAACGGATTTATTAACAGAACCATCAGGAGGAATATTTTCTAAATCAGCAACAGGATCTTGTACCTTACTAGAATTGCCAATCCTCTCCTGTGGATGAGCAGAAATTAGATCTTTAAGAGAAGGGAATACTTAACTGTGGCAAGGACGAGAAATAAAAACATCAACATGGAGCGTTTTGTTTGACCTTAGTGTTACAGAAGAAGGATTTCAATCCATCAACTGATGTTTCAAAGTTCTCATATGTTCTGATTGATTTCCTCAGCCACTTAGAGATGTAGATTGTATTTCTTTCCTCACTGAATCTCTCATCTGCAGCACATTAAGTGAAGAGCCTTCACCAAAAGTTGTATAAAGCAGAAACGTACTACCAAAACTTGCTAAGATAGGAATTAGGAAGAAACTAAAACAAGGAAACAGTAACAGAACACAAGAACTAAAGATTCACTTTGCACATTCAAATTTGTCAAGACTCAAGAACAATTCTTAAGTGAGACCTTGCTTTTAATGTCATGTACTGTATTGCAACAAACTCCTTTTGACACTGTGTCATATATGGACAAGGATCAATATGACAATATCAAAAAAAAAAAAACCAGGGTCAAGGCGTTAGGCAGAGAAAAGCAAGACATGGGATTCACTTCAATCGATGAGAGAAGTGGAAGCAAGGAAAAGTAAATTTTTTTAAAAAAGAAATATTAACTTTTGAGATAATCATGATCATGAGGTAAAATGATAATGTACTTTCAGAAAATAGTCATCCAGTAGGTCTGGATTTCATCTTCAACGTAAATTAAATAAAATTTAGTAGATTCAATCACTGAACAATGCCCACGCATGCAATGTAATGATGGCACACGACAGGATTGATTGTACTGATTTTAGTGGGTGGAGTGGGTTTCATATGCCAACTTCACGAAGCTCTGATTTATATAAAAGTAAACGTACAATATAATAGCTAGCAAGAAAAATGTTAAGAGATTTAAATAAAATCTTTTACAATATACTTCCTCTGTTTTTTTTAAGTGCAACACTTTGACTTTTACACTATTCACACACCTCACTTTGACCGTATGTTTTTACTAATATATAAAAACAAAAATGATTACATAAAATGTTGTTGGATTTTTTTCAATAAATATTTTCATAATAATTTCATAATATCAACTTTTATAACTTTTACAAATACATAATTAGAGATATTTATGGTCAAAGTTGTGTGTTGGCAAGCGTGAAAGTCAAACTGTTGCACTTAACTAGAAACAGAGGTTAGTATTCTTTGTGAAGAAACTCTTTTACTGGAGATACAGTAACACTGTTCTATTGTCAAAAGTCAAAACAACTCAATACGGCCTCATCCCCTGACCTCCACACCTGACCCTGCCTTTTCAGACAATAAAAGATACTGCTTCATCACTTTCCAAATCTGACCTTGCCTATTTGGACACTCATTTGTAAATCTCACTTCAGCATAGCATTAAGCGTTATTCCCAGCTAGGATAACCAATCAAAAACATGAAAGCAACATAAAACAGATAGAAGAAGACAAGAATTACCTAAGAAGATTATAGCCCCATAATCATGCCTGTGCCGAATACATCTGCCTGTCATCAAGAAAAGCAAAGAGTAAGAATGAATCCTACAGCCTTGGTATCAGAACAACAAATAGTACCATGAGCAAGATAAGAGCTAACACTTGATAAAGAGAATAGAATAGATTTTTTTTTTAAGAAAAACACATGACTATGCAAAAGATATGATGGCTTGAAAATAAAGCACATATTAGAAACATGATATGCTGCAAGTCCCTGTATCTGCAAACCTATCTGTCAGCTCATGAATATATAAATGCTTCAAGTGACTCCGCACAGAAGTTTTGTTGGCCAATCAGCATCATGGATCCAGGGGGTGACTCACCTTAGTTGGGGGATCCAGGGGATAGCATAGTTGCCAGAATGATGGTATATATAGAAGACAATTGACATACACAAACTGACACATATATCAGTTTCTGGGCCTGAATTTATTTTATTTTCTGCTCGTTGGATCTAGTCAATTTCTTTATTCTGGGAGTAGTATAAACTGCTTGCAGAAATCACTTAGTATTATAGTCTCCAAATTATATAATCTGTACTTTTTATCCTTCATAGTAAACATTATCCTTTGTGGCTGTGGAAGTAACTAAGACGATTTAATTAATCACTACAAAACATCAGTAAGTTGGTCTTTGCGTTTCTAATTCTCATACGTGAACTTGAACACTAAACTCATACGCCTTTGCTTGACTAAATGCAAACTAAATCAACATATACTGCTCTGAGGGTCAGATCCCTCTACACCCACACTCAGTTAGAGAAGGAAGGCTTCAGATACTTTGGCGACCAACTTTACAACTTTACAGGGCATTAAAAACCATCTCAATGAAGTATGAGGTGATTATTATATGAGGTACGGATAATCAATGATTTACTAGCAATATAAACTATGTGAGATAAAATCGATGAAGCTCGTCATTTGGATGACATGCAATCATATAGCAAAACAAAACTTCAAAGAGGACCTTCACATGTCACATAGTGAGAAAGGTGACAAAAATTACAAGAATCTGATTCCTTGTAGCAAGAGTCAAACAGGCAAACATAAATATTTCAGGTCTCGAGTCCATTTAAAGTAGCACGTGCAATCAGGCATCATTCACAGGATTATAGTAATTGTTATAACTGTTTAAGTTAAACAATTGATCGATGAAATTATATATTGTATTTCACCAAAATCCAACACTCAGATTGATCTGAAGTCTGATATAAAAATATATTGCTTTTTTCCATGAGGGTCCATATTCTTCAAGATTTTTGAGTCTTGAAACATCACTACAATGCTTATTCATACCAAGTTCTATACAAAATGAAATTGGCTGGCAATTGCCTGGTGTTTGTAAGTAGAAAGGAGAATATAATGACCAAAGGAGGCGTGTCAAAAATTGCACATGAATTAGAATTTCGATGGTCTTAGGTTCCCTGTAAATGAGTGCTTCTGGAGCTTTTCAAGGGGCTTTTTCAACCAATATATAGCACATCTAACCATTTCCTTCGGAAAGGAATCTATACCCTGACTAATGTTGTTATTTACAAACACATAGCGACGTGTACAATTAATACTGGACTGTCTGTATCATCTAGAAAACCAAAAGTTCCCTATCGTTACTTATAGCCAAGGGAATACACAAACATATATAAAAGTGAGATCTGAATGTTTAAGCGAGAGACAAAGGCCTAAAAGTAAACATTGGGTTTCTTCTCTTCCTTTTTTTTTGGACGTAATCTTTTTGTAAGCCTTCTCACTTTTACTCTGTTTCTTTTTTGTTTTACTCTTTCCAGTTCATGTACAAGAATTCTTCTCTTTTGTTTCTTTTCTGGACTTAATGTTTTTGTAACTGTTTACTGTTTCTTACATTATTTTTACTCTTTACTCTTCATTTCTAAGATTTGTTTGTTTTAAGGTCTTATGCCTCACTTTCTATTTACGACAATTCATTTTAAAGAATGTATAACTCAGCTTTAATATAATCAATATTCCACACTTTTAACACAACAAATTTCACATTTAAGCCTGAATCTTTCACTTTTAGAAAGGAAGAGCTCACTTTTTAAATGAAAAGATCACAAAAAAAAAAAGAATTTAAAATATTGAAAAAAAAAATTCAAATTTTGTTTTTGTTTTTTCAGGCAGGTGTATATGGATACACTGGCTGCTAGCCTGGGAAATATCAAAGTCTTCAATAACATGGAATCACTAAGATAATAGCTACCATTTATGACACTCATCCTCCAGAATACCCAGCGTACCTGCAGCCTGATTTAGTGCTCTGAAGGCTTGGTGGCAGTACCAGTCGCTCCCACTCAGAAGATTCTTGGAGCTTTTATATGTGTCATTATACTTCTTCTTTTCTGCAACTTGGACATCATATCTGCAAAGACTTCGAGATTGATGATCCCAATTGGGTATAAAAAAGCCCAAAAAAATTCCAGTTTAAACAGGAGCTAAGAATTCTTACATATTTGGAAAAGGAATACCAATAATTATCTGAAGGAGTTAAGAAATTACATCTCAACACAAAAAAGGGGAAGGAAATGATTTCTTCCTGTATAAAAGAGAAGCCAGTTCAACCTAATTACATTGAGCTAATTGGGGCATAACATGCGCATTTATATGTTATCAATATACTATTTAAAAATTAATACTCCAGAAAGGATACAACAGCACGAGCATTTTCATCTGAAAAGTCAATTCCTTCAGAGACCTGTGCTCATTGACAATGGCCAAAAAACAAGATTTATTAAATTGAAAGGATCATTTTGTTCCTTTAAATCAGCAATAAAAGTTAACACATTGTCATACTAGAACTCTGCCAGATAATGCCATCTTATGGGGAGGAAGCAAAAACTATAATGGATAAATAAGTACTTCAAGCAAAAAGAAAAAGAAATATATATTTCTAGAGAAATGTGCAACCAACATAGAGATCACTGTAGTTCCTTTAGTGAGGCTCCGACCCATTGCAGAATAGGGAGGGTCAAAGGTACTTAGGTACACAACCTTATCAGTTATACCCCTTTGCTGAAACAGAAGGTGTTTTTGATATAAACCCCTGATATTAAGTGCAACAATCACCTGCTGCATCGCAATAAATAAGAAGCACAGAGAATCGAATGGGTCCCCTACTTTACTGCTCAATTGGTTGGATGTAAAAGCTTAGACTTCCCATAACTGCTATAAATTGCTAGGTCAAATAAAACCAGTTGTTGCTGATACCTTCTTCTTGGTTCCTTCTTCTCCTTCTTCCATAACCTGAGCTCGGAGAAGGAAGAGATAAGAGGGCCCCATGGAGAATGTGGTCAGAAAAAGATTTTCTGCATGAAATTTTCCTTTCATGGGGGGATAGCCCAATAGGTATGCAACTTCCCACAAACGTTTAGTAGAACTTCCAAAGTTGTAATTTCCACACTTTTGTGAACCAAACAACTTTCTGGTTTTCTATCCTTCAGGATTATTTGGTTTAACAAATGCTCCAGCCTCATTTCAAGCATGGATGAATCATATTTTCAAGCCTTTGCAAAGAAAGTGGGTATTAGTTTTCTTTGATGATATATTGATATATAGTGCTTCATTGGGAGATCATTTAGTGCACTTGCAAGCTGTTTTTCCGTTAATGCATCAACACACTCTTTTTGCTAAGAAGAGTAAGTGTGCATTTGCAATATCCAAAGTAGAGTACCTAGGACATTTCATCTCAGGAAGAGGGGTGGAAACTGATCCTACTAAGGTAGTAGCTGTAACTAAATGGCCTACTCAAAATGTGAAGCAACTCAGAAGTTTTTTGGGATTGGCTGGTTATTATAGGAAGTTTGTGCAGAATTATGCTTTAATTAGCAAACCTCTCACAAATTTATTGAAGAAAGGAGAATTCCTATGGACTCAAGAAGCTACTGAAGCTTTTGAGCATCTTAAAATAGCTCTCAGTTCTGCACCAGTGCTTGCCTTACCTGACTTCTCAAAACCTTTTGAGATGGAAACTGATGCCTCTAATGGAGTTATAAGTGTTGTGTTAATGCAAGAAGGTCATCCACTAGCTTTCTTAAGTAAGTCTTTGGGCCCTAAAAGGAAGAGACTTTCTGTATATGAGAAAGAACTCTTAGCAGTAGTGACAGCAGTACAGAAATGGGAACTATACCTCTCCAGCAGCAAGTTCATCATAAGAACTGACCACAAAAGCTTAAAATGGTTCCTAAAGCAGAAGATCTCTACTCCTTTTCAACAATTTTGGCTTTCCAAGCTCATGGGCTTTGATTATGAGATCTTCTATAAGTCTGGATGGGAAAATCTAGCTGCTGATGCATTGTCGAGAGTGAATGGTGCTGAGATATTGTTTATTGCTCTTTCAGTATTGGACTCTAACCTCAGCACTCTTATACAAGCTAGTTATTCATTGGACAGCAACATTACTCAACTACTTCATGATTTACAACATGGCAGTTCAGTCCCTCACTTTACTCTCATTAATGGATTGCTTAGAAGGAAGGGAAAGATCTTCATTGGTCCTGATGATGGGGTAAAGCTCCAAATTATGACTTGGCTTCATTCCTCCCCTCAGGTTGGTCATTCAGGTTGAGATGCTACTCAACAGAAAGTAAAAAGACTATTTTATTGGAAGGGAATGACACTAAGGCTCTTTTGGACTGAATTGACTGAACTGAATTTGTCTGAACTGAACTGAAATGAACTGAAATGAATGAAAACTGTGAGAGGAAACTAATTGAACTGAACTGAAATGAACTTAATTTGTCTGAACTGAACTGAATTGAATTTTTATTAATTCAGTCCAAAAGAACGGAGCCTAATTGTTACAAGCTTTGTCAGAAATTGCCTAGTGTGTCAAGCAAGCAATCATGAAACTGTTGCATCTCCTGGACTTCTCCAACCTTTGCCTATTCCTCAAGAGGTTTGGATGGATATATCAATGGATTTCATCTCTGGATTGCCTACGTCATAGGGTAAAGATGTTATTATGGTTGTTGTTGACAGATTAAGTAAAGCTGCTCATTTCATAGCACTCACATCCTTATTCAGCTGAAACTGTGGCCCAGAATTACTTAGATAATATTTTTAAATTACATGGTTGGCCTAGATCAATCATCAGTGATAGAGATTCTATCTTTATCAGTCAGTTTTGGCAGGCCTTATTTTCTATGCAAGGCACTGAGCTTCTTCTTTCTTCCTCTTACCATAGGTAGTCAATAAATGTTTAGAGACATTCCTAAGGTGTATGTGCAGTGAATGTCCTAAAGATTGGAGCTTGTGGTTATCTTTGCCAGAATGGTGGTATAACACCAATTTTCAGACTTCTATTCATGCCACTCCTTATGAGATTGTATACAATCAACCTCCTCCACTCCATCTTCCTTACTTACCTGGAGAGACTAAGGTTGATTTGGTGGATAGGTCTTTGCAGAAAAGAGAAGCTATGATAAATACTCTTAAGTACCATTTGAAGAGGGCTCAAGATAGACAGAAAAGTCAGATTGATCATCACAGAAGTGATAGACAATTTGATGTAGGTAGCTGGGTATGGCTCAAGCTTCAACCTTATAGACAAAGGTCTTTGAGGACTTCTCCTTATGAGAAACTCTCTTCCAAGTACTTTGGTTCCTTTCAAGTACTTGATAAAGTAGGTATTGTTGCCTACAAGTTACAGATGCCTACTCACTCTCAAGTCCATCCTGTGTTTCATGTTTCACAATTGAAGCCCTTCAAAGGTGTTCTTCCTGCAGTGGCACATATTCCTACTTGGTTTCATAATACATCTACTGATATTCCTCTTACTCCTTATGCTGTTTTGGATAGAAGAGTGGTGAAACACAGAAATGGTGCTCAAGTTCAGTACTTAGTTCATTGGGCTGGTTATTCTCCTTCTGAAGCTACATGGGAGCCTGTTGTAGTGTTTCAGGAGAAATTTCCTGCTTTTGTTGTTCCATCTTGAGGACAAGATGTTTCTCAAGGGGGAAGGAATGTAATAGGAATTCTGTTAGATTGTTGAAAGTTGTTGTAAATCTGTTGTGGGACTTTTGGCGAGAAAAGTAGTTACTTCTCTTTTCTCTTGTATTTCTTACTTAAGTCCTATAAATACTGTACTAGAAATGATTTGTAGATTCATTCTGAACATTAATAAACACATATCTCTCTCTCTTCTTCTTCCCTATCTCTCTAAATCTCTCTGCCTCTTTCTATCTCTATAATTCTCTCTTTTCCTAGATGTGAATCTAAATGTGAATCAAAACATTAGATCAATTCTGTTGATCTTAGTTATCAGTAAGCTGAATTGAGCTTACTATTACAGAGAATCACTTAGTTCAGGTGAGAGAAGGAGGAGTGGCTTGCCGAAGGAGGAGAGACGACGACCGGCGAGACAAGGGGGGAGAGACGGAATCCAAGGCGAAGGACTTCGAAGGAGTTCGAACTCTTCTCAGTTTAGGTGAAAGAGAATTCGAAATTTTCCAAAAACCCTTGGATCTGATTTTGCCCCTTTAAAATTTCATTCAACGTGACTGGGTACGTGTCTCTCCTCTCGAATACGTCCCCAATCCGTACCGGCATTCACCCCAAGCGTACCCAAATAAACCCACATACCCACCCCTCTAGATTCGTTTTGGGGACGATCCACAGCGAATCCGTCCCGTACCCGTCCCCGGTACGGGAGTCGGTGTCCGGGAGGCGTACCCGTACTCCATAGCACATACATACATACATACATACACTTAATTGTAATTGATCGTACGTAGTATAAATTTGCATCCTGATTTGTTAAATTGTCCCCTCATGAGGGTCTCCTAATATAACTTTCAAAATATAACATATACTCCTGCATACACTGATACATATATAAGAATATATTGATAGTGATTATGTCTGCGACTCGTTATGTGTGTGTGCCTACATATCCGTTCATGTGTACGCGTTAAGAAACTTTCACTCCTCAAAGTCAGCCACTGAGCCGGTAAATGGTGGACCTAGACTTCAGGTTAAATAGTCATAAAACTCGATAATTGGTAACAGAAGTAAAACAGTCTTACATGACGAATATGTCAGACTAGGGACTGAGCAATCAAAAATAATTATAAGAATAATTGCACACCTTTCCTCGGCAAACAGCGAGAAATGCAGCCCCCTCCTTACAGTCCTCAACTGACTTAGCTGCAGCAAAACCATCAGAGTTAACTTTCTTAGTCTTTCTCCTTTTTCCAAGAGCTGGCTTTGTGTCTTGATGAATTGCACTGTAATAACCTTTCAAAACAGTTTCTAACTCATCCTGGCTTCCTCCTCTAGGCTCTGCATGTCAAAGGTTATTAGCTAATTATCTTGTAAATCATGCTCCTAAAACATAATTTCACATAATATGATTTCCTCCAAAATAAACATCCCAATTAAAATCCAAGAACAAGAGGTCCTCCTGGTACTCTGAACCTTTTATATAACATTGAACCTTTATGTTGCCCCTTGCAGAGCAGGGTTACTTACCAACAAAGACAGGTTTTCTAGCATTCATCCGAGACCACTGGCCTGTTTCACTCCACCTTTTACAAAGCTTATCCATTAGCTTATAGCTTGGGAAGAACACGAGTGAACCACCGGGAACAACCTTGAACAACTCCTCCAGGGCTTTACCAACAGCATCCTTCACAAGATACATGTTATTGACCTAGAACCTTAGCAACGGAGGGAAAAGAAATTTAAAGAAAAACTGTGAGTACCTGAAAGGCATATCCATCAGCTGTCTTATAGCTTGCATTTAAGCGATAATCATGTGGACCAGTAGAAATTATAGAAGCCCAAACCTGAGGCAAACGAAGAATAATAACCAAATTAAAACACGAGATAGTGAACAGAGACAAAGCAACTCAGACGGTTTAATAAAAAGGGTGTTCACCAACTAACCTGAGATTCAACGTCAATTACGTGTGGGGCCTCTAGAAGAGTATCAAATGGGATCCCAAGTTCAGATGAAAATGAATTCATTGGTGATAGAGTCCTAACATTACCCAAAAATAGAAAAGCAGGCATATCATGAAACATAAATACATGACAGAACTAGTTACAAAACAACCATAAGAAGCTCCAAATAATAGACAAAAATATTAAGTCTTTCACTGCAGCTGCCATTATCAGCATTGAACCGGCATTCGAGTGATTGATAAAGGCAGAGTCCTTGAACATCGGCAGATTTCAAATTTGAGTGAGTCAAGCTCACAGGGTACAGAGAATATGACCAAACAAAGACAAAGCAGGCTGTAATTTGTTAGGGCTGAAGGAACTTCATCCAGGTAAGCACATGCAACTGAAAAATCTTGAATTTGAGCCATTTAATAGACTAAGCTTCTGTATCCCAATTGGGGGAATCAAATTTGGAGTATACAACAAGCAGCAACAGGAACTCAAGAGCAACATCCCCATGTAAGTTATAGGGTGGTTGCTATTAGACTGGTCATGATCTTATGGAAAATGAATAAAGTAGTAAGATCAACTGCAACTGATTGCAAAATAAGCATAAACCTACCCAGATGTTAAAATCACTGATAATGAAAGATCAGAAATCTCTCTGAATACAACAGCTGGGTTCAAGCACCACAAACTGAAAGTAAGTGTCCAGCTACCTGAAAAGTGCACAGCAGCAAAGCAATATAATATAGATTTGACAAAATAACTGACAACTGTAATGTAGAAAGAAGTTGTAGAGAAAAGATAAATCAGAACATATACTATATGTAATAAAATAAATAGGGACGACATTCTAATTCATAAGATGGATAGCAGCTTGCTACTTGAGAAGACGTCAAAAATTTCACATAGCTGAAGTTAAATTACTTGCCACATTTTTAAAAAATGCCAAAACTCCATATTAGTAAACCTTCGAAAAGTCTGAGATCCTGACCCCCACACCTACACCTAACCCCATCAACAACTAGAAAAAGGGAGTAAAACTCACAAGCTTTTGAAAAAGAAGATGGGCTTGCGATTTGAACTCATGGCTTGGTCTCACACTTCGAAGACATATAACAAGAAAAGAACTAATACTAATTGTCTGATTTAATTCTAACATTAAGGATAGCCTTAATCCCATAATTTTAAGATGCTACTAATAACATAGTCACAAGTAAAACCTGCAGACATTAAGATGAGCCTTCAGATCTTTGGAGGAATATAGAAAATTAGTAAGTCAATGGTGTATAGCCAACTAAACAGCACAGAAAATGACCATGCAAATCCACATATATGAGCTCTCTTCCTTCTGCAATATAACAAAAACCTCCACTTATAGGTATTACATGTTCACAAATAGTATCTAAAAACCTTCATTTATAGGCGTTACATGTTAACAAAATAGCATCTAAAAACCTCACCAGTATCTTTCTTAATAAGTCGTTGTACAACAAGTTGGTAATCATTTACGTGAATCCCATTTCCCTGAAAAAAGTATGCAAGTGAACAAAAAAGACCTGCATCGATAACAGCATAACATGTTAGAAGTAATTTGATCAGTCCTTCAGTAAAGAAGTAGAAGGCTAGAAGCACTAGAACAAAAGCACTTGCCTTCCAATGTAATTGCTGAAATACCACTTAAATGAGCTAACCCGGTTTCACTGTCTGAAGCGGCTTTAATAGCCTTGAAAAGAGCATTGTACACATTAGAAAAGCAGCAGCTTTTTTATCAACAACAACCCAACTATCACTATATATATGTACCTTGGTAGCACACTCTTTCAAGATTGGAAAGCACTGTTGCGAGATGTTTGCCTCCTGGAGCTCCATTCGAGCCTTATCTCCTGTCCAACTGCAAGTAGAATACATTGGAAACATAGTTATTGCATGGCAAAACTCCATGCATCCAAACTAAACTTCCTCGTAACAATTATGCGATGTGGCCACCCCTTACCACTCATGCTAAAAGTGATAAGAGTTTTTTTCTTTTGGATAGGGGAGAATTAATTATGACTAAAAAAGCACCACGAACTCAAAAGTCAAAATGTAAGATAATACAAAGAACAATAAAGCATAGAGGACTTCTTAGACCATAAGGTTTGTGACGGAAACTATCATTCATCGATAAAAAGTGTAACTTACATCGTATTTTGCTCAACTTATCAGGTTTTTTGAGTAACCTTTTACAAAAAAGTTAGAGCTAAATAGTAAATACATAAATATTTTTTCCTAAGTAAAAATTGACAGGAACAATCCCAAGTCCCAACTTTCAATTATTTCTCAAAGGGCCCAACCTATGTTTTATAAAAACTGTCCCAGCAGGTTGGTGACCTTCTACAACTAGTAAACCCTCTAAAACCACCATCACAGCCACCCCTCCCCCCACCCTCAACACTGCCATCCCCACCCCCAAAACTGCCACCCTCTTCAAAACCCCCCTCCCCAATCCCAAACCTGCCACCCCTCCCCCACCCCCCACCCTGCCACCCCTTCAAAACCCCCCTCCCCTACCACTCCTCCCCAACCCCAAACCTGGCACCCCTCATCATCGTACTAATAAAATCCATCGGAGCATCCAAAGTGAAACTCTACGATGCTGATCCGAAAGTGCTCAAAGCATTCGCTAAGAAAGGAATTGAGTTTATTGTAACAGTAAGCAAAAGATCAAAATCAAGCCATTGATTGGGTGAAAAAACGAGCCTTCGGCGGGTGCTTTCAACCAACGTGTAAGTAGTCTCCTTTCATTACTGCACAATGCAGTTTTCTCCCCCAACTTTTTGTTTCCTTCTCCCTTTTTTCTTTAGATTTTCCAGTTCAAGATGTTGTGGAAGCGTCTAAAATTGATGATGATGATTGTCACCCAGAGTTACAAAGCATCTCCAATAGATGCTTTTAATGAGGTGATTGACCCTTTTATCTGATTCTAGATGTTTCTTATTTATATCAATTATTTTTTTTGTTTAGTTTTACATACTATCAAGGAGATATGATGATGAAATTTACCCATTATTGTTTTTTCTGAATTATTTTTGATGAATCACTTTTTAACATGCACTACCATCTGATTTCCTTTGCGTGTTCATCCAATCTTCTTTTGTATTTAACTTTCTTTTGTGTAATCAATTATGAAAATTTAAAAAATAACCTGATTCTCCAATGATTATTTTTCAATGAAATGTGCACAATCTGAAATTCTTGTGGTTTGGCAAATCATTTGTAGGGCGGAAATTGTTAAAAAAAAAATTGCCACAAAAATTGGTTAATGGGGAGGGGAATGTAGAGGGGTGGCAGGGGAGGGAGGAGAGAGAAAGAAAACAGAAGGAGAGTGAGGCAGAATGGTGGCAGGGGAGGGGGAGGCACAGGGGTGGCAGGGGAAGGAGGACAGAGGAGAGAGAAAGGAGGAAGAAGGCAAACCGGTTATAAAAAAATATTAACCTATTGAATAGGTAACCGGTCAACTGGACCATTTTTGTAAACTATAAGCAATAGTTGGAACCACTAAGAAATAATCAAAAGTTGGGACTGAAAATGGTGGAACTCCCATAATTGGGATTGTTCTGTCAATTTTTCCATATTTATTATAGCGATGAAATAAGTAATTATCTTTCACTAATACCTGGGTTGGCTAGACACTTATTGACTATACTATCACATATTCACAATCAGTGATACAAGGAACGCGGGACGGAGCCACGTTTTCCGATCTGGGTCGTTCGTTCCCGATCGCAGAACAAACGCGACCCAGATCGCCGGGGGTCGCGAACCAGTTCGTGCATCCAAGCGAACCCTTTTGGCCGGAGAGATTGAAGGCTAAGTCGAGAATTAGGGCAAAATTTCAAAACCTAGATATTCCAAGGATGTTTTATGGTTGTTGATGGTCAGAGGGAAGAAATTGCAGAGGACAGGTTGAAGGACGTGAACAGTTGAAGGCTCGAAGTGAAGAGGAAGAAGATGGAGAGTTGGTGGGCCAAAAGACTTACTTTTTTAATTTAAAAAGAACGTGGGCCAAGGCACCTAAGGAAGCTTTCTGTTTTATTTTCTTTTCAATATTATTCACGTGGGCCAAGGCACCTAAGGCACCTAAGGAAGCTTTCAATATTATTTTCTGGCACCTAAGTACATACTAAAAGACAAAAAGAAAAAAAAAGGAGTGTAGTCACGTGGAATGGTCACCAACTCACCAGCCCATATTTTAGCTGACCATTCAGTATTGCATTCTTCTCTCTTTCCCTATTTTTTTTCTTTTCTCTTTTTTTTAGTGTGAAAGTAATAGATCTTTTTTAGTTTGTAGATTTAAATTATTTAAATTATCATTTTTTAATTATATTTTAATAGGATTACTAAGAGTTCTAATATTTTAAATTTATTGAAAAAAAATCAGTAAAAAAATGACCCAACGTTTCCGATTCACCCAAGGTAGCGTTTCCTGTACCCGTTTCCGTACCACGTTTCGCATCGACTCTCGTTCCTTGTATCATTGTTCACAATAGGCTAATAGAATCAGCTTCAAGAAGAAGGATGCACCATTATGCATAGAGCTGGGAAAGATTCGGGCCAACACAGATAAGAGTATGAGAAAGCTAGAAAGGGATATTCCCTTTTTAAATCAAAATTAGATAGGTCATAGCTTCTCAGTTTGCACAATAAACAATGGGAGAATATTGTCACGAAATTTGCTACAACATCCATGAATGAACGAGACATAAAGGGTCTATGTTTGCTTCAACCTGATATGGCACATGAAAAGTTTGCGATGATTCCTAAATGTGAAAGGCTCTTCCTAGGAAAAGAAATTTTTGCCAAACTGAGAAATTGAACCATTTCAGCATAGGATTAGGAGTCCTCTTAGAAGATTGAGATAATAAATTATGTTCCATCTACATTGTATTTCGATCAAAGAAAGCCATATAAAATACCCGTAGAGGAACACAAATGTAAGAAAAAGAGCCACATAAATCCTATACTTGCTTTGATCAAATATGGCATTCAAACAATTTGTGATGACACCCTTTATTTGAAGTTTCTATCTAGAAAAACAAATAGTAGTCATATTATTGCAAATAAAGCATGTTAGCAGAGGATCAAGAGTCTTCTTACAAATTTGAAAAAGATAAATCAAGTTTATATACAAGTCAAAGAGAGCCTTAGTAAAGACCCTAAACACCTACGACAAGATATAGGAAATTCACAAAGTCACAAACAGCTAAAAGAGACTTCAACCCTTATTTCCCATACTTGACTTGCTGATACATAAACGGGTTGCCAAGACTGCAAACAAGCCCATTGAATCCCTTTAAAGGTCTTCATCTTCCCATTCAACAATGAAGGATTTAAAGCATACAACCATAGGAGAAGAGGCGTCCTTACAAATGAAACCAAACTAGAAAACAAGATAACAAATATGAAAAACCTTTCTACGAACCACAACTTAGGGTCCTAAAAAAAATAGAATAATGATGACAGAAAGTTTATGGTTTACCAAGTTCAATTCCCCACCCTGGTAAAGTGAAAATGGAATAGCAGTAGGAATACTAGTTAAAGCACAAAAATCAGTGTAAGATGGTTAAGAAGCACAAGCTCTAGCATTTAAGACAGTTCCCCCCCCCTGTTGTAAGTAAAATTTCACTCCCTCTTGTTAAACGAATTGTCCTAATGAACTTTCCTTGCATTTGATTAACGAGAAAATTAATGTAAAATTGCCAATATATGAGTAGTTGAGTCTAGGATGGTCCGGGGTGCTGATTAGCATGGTTAGTACTCAGTTCGGATATACCAAAAACTAAAGCAGGAAAATCACACCTAGGATGGGAGAAACATTTCAAAAGTCACACAGCAAGAATATTCAGTCAAAATCAAAATTAGAAAGAATTGTGTCACATTAATTGTCTTCTCTTTTTCTTCGACTAAACTAAGCTTGAAAGATAGAGGCAGAGAGACAACAACTGACTTACCATGAAACATAGCGCTGAAACTCACGCTTTTCTAAGGCCCCTTTTCGGCGCTCCATCCAGCTTAAGACATCCTACAAAGTCCCAGCCAATATGAATGATCAGAGAAAAATGAAACAGGTGATCTAAAAATATGGATATAAATGCTAGATGAAAAAGCACCTGGACCATTTCATACAGAGGCTGATAAGTCAGTGTGTCACCTGCACAGAGTTGACCTAGCTCCATCTGCAGTTCTTTCATAAAGTATGCAAGCATTAGTAACAAATGATCATGACAAGAACCAAATACTGTAAGAGATGCACTTACTTTGCAACGCATCCTCATCAACATCCACACTACCAGCGTCACGAGATATGTCCTCTATATTACTGTCAAGTTTCAACAAGTATAAATTCAGAGGTTACTCCAAAAATATACTAGTACTAGTGAAATATTACATAACTTAATCCTATCGAACCACACAGGATTACGATTATCCTTCCTCGATATTTTAGTGGGTCAGAATATTTTATCAGGCAAAATCTCCCAAGATGAACATCTGTATAAAATCACATCAAAAATCCAGAAACGAACCAGCATTTGTTGTTACACAGGAAATCATGAAATCAGAGTCCTACAATATGGTTGATAGACTTAATACCTAATGAAACCCACTTCATGGCCTATATGGCAAGATACAGGATGTATTATATACTTTGTATTATCAAAGAAATTGCAAACGAAGTACAATGTCAGAAGTTGTGAACAACCAAATCATTAAAAATGACAGCATTCAGAACCATTATTGGAGTCAATGCAAAGTGTCTTGGGAATTCAGCTATGCATTATCACACTAATTAAGTTGCAATTACACTATTACAGCCAGAAAAATCAGATTCTGCTAATGCATGAAAGGCTTAATATAGAATTAAATGTGGCTACATCTGAGATCAAGTCACGGTGATTAAGCCTTCACCTTTCAGAGAGAGAAAGTTAAGGGAGAAGACATAGTAATACTATCACACACTTCTAGTTGAAGGTTGAGGTGTATAAAAACGATAATTTCTCTTAATACCCTCATAATATAGACATAATGGAGGCAATGCTACACAAACGCATAAATTTACTACAGTCCACTAATGAGTTTAGACTGTAGAATGGCAATAATTGGCCTTAGTACCAACATGAAAAGAAAAAAAACACTAAGACTCCTATCAAGAACTAATGCTCATAACTGTTTTGGGAAAAGAGAGTTAGCAGTTGATTAGAGAATTTTAGGCATACTGGGCTTCATCAAGAACAAGGATAGCTCCCTTGATATCAACTTCCATTGCTCTCCGGGTAATTGGATTGATAATATAACTATACGGGCAAAAAACAATATTTGCATCATCGGCCAATGAACGCGCTGCAAAATATGAACAACCTGCAAATGGAAAGACATTTGTTCTTATTTTAGCAAGGGAACTTAATAGGGATCACTAGGAAAATACAGACTGCAACGGAGACAAAAGGAAGACAGAAGCACGGAATGAACGAACCTTTTACTGTTTTTCCAACTTTGACAAGATCTTCAATATCATGAGCCTCGTGACAGCCACCTTTCTGGAGGGATGGGTGGCTTTTAACTCTATGAGCATTTCTGCAAACACAAAGCACACACATCTAGAAAAACATAAACTGTGAAATAAGACACAACACGTGTTAAAGCATGAAAATTACTAACTTGAACTGTGTACACCCAGTTTCCTTGTCCTTAAGAAGTAACTTGCTGAAAAAATTTGCATATCTCCTTGTTAATAGATGAAGTTAAGAAAGAAAATAATATTAACCAGAGCAATAGGTTTAAGAAGTGTCACCATTCCTCATCGAGGTTATCTCCATTACGTACCCTTGCGTTAGTGCAATAATGTTTCCTCGATGCCTGGGAAGAATGTGAGAATTAGGAAAAAAGAATATAATAGTGCACTCTCCATCAGATGAATATGCAGTGATTTTAGTTTGTAGTCAAATTCGTCAAATCATGCCAGATCACCAAGCCTTCCATCTTCCAAACTATACAAAATTAATAAAGATCCCTAAAGATCCAATTGTTGTGGATTTAGCATATCCAACAACCATTAGACCCAATAAACAAATTGGAAGGATGATGGCTTCCATCAAATCATATCAAGACTATATTATACATAAAAAAAGTGATATGATTTTTTATAGAATGTAAAACCAATTTTGGGGATTCAACCATCAGCTTAAGCTTTTGGTTGAGTTGGTCTTCTGACATGGTATCGAAGCTAGCGTGACAAGAAGGTCACAAGTTCAAATCTCATCCAACCCTCCTTTCCAAAGTGGAACATTTATCATTGGGTATAAGGAGCCTATGCTGCATCCACACTTCAAGCCTAATGGGCCCTCATGTGAGGGGGTGTGATAAAATATAAAACCAATATTGGGGCTCCAACCATCAGCTTAAACTTTTGGTTGAGTTACTTTCCAAAACAAATATATAAAGAAAAAAAGAGGCTTACCAGAACAGCCATGGAGACCCTGTAAGTAGTCTTGCGGTATTCACGAATAACTTGAGATATTTGAGAATGAGTTCTCCTAGCAAAATTACAAATATCAAGCACATATTACTTGGACAACAAAAACATGCATTGGCTCTCTATTCACTACCCAAATTTAGAGTATTCATTCTTGAGTTTTCAAATGCAAACAAAAAGGTGAGAATCAGCCACAGTCACCCAATAACGGATTAATATTCCGTTTCATCACATTATATATGAGTGAGATTCGTTAACTTCATCTTTTTATATACATCTGACAAAGGTTGTGAAAAGGTAAGCCTCCATGTTATTTTGTGTTTCTAGTTTCCATCCAGCCTATGCACATGTTTTATATCTAATTGATCCTAACTCCATTAAATTATCACTTCTTCCTATATGTGCAAGCATCTGATAGAATTGGCTATAGCTTCTTTAGTCTATGAGGTATCGATTACAAAAATGAAGTAAAGATATGTAAAGAAAAACTAGTCAACTTTGAAAAAAAGAGGGCCTTATCTTTTACTGCTAAGCCCAGTGCTCGCATGCAAACCCCCCAACAAAGACAAATAAATCTCACAACCACTGCAAACTTGAGAGGTTTATGCGCCTTATAGTGACTGACCAATTTGTTTACATGGGAGAAGGGAAAGGTCAAATATGGAATCAGAGAATCAAAAGAGAAAAGAAAAAAATACGAGCATGCACTTAGAAGCTAATTAAGTTCACAAGGAACCTTAACTGCACACTTACGTGGCATAAAATATGGTGGGCACTGATTTCTTGTTTTTTGTTGCAAGTAGAGCTGCCTCTAGTGTTGAAGTCTCTGGAGAAAGATTGATTTATCAACAAAATATACAAAAATTACCAAACATACTTGATTGGAGAATGTAAACATATCATCTCCAATCAAACAAATATCCAATATAAGTTCCTATTATCAGCGTGTCTAGAGGAAGCATCTTCACCACCAATGAACCGTAAACAATCATAACTTGAGCCATTGAATATCATCAAGATTACAAATTTCAGTCATTACTTAGCAGCAGGGTCCGCCACTTACGCAAGTTCTAATTTCATAGTCATTGGAGTTCTTATGAGGACAAAGCTGTTTACTAGAGCTCAGAGCCTCAGACTACCATCTTGTAATTGCCACTTCCAGCTTCTTTGGTTTACATTTAAGACTAAATTAGGTTTTGATTACCATTCTTCTTAACCCTTACTTTTAATTTCAACCAAAAGAAAGATTACCCATAACCCTAATCCACATTTAGATTATGTTTTGATTACCCCTAATCAATTACTATGTTCTTGCCACAAGTTTACTTCTTTCAGTTTCCATCTTATCAGTTTTGAAGCTCAAGTAAAACAAAATCAGTCACCGATACTTCGTAATCGACATAAAATCTTCCAAATAAATCAAAACACACGATTATCAAAACCGCGAAATCTACAAATAAATTCAGAACATTTCCCCCTAAAACAATAAACTAAATAAAATCAAAATCAACAATATACGAACAGCAAAAAAAAACAAACCGGAGAGCTGAGAACCAAGGACGAAACCGCCGCCATGATTAAGAGGATCAGAAGAAGCTCTAGGATCGGGTTTGGACTGCGGCTGCTGCTGAAGATTGGAGGTAATTTTACGACGATGGCGCTGCCATGCGAGGGTAGAGCAGAGCAGAGAGAGAGACTTGCCAGTTCCAGTAGGAGATTCGAGGAGCGCGTGGCAATGGCCATCTCTTTGAGCGCGATCAAGCGTAGAGATGACTCGACCCATGAATGCAAGCTGAGATCCATAGGGTTTGTAAGGAAATTCCACGGGAATTCCTCCGACGTGGTAGACATTTTTAGGGTTTTCTGAGGTTTCATTGGGTTCCATTTTTTTTGTTTGGTGAACTTGAATGTGTGGGAGTGACTGAGTGAGAGGGGGGAAAGGGAGGGAGAAGAGGAGAGATGAATGGGCGGGAAGGAGTTGAAATTGGAAATTCTGAGCGGGGAATGTGAGAACGGGTTCCTTGTAATCAACGATTGAAACATGGGCATGTTGTAAAAGACTAAAATCTACCCCCTTCGTTTTTTTTTTTTTTTGACAACAAGTAAATACAACAAAACAACAGACAAGTTAACCCATGATTTTCGACGAGTGATAACTCGACATTGCATGGGTCAACAAACTAAAAGGATTACAACCTTTATCGACTAACACATTAGTACTAAGTTTCTTAAAGGGGGAGGGGACACATCACGGGGATAGAAGCTTGCGACTTGCGCTTGAACGAAGCACGGTGAAGACAAGGTGAACCTTCACTCTGACAGCAGCTAAACCTTGGCTTCCTTGACGACGGGCCTTTGAAGGATCTCAACCTGGCACTAGGCAATGCCTTCCTCATATGGCACCGGACAATCCGCAATGCTCTCATCCTAGCTTCCTTTGCTGCTTTCCTCTTTGCAACTGATTCATGGCTCTTCTGCTTTGAACCTGCAATTAGATCTTCCGCATAGCATGATGTGTGATGTGTTACATCAACTGTTGGAACATCTTCTACCTTGTCTACACAATCCTGCTTATAATCTGGGTGCTTCATGGTGCACGGCTCCCTGGGCAACATTCTCCACTAAACTCACTTGCACAAGAGACCTCTCGCTTCCCTCAAATTTTGTTTGCGGGGGCCTCCTTCTTGATAGATTTTTTAGGATGTGAAGTACGAATTGACATCAACCTCATATGAGAATGATAAAAGTGCAACACCTTCCCTTGTTGTAACTTTTCTACATCTCCCCGTGAGATGTTAAGGAACAAGGAAGATTTATTTCTTTAAGGAAAAATTATTTTAAATAAGTCAACCTTTGCGTGGTCTTCCAATTTCAAGTATAACTTTTGATTATTCCTAGTCAAGTCAACTTTGTAGCACCATTAACTTTAATTAGGCTAAATGACCGGTAACCTGATAAACTGGTAAATAAAAAAGTTTGACTTTAAACAAACCCATTGACCCACCCATTAACTAACCCACCCAAAAAACAAACCCATTGGCCCACCCCCGCAAACACCCCTTCCCCCCCCCTACGAACACCCCCTCCCCCTGCCCCACCCCCGCAAACACCCCTTCCCCACCCTCTCCCCGCCCCGCGAACACCCCCTCCCACGCCCCACCCCCGCAAATGCCCCTCCCGCACCCCCCCTCTTCCTGCGACCTCCCCCACCCCCGCAAACACCTCCCCCCACCCTCTCCCCGCCCCTGCGAACACCCCCCCCCGCCCCACCCCTACAAACGCCCCTCTCGCACGGTCGCACCCCCCTATTCATGCGACCTCCCCCAACCCCTGCGAACACCTCCCTGCCCCCCCTCTCTCCTATTTCTCCTTTCTCTCTCTCTCTCTCTCTCTCCGCCACCTTCACCGAGCGAGGTTGGTGTTGGGCGACTGAGCTTTGGGCTGGGACGAAGGGAGATGATAGGGGGAATGGGCGAGGGAGGCGAGGGATAGGGGTGGGAGTGGGGAGGGAGGTGGCAGCCTGCGGGCAGCTAGCAGGGGAGGGATGGGGTGGGGGTGGGGGGTGATGCTGGTGGAAACGCAGCAGTCGGGGTGTTTTAAAAAACCGAAACCGAAATACTGAACCGGAAACCGGTCAAAATGGGCGGTTACCGAACTGGTAAATTTGGGATTAAACGGTTCGATTACTGAACCGGTAAAAAAACGGTTAAACGATACGGTTACAGTTACGGTTTTTTATAAAATGATTAACCGAAAAACCGGATAAATTTATTTTATTAAATCAATCTTCAGTTTTTTTATAATAATTAGATTAATTAGTTATTAGTTATTAGTGAATGTATTTTATTTTCAGTTGTTACTGACCCACACGCCCCAATACTACACTTTAGGTGCTTTATAAATTAAGTGCAAATGAGGTTAATTTGTTTACTTACTTCCCTTTGAACTTCATGAGAAATTGCAAGAAAATCATTACTTATTATGTTGATCACTTATAAACGAATAAGTACAAATGAGGTTGTTGAATCTTTAGCAAGCTGCATCTAACATCCTTGCATGGCAGTATATCAACATAATCTACCTTCAAATGCTCAGTGCTTTTTTATAGTATATTTGGCTCTTATGCTTTTGGTTTACTTCAGTGCCATTTTGGAACTTGTATGATACTCTTTATATCTTATTCCTATTGGCACATTATTAATTAATATAAATATAACATGCATTAAAAAAATATATAAAAATTTAGTAAAATAAATTATTAAAGTTGAGTAACGGTTAATGGTTAACCGGAAAGCGTACCGAAAAACCGGTTAACCGCTTAGACGGTTACCGGTCTGAACGGTTATGTTTACGGTTCACGTAAATGACAAACCGGAAGTTCCGGTTACCGAACCGAAATGTCGTTCGGGACGGTTAACCACCCATGAACACTCCTAGCGCGAGGAAGGGGAGGGGAGGGGTGGGGTGGAGTGGGGTGGGGGATGTTGCTGGTGGGGATGCGGGGCGGGGAGGGGAGGGGTGGGGGGTGGGGCTGCGGGGGGTATGGGTAGGAGGGGTGGGGATGGGGTGGTCTTAAGGGAGAGGGAAGAGAAAGATGACAGGAGGAGGAGGGGAGTATAGAGAAAATAAAACAAAAAAAATCGCAAACCAATCATATGGCGACACGTGGCACATGTAACCTACTAAATAGGTCACAAACAGGTTAAAACTCAATAGAAGAAAATAACCCTACAAGCCTAATTTAACTCAATTAGGGATAATCAAAAGGTAGACTTAAAATGGGAAGACCGCGCAAAGGTTGACTTATTTAAAATAATTTTTCCTTTCTTTAATGGTTACACTCCACTTTGAGGGAGAATGGAGCGTTAAGTTCATATAATTATGATATGAGGTATGGGTTTAGTTTGAGCAAAGAGTACTAAAAAAAGCAGAGCTTCTCTCTCAAGGACTTCCTCCCTCAGCGTAATGGCTAAGCGAGGTCGTCCAAGGAAGCAGCTTCTGCCACAAATCACTCAAAAGACTCTGCCGACGGTGACAAATGTGGCATCGATGGGTAGGAGTCAAGGCGATGACAGGCTAAAGTCGTATCACCTAATTAAAAATAACCTAAGGTCCACTAACAAGTAGTCAGGGAAGTCAGGATCGAATCCACAGGGAGAAAGTTATATTATTGTATCTGAATTCTAATATTATACTAACTAAATCAGTTGAAAATGGGTGTGTGACTAACTAGTAGGCAAATGATAGAACTAAATATGAAGGTAAGAATCAATTAATAAAGAACTAGGATTATAGATCACTATGTATACAATTCAGGAAATCAGAGACGACTAATAATCACCCAATAAGTCAATTTATCTAGGGCACATGTAATTTCTCTCGAACATTACCTCCCTCAAAGATCACCTAGCCGCTCTCGCATGGTCAAGGATCACTATGCCTAATGATTGAAAGCCTATACGAAATATCTCCTCTCGAAGCAGATTCAATATTGCGAAAGTAGAAATACAAATCAGGCCTAATTCATAAGTCCAACATGAACGATTCAATCACAGGAAACAATTGAAATAAAGGGTAATTATACTAATCTATCAATCCCTCATTACATACATAGATCCCCACAATCCTAGAATTAGAACTACTCACTCATGCTTGAGAAAACAATAACAAAATCAATGTAAAAATTCGTACTTTCAACTATTGCAATTAATTAAGAAATCAATCCAATCAATAATAGAGAAAACAAACAATAATGGAGAAAACAAGGAAGAAGATTACCAAATAAAATAACTATATTGAACTTGCAAGCAATCCAAAGGTTTGATCTTGAATCCACAATGAAAAGTAGTAACTAGGGTTCTTGAGAGAAACTATGAGAATTAAGGACTAAAACAAAGATCCATAAAAGATTCTCTCATTTGGCTATTTATACTAACCCTAAAACAACTAGAAAAAGTCTTAGAAAAATAGCCCGAAAAATCATTAAAAACGTGCGTCAGGTCATTCGCCCGATCGGGCCAAGTATGCCCGATGAAATCGGGCTCAACGCAGCAGCAGAACTCCAAAAATGGACACCGCTCGATGCTGTCAGACCATGCCGCCCGATCCCATCGGGCGGGATTCTTTTCCGCTTGTTTTCAACTCTAGAACACCGCCAGATGAATTTGTTCCCGGGCCCGATCGGGCTAAGCCGCCCGATCATATCGGGCGAGAAAACTGCTACTTTGCGTCAACTTGCAAAGGCTGTATCTCTCAAACCAGAAGTCCGTTTGGGGCGTGTGACCTATCATTGGAAAGCCCTTAAAGTCTGGTTTCCAACCCAACTGGAATTTCTTGATTATCAATTTTTTATCAAAAGTTATGATCAAAATGGTGAACAAGTGTCAGTTTTGGCACTTCTTTCACTAACTCTTTGCATCATTCCAACTCGAAATTGTCCCAAACGGATGCATTGTGATCCTTGTGCAAGCTATCTCCATCCTCAATGATTAAAAGGCTTGATCTTAGATAATCATAATCAATTTGCATCAAAATAACCTGAAAATCATCGAAACACGCAAACGGGGAGTAGTAGAGTAAAACTTGAGTAAATCATGCAAATATGCACCTAAATGCTCTAATATGAACTAGAAATGCAACCTAAATGCACCTAAAACTCAATATAAAACCATATCATCAAACTCCCCCAAGCTATACCTTTGCTTGTCCTCAAGCAATAAGACATAGACATTAGAAAAGAAAGACAACCTACAATAAAGGACTACAATATGGCCAAAGACTCAACTGAAAACACGAGAGATATAATCACTACACAAACCAAGAATCGAAACAATCTCGAACAAAGCCGCATAGCATGTCATGTATCGCAATCGACTCTCCAATCATACCACATACCATCTCTCCCAAACTGGATTTAACCAAACCTGACAGACCTCACTATAGTTATGCGCGCTCAAATCTCTCATGTGTTTAAAGGATAAATGATGACACTCAACCTAAATCAAGTCGACTCAGATGAAACATGTACTCTTTAACTTTGACTTTTTGACTCACTTTATACTCAACAATACAATACACAATGATCAAGAGGACTTTTAAGGGTTGTAATGGGGTTGAGGTTAAAGGTATGGAGAATAATTAAAGAATTGTGGTGGAAAAACCAATGAGGGGAGCATCATATAACTGAAAACACGACCATGAAAAGTCACAACAACTCCACGCAACAACCAACAATCTCCAAATATAAAACCAACACTTTTTCCATTCAAAAAAAATTCAATAATAACCCTTTTTATTTCACTTTATTCTCATCTCTTTTTTTCACTTCTTTTTCATTTCATTTTTCACTTTTTTTTTCTTTTTGTTTTTTTCTTTCAAACTTTCAATTCAATTTCAAAGCTCACTAAACATATTTTCCATCCATCTGAACCACAAATAGAGCACTCCAATTCAATACAAACCAAACCAAAACTAATACTCGCTCCCCCAAGCTACGCTTAGGACAAGAATCAAATGAGACCAATGGCTTGTAATATAGGTAAATAATCAAACATAGTTAGGAAGGCTCAACGGGGCTAGAGAAAGGATAATATGAAAAAAAAAGAATAACTCTGGAGCTAAGATCATGAAATGAAACGCCTCAATCATATCAAAATGTATGCACTATCAAATATCAAGGAGTACCAAGTCAAAGTCAAGATCAATGTGACAACTAAGGAATTAATCACACATGAAAGAACATAACTGAAACAGATACGTCAGTTTATAGGCACAGAAGCTCACTTGGATTAGGGTGTCTGCATAGTAAAGTTAAATCGAGCCAGAGAGAGATCAAACAATCTTACCACAAACGATCAATTGCAAAACAATAGTGCTATGAAGAATCATGAACAAGATGAATGACGCTTAGGAAGTGTAGTGAAATATCAACAAGGTTCTCAAAAAGTGCTAGCAATAGTCCCATAGATGCAAACTAAAATGATATGAAATCTAATATGGAAAAAAAAAATTCTAATGCAACTAAGAAAGCAGTACATTTTTTTTTCGTTACATGTAAACTCCCACCCCTAATGAGTGGTACAAACCATGTAACAATCCTACTAAAGCAATAAATCTAATTCTAATATGCAACTAACATGCACGAAGTGACATCCTTCCCCAAGCCGAACGTTACATTGTCCTCAATGTGAACACCAAGAAGAACAACGAAGCAAAAAAAAAAAGGGAAGGGGACAACTCACAGAAAAGGTGGGCAATGAACATAGAGTGTGCCAAATAGTATTGACACTTCCACCACAACCAAGAGCACGCCACTAGAACACACATTAGCAAAGTAGTCATAAAGTAGAAATAAAGATAACATCTAAAGGTTAGAAAGTCGGGTTGCCTCCCGATAAGCGCTGGTTTTTTAGGGTCCCCACGACCAGAAATACGTTTTTACATTATGAAGAATCCAATGCCTTCAGTAACTTATCAAATTCCCCTGCAAACATGTTATTGAACACTCGATATGGCTTGACAGCAAGCATAATTATATTCACTAAAAGGGGGTTAGAGGTACCACAAGAAAAAGAATTATAAGAAAAAGAAAAATATGTACAACTATCGTGCAATTCCTCAGGTTTCACAGGATGAACATGAATATTTACTTGGTCAAAATTATCATGCGACAATAGATCTTTAAGAAAATAAGGAGGATATAACACAGGGGATGAAGGTACAAGATCAAGCTTCCGTGAAAACGGGATATGAGTGCTATGCAAGTTAGGCTCAACATCAAATTTTTGTATGCTTTCAATATATTCAAACTCTTTACCTAAAACTTCACTCTCATCAATAAGCTTGTCAACAAAGGAGTTTTCATTCAAAAGTTCAATAACCAATGGTTTTTCAATCATTAATTCTATAACTAATGATTTTTCCTCCTTAAAAACATCCGTTATATCCATCTTTTCCTTATTTAAACTACCATCAAGAGTCAAATGATAACCTTCTTCTAATGAACTAGCATTCTCAACCAACACATCATCATAATACAAATGTTGCTCAATAGGTTGGCTAATATTTTTTAGTCTAGATGCTATTGATCTTTGACTTTCTGCAATTTTTGCTAGTTGCAACATGTAATCCTCCATAACCTTATTTAATTCATTCATGAAATCATAAAGAAAATCTTTGAGATTATCAGATTCAGATGGAGCATTAGACAAATTAAACTCAGGGATAGGGTTATTACATGCATATATGACTCATTATGTGGACAAAGAAAAATATCATGATCATAAGAGTGACAACAAGAACAAAAATCAGATGGAGAGGTAAGAGTTTGAAAATCATAGATAGATGAATTTTCTAGAGCTGGAGTAACATATCTTGTCATCTCCCACTCAAAGGTTTCCCTAGCTAATTGCTCAAACAAATTACAACCCACTTCAGGTGTCATATCCATGAATTTACCATCACTCATGGAATCTACAACTACCCTCGTATCATCATTCAAACCCTCATAGATCACTAAACCAATTTCCCATTGTTCAAATAAATGGTCGGGACCAAGAAAGCTCTCAAATCTAAGCTTATATCTCCAAAACACTTCATGTTCAAATTGGGGAAAAGAGATAGACGTCATTCAAATAACAAAAATTAAAAAAAAAAAATATTTACAAAAAAAAAAATATATACAATTAGTCTAATATTAACAGTTCAGATATAATAGTAATAAGCCGTCTCCCCGGCAACGGCGCCAAAATTTGGTTCAAAATTTGACAGGCTAAACTCGTATCACCTGATCAAAAATAACCTAAGGTCCACTAACAAGTAGTCAGGGAAGTCAGGATCGAATCCACAGGGAGAAAGTTATATTATTGTATCTGAATTCTAATATTATACTAACTAAATCAGTTGAAAATGGGTGTGTGGCTAACTAGTAGGCAAATGATAGAACTAAATATGAAGGTAAGAATCAATTAATAAAGAACTAGGACTATGGATCACTATGCATACAATTCAGGAAATCAGAGACGAATAATAATCACCCAATAAGTCAATTTATCTAGGGCACATGTAATTTCTCTCGAACATTACCTCCCTCAAAGATCACCTAGCCGCTCTCGCATGGTCAAGGATCACTATGCCTAATGATTTAAAGCCTATACGAAATCTCCCCTCTCGAAGCAGATTCAATATTGCGAAAGTAGAAATACAAATCAGGCCTAATTCATAAGTCCAGCATGAACGATTCAATCACAGGAAACAATTGAAATAAAGGGTAATTATACTAATCTATCAATCCCTCATTGCATACATAGATCCCCACAATCCTAGAATTAGAACTACTCACTCATGCTTGAGAAAACAATAACAAAATCAATGTAAAAATTCATACTTTCAACTATTGCAATTAATTAAGAAATCAATCCAATCAATAATAGAGAAAACAAACAATAATGGAGAAAACAAGGAAGAAGATTACCAAATAAAATAACTATATTGAACTTGCAAGCAATCCAAAGGTTTGATCTTGAATCCACAATGAAAAGTAGTAACTAGGGTTCTTGAGAGAAACTATGAGAATTAAGGACTAAAACAAAGATCCATAAAAGATTCTCTCATTTGGCTATTTATACTAACCCTAAAACAACTAGGAAAAGTCTTAGAAAAATAGCCCGAAAAATAATTAAAAACGTGCGTCGGGTCATTCGCCCGATCGGGCCAAGTATGCCCGATGAAATCGGGCTCAACGCAGCAGCAGAACTCCAAAAATGGACACCGCTCGATGCTGTCAGGCCATGCCGCCCGATCCCATCGGGCGGGATTCTTTTCCGCTTGTTTTCAACTCTAGAACACCGCCAGATGAATTTGTTCTCGGGCCCGATCGGGCTAAGCCGCCCGATCATATCGGGCGAGAAAACTGCTACTTTGCGTCAACTTGCGAAGGCTGTATCTCTCAAACCAGAAGTCCGTTTGGGGCGTGTGACCTATCATTGGAAATCCCTTAAAGTCTAGTTTCCAACCCAACTGGAATTTCTTGATTATCAATTTTGTATCAAAAGTTATGATCAAAATGGTGAACAAGTGTCAGTTTTGGCACTTCTTTCACTAACTCTTTGCTTCATTCCAACTCAAAATTGTCCCAAACGGATGCATTGTGATCCTTGTGCAAGCTATCTCCATCCTCAATGATTAAAAGGCTTGATCTTAGATAATCATAATCAATTTGCATCAAAATAACCTGAAAATCATCGAAACACGCAAACGGGGAGTAGTAGAGTAAAACTTGAGTAAATCATGCAAATATGCACCTAAATGCTCTAATATGAACTAGAAATGCAACCTAAATGCACCTAAAACTCTATATAAAACCATATCATCAGGCGATTCAGCAGTTACAGTGACTGTTCAGGGTGTATCATCTGAGATGGCGCCGTCGGCGAGAATAACTACAACTCCGGTTGTCAATTAATGCTCTGATGTTCATCGACGATTAGAGTTGGCTACACCTGTCCTTGATGGTGCTGCTTCAGTTCCACCACACCCGCAAAATCGCGCTGATTCTCAAGGTATGAAACTGTATTTTGTTGTGCCAACTTTGAAACAAGGTAATCCAGTAGCTTGCTTAGACCAGGCTCAACTAGATTCTGAGATTAAGAAATGGAAATCTGCTATAATTCTGTATGTTGTTGGTGATGCACCTTCCATTAATTACCTCTCTACTTACATAAGCAAGCAATGGTTGTCTGTAAAAGACCCTGAGATTTTTTACCATAGTGAGGGTTATTTTGTGATTCGATTCAAGACTATGGAGGAAAGAAATGAAATCTTGTATTCGGGGCCTTACACAATTGCTCATCGCCTAGTAATTGTAAAAGCCTGGGATGCTGGGTTTTGTTTTCAGGATGAAATTTTGAAGGTCATTCCACTTTGGGTTCAATTGCCTAGCTTACCTCTTAGTTTTTGGAGCAGTGACTCTCTTAGTAGGATTGGTAGCACAATTGGTACACCAATTTTTGCTGATGAGTGTACAACTACTCAGACTCGAATTTCTTATGCTAGACTCCTTATAGAAGTGGATATGACTAAACCTCTGGTTCATGTAGTTCAGATTGGTAATCCTGATGGAATTGTGTATGAACAGAAGGTTAATTATGAATGGGAACCTGAATTTTGTAGCAAATGTCAGATTATTGGACATAATTGTGCAGGTAAGGGTAATAATTACCCTTATTGGACATAATTACCTAAACAGAATAAAGGCCAATAATTTTGAAAAAGCTTCCAAGAACATCTTCAAGAATTGGGAGGTGTTAAACAACTATTCTCATGCTGAGAATGGTAGGATCTGGATTGGGTGGAACTCAAAGAAGTTTGATGTTGTTCAAATTATGAGCTGTGCTCAGGGAGTTTGTTGCCAAGTTACTCACTTACTGGATGGATCATTTTTTTTCTTTGTTGCTGTGTATGGATATAACACAATTGAGTTGAGGAAAGATTTATGGCAATTTATGGGAAATGTCCTTGGTAGTGTGAATGGACCTGTTTATTTCTGTGGTGATTTTAATAGTGTGCTCTTAACTGAGGATAGATTTCAAGGTGTCCCTGTTTCTGAAGCAGAAGTGAGGGATTTTGAAGATTGTCTCCAGTCTAATGAGCTTACTGTCATTAGAACCACTGGGTCATATTACACTTGGTGTAATAATCAAAGTGGTGATAATAGAATTTGTTCTAGGATTGACAGAGGGATTGGTAATAGGGAATGGTTAACTTGTTACTCTCAGCTTTCTGTTGAGGTGTTGGAGAAGGGTATTTCTGATCAATGCCCTCTACTTCTTGACTTTACCATCCCAAATGTCAATCATACTTTGCCTTTTAGATTCTTTAATGTTCTCACTGAACATAAGGATTTCTATAAGGTCTTGAGAGAAGATTGGACTCATGAGGCTCCTACTACTTTATTGCAGATTTGGAAGAAACTTAAGGCTCTGGAAAATCCTTTGAAAACTATCAACACTCAATGTTTCAAAGGCACAACTGATAAGGTGAATCTCCTAAGAGAGCAACTGCAGGTTGTTCAAAAATCTTTGAGTGTTGATCAGTTGAATTCTGTGCTTATTGAGGAAGAAAAAAAGATGCTCACTAAGCTAGAGAAGTGGAGTGGTATAGAGGAGCGAATTTGGCAGCAAAAATCCAGAGCTACTTGGATTAAACTTGGCGACTCTAATACCAAATTTTTTCATGCGTATGCAAAGGAAAGGAAGGGTCAGAATTCTATGAAAGTGATTATCAGGGAGGATGGTGTGAGGTGCAATACTCAGCCTATGATTAAAGAGGAGGTTAGAAATTTCTACCAGAAGCTTATGGGTTCTGCTGCTCACACTATTCCTATGGTTGATGAGCAAGTTATTAAAAGAGGGGCTGTTCTTAATCATCAACAACAAGTGATGCTTTGTGCTGACATGACTCCTGTTGAAATACAGAATGCTCTTTTTGCAATGGATGAAAATAAGGCTCCAGGTATGGATGGCTTCAATGTCCACTTCTAATGTGATATTATTGGTTCTAATGTGATAAATGCAGTTCAACACTTCTTTCTAAGCAATTTCATGCCTAGAAGTATTAACTATACTTATGTCTCTCTTATTCCTAAAGTTCCAAATGCTTGCTCGATGATAGAATATAGACCTATTGCCTGCTGCTCTGTTTTGTACAAAATCATTTCCAAGGTTTTGACAAACAGAATGCAACATGTTTTGTCTGACTTAGTTGGGGAGAGCCAATCTGCTTTTATCAAGGGGAGAGTAATCTTTGACAATATTATTCTGAGTCATGAAATTGTGAAGAGTTATAACAGGAAGCACATATCTCCTAGATGTATGCTCAAAGTTGATATTCAAAAAGCTTATGACTCTGTGGAATGGCCTTTTATTAAGCATCTCATGTTACATCTTGGCTTTCCTCACAAGTTTGTTGAATGGATTATGTCTTGTCTATCCACTGTCTCTTATTCTTTCAATGTCAATGGTGAAATGACTTCACCTATTGATGGGAAAAAGGGACTTAGGCAAGGTGACCCCATATCACCTTACCTTTTTGTCTTATGTATGGAGTACTTAAATAGATGTCTTATGTCTTTGAGCACAAACAAAGACTATAAGTACCATCCTAAATGCAAGAAGCTCCATCTTCACCATGTTTGCTTTGCTGATGACCTTCTCCTCTTTGCTAGAGGTGATATAAGTTCTGTTAGACAGCTTTTTAATACTTTTCAAGATTTTTCTCGTCGTCTCGGTTTGAAGGCTAATCAAGCTAAAACTTCCATATATTTTGGTGGTGTGAAGCCCGATATTCAAGATAACATTCTTTGCCGAATTTCATATTTCAAAAGGTGATCTCCCTTTCAGATATTTAGGGGTTCTTCTCTCTTCAAAGAAGTTATCTATCATGCAATGCCAGCCTCTCATCAAGAAGATTCTTGCTAGGATTGACTGTTGGTCTTCCAAACTCTTATCTTATGCTGGTAGACTCCAACTCATTAAGTCTGTGTTGTTTGGAGTTCAGACATATTGGTGTCAGATCTTTGTATTACCCAAGAAAGTTCTCAAGATGATTCAAGCTGCTTGCAGGAACTTTTTATGGTCTGGGAAGACTGGTATTACTAAGAGGAATCTAGTGGCATGGGATAAAGTTTGTTTGCCTAAAAGTGCTGGTGGTTTAAATGTCATTAATATTGAGCTCTGGAACAAGATAGCTATTTGCAAGCTGCTATGGAATTTAGCGCAGTAAAAAGACAAGGTTTGGGTGAAATGGGTTCACATTTATTATGTTAAGAACCAAAATCTTACTACCATGGAAGTGCCTCAACACGCTTCATGGGTAGTAAGAAAGATTCTGACTGCCTTGCATGGTTGTAATGGTGATTTGTCAGTTTTACAGCAGCCATATTTGTAATACTCCGTATTTTTAGGAATTATTTTGCTAAATAAGAAAATATAAAGTACAAGTGAAAGTATTTTATATTATAGTTTAGGTAAGACTACAATTATAATTTAATTAAACAACCTACTTTAGTACCTAATTATATTTTAATTCGGTTTGGTTAAATAATAAATCAGAATTCAATTTGGAAACGAATCCTAATAAACTAAGGTTTCTCATACTATAAAAAGGAAAAAAAAAAAGATTGAAAACCCTATTCACTTAATCGCCCGCTTTTCTTTTCCTCCCCTTCACTCTCAACATCTTTTCTCTCTCCTCTCTTCTCCTCCCTCCTCACGCTGCCCTTCTTTTCTTTTTTTTTATTTTCGTTTGCTACCCCCGCTCCCGAATTCGTCGGTTGCGAGGCGGGTGAGAGGCGGCGTGCGAGCGTGGTGAGGTGCGAGTGTGGTGTGTGCGGCCGGGAGGTTCGTTCGCGTCAAGGTGGTGGTTCGAGAGTGAAGCTTGCGTGTGTGTGTGTCGAGTGAGGCTAAGGGTGCGACGCGAAGTCGAGTGGTGGGCGAACGAGGGTCGACGCGAGTGCTGCCGGATAGTCGTCGGGGTCGCCGAGCGCAAGTCCCCGCATGGTCGTGGTGGTCGCCGGCGGTGGTCGGTAGTCATCTCTCCCTATTTTCCTTGAATTATAAATCTCGATTTTTATTGTTATACTTACTATCTTTGAGTAAACTTTGTGACTATGAGTAAAGTATAAAAATAGTAATAATATATAAACAAAAATCGGATTTAGAATTATGTATATAGTTCTTATGATAATTATATTTCTTAATCCTGTTTTTATCATCCTTATGTATATTGGTTTAAGTTGTGACTTTAAATAAAAGTATATTATGAACTAAACAAAATCAGATTTATTACATATATTACTAATTATTACTTTGGTTTAGTTCTTCAAATCTGATTTTGTAGTTCTTATATGAGTATTTAGTTAAGTTTTGGTATTGCAAACAAAGTAGTGTAAAAGTTAAGAAAAAAAAAATCAGATTATTAGTTATAGTTAGAATATTATAATGGCTTTGTTATTCAAATCTGATTTTGGTAGTATTGGATATAAGGATTTAAATGGAGATTGGTAAAGGTACTATGGTATTAAACTAACTAAAATCGCCTTTGCCCACTATTATTGGTTCTTAAAAGACGTTAAGTTCAATAGAATTATGGAAAAAAAAAGAAAGTTAATGAACAACAAGATTATTTATTTTTATACTCCGAAATACTAAGTCTTATATAATTAGTCACGTGTTGTATGTTAATAATATCAAGGACTTAGCACTGAAGTATTTTTATTATTCGATTAGGTCCCAATTTCATAAGCGGAACGTTTTAATAGTCAGCAAAGATTCTTCATTACAAGGTACGTACGCGTACTAGTTCGAGCCGATATATTAGTATCATGTTAGGTTGTGATTGTCATATTGGAACCTAGAATCATGATAGGGAACTGTGGTTGATTATGATTGATGAGATTGTTTGGTAACATGAAATCAATTGGAAATCTGTATGTATTTCCTTGTTGTACGACTTGTGAGTTGAAATGAGTTATTATTGGTATGCGTAATTCTATCGCATTACAAGCATGAAATGAGAATTTGATTGAAAGCATATGATTTATTGTTGTAACAAGGATGTTGCAAGAGATTGCTTTAATTAGAGAATTTGAGCAATGTATCTAAGAATTTAACGAATTTATGTTCGATGTTGTATGAATGAATATTATTAAGAAGGATGTTGGCGATAACTTGTAGTTGGACTCCCTACAAGTAATGAACAATGGGGGAGTGTTTGACTTGTTCTACACTCCTACGCCGGCCTACTTGTGACGACAGTAGTGTCCTTATAAATTTTGATAACTCAAGTAGGCGGAAGGTTCCGTACGATCTTGGGGGTATGCATACTAAGGTGATGGATGTGGAACGGAACGAAACCGTGTTTACATTCCATCTAATAGACCAAGTTGTCTATTAAGGATTCAGTAGCCCGTATGATTCTAGTAAGATGACGGTGCCCGTTCGCTGCCAACTAAATAAAAAGTAAAGAATGTAATGCTATGGTAGTATCATGTCTAGGAATGATCCTTATTATCTTGTTTATGCTTTGTATGCACTTGCTGCTTTACTATGTACTCAGCATAGCTGATTGTGTGTTATTGTGTTGTTTGTTGACCTGTGATGAACCATTGATGCTTCAATGGGGAGCAGACTAGGTGTGCGGGTGTTGCTGCATGAGTTGGCATACGGGGAATATTTTCGGTTTATAAGCCTTTTAAATGTTTTATTGAACTTATAGAACAATTAGTATGAATAGTTAATGGTTTGAATAAAAAGGGGTCTATGGTGATTCCCGAGTTGTAATTTGAAGTTAATATTTTATTTCCGCTGCAATGTAGTTTTATAAAGGAGTTGTTGACATTTTGATTTTTATCTTGCCTTGCGTTTCACCGCGGCGGTAACACTCCCGAAGTCGGTGCAACGTAGTCGTGGACGTGTATGGATTTTGGGGGTGTTACAATATTTTTCAATTGGGAAAATATACCAGAAATTTAGAGTGCAGGGACCAAATGTGGAATGGAAGAAAATGCTATGCAATAATCCTGCTCCTCCTAAATTCATTTTTGTTTCGTGGCTAGCTTTCCTTGGAAGACTAAGTACCTGTGATAACCTTGGCAAGATAGGAATCCAGGTAAATTCCTTGTGTGATCTTTGTGGCAATGAAGATGAAACCATCAATCATCTCTTCTTTGCTTGTGCATACTCCAAGTTTGTTTGGAGTAATATGCTTTGTTGGTTGAATGTGGATAAAACTATTTTGAGTTTGGATTCCTTACAGTTTTCCCACTTGTTGAAGTCCAATTCAAAGAAACAGCAGATTGTTAGGATGGTGTTTTCCATCACCGTATACAGTTTATGGCAAGAGAGAAATCTTAGGAAATTTGATCACACTAGAAGGGAGGTTTCTGAGCTTAGTAGATTAATCCAATTTTTGGCTTATTCTAGTTGTATTCGGTTTCCTAAATTAGCCTCTGTAATTTTGTAGGTTGGTGTTTTTTTTAGGCTTTCTGTCTTTTTTTGTTTCTTTGCTGTTTTCTTAGTTGCTAAGGCTAGGGGTGTTCAGAAAAACCCGCCCCGAACTACCCGACCCGCTGACCCGCAATAAAAAGCCGGGTATTTTATTAATTTATCAAAATTATTGGGCCGGGTACCCGACCTGGAGAAAATGACATCAGGCGGGTCGGGTAATGGGCCGCGTCATTGCTGTTGTCGGGTACCCGAGTACCCGGTTTTTTGTTTTCTTGATAAAAAAATCCTCACTTGCTAGGTTTTCTAAGTCTCAGTTTCAGCCGCAAAACAAAATCCTCATCTTCTCTAGTCTTCACTTATCTAGTTCTTCTCCTCTCCTACTTTTCATTTGCCAAAATCCACCACAACTCACCAAATCTAATTTTTCAGAATGAAAATTTGAAGATCTAAATGGAAAAGAGATACACAAATCGAGATTTTGTCTTTCCTCAGCCCATAGATGCAGAGCATTTCGGAAGCCTATCAATATATTATTGCAACACATCTTGAGCCTCCTTTTTTTTCTAGATTTTTCATATTTTCTCTCTTTAGTAATAAGTGAGTAAAATCATGAGCTTTAATGGCAAATTTGGGTGTTGAGAAATTGAAATTATAAATGCCTGGATTGAACGTGGTAATGTTGGTGGTTTGTGTTTGATTGAGTAATCAATTGGTTGAGTAGTACTACTGCTGCAATACTACATAATCTAGAGCTGTTAATGGATTATCAATATAGTTTCTTATTTCTCTTCTTTTTTCCTTTGTTTTTAACTACAACAAATCTGAAATTCTTACTTGCTCGTACGAAGAAGGGTGAAGCGAAGGTGTACTTAAATTCTAATTTATTAGCTTGAACTTTAAACTCAGTTAGGAATTAGAGCTTTTGTGAAATAGTAGGTTACTTATGACATAATGTTGATGGCAGTAGCTAATGACAGTCGATAACAACAATGTCAATAATATGACATCTCCAAACCGGGTACCCAGTGACCCGACCCGGGAAAACCGGGTACCCGATATGCGGGTACCCGATTTTCTCGGGCCGGGTCATGGGCCGTTCTTTTGACGACCCGCTAATGCGGGTGCCCGTACGTCCGGGTACCCGAAAAGCCGGGTACCCGGTTATGAACACCCCTAGCTAAGGCCTTCTGGGTTTTATTAGGTTGTATGAAGTTTGGGCGTTTATGGCCACTTTTGGTATAAAAATTTCTCTATTTACCAAAAAAAAAAAAAAAACTCATATCTATTGTTTGTTTAATAATTTAATAGATTTAAAACTCATAAGGTATGGGGTTTAGAAATCCAAGGAGGAGGTAGGTATGGCTCATGCCAATGCCTTTAAGTATCAAATAAAAGAAAAAATTTCATTCCCATATAAAATGAAACACCTGGTATTAGGTATGAAGTTCCAAACCTATATCACCTTGGTTTCATTCTTAATTCCAAACTCATACTACTATATGACATTGTGCAAAAAAACAAGAAAGAAGTACAAAAAAATAATGTTTGGTTTATTTTGGGAGATGTAAAAGAAGCATTAAAATAATGTAGGAGAGAGAAAATTAGGGTATGTGGGAAGGTTTTGGGTGGATTATTTAAATGGGTGGTGGAGTATTATAGTAGGTGGGAAAAGTGTGAAAAGTTGATGTGATAGGTTATACGAGGAAAAAGTGAAGGTGTAATAATTAAAAAAAGGGCCAAAAAAGAAAAAAGTAACAATTAAAAAAAGGAGGGAGTATATATCTATGTACTACTTTAGAGGAAACTCCCTAAAATGGTTGGGACTTTTTCTTTTTCACTATACCCTTGATATCTATTACAAGTTACATGTTTAGAGTTATAAATTAATTAAATGAAATAAAATAAAAAAGGAGAAGGCAAAAGACGGCTATATCTCATTCAAGCATGCTACTTCACATAAGAAAGAAAGATGGAAAAAAAAAGAAAAAAAAGATGAGTTACAAACTTAAACGTAAATTACTTTTACCTCTAACTGCTCCCTCCCACAATCACATCCCAGTAGGATAACTGTAACTTCCAACCATACTATGTTACCTCCAAACAATACTTCTACGACTAAAACACAATTTAGTCTTCTTCTCAAACCTTCTTTTCACTTCAATCTACTGTTATTTACCATCTTACTTAAATTATCATCTACCACAACCTTTAAAAATGTCACAAAATTTATATCCACCATCTATATTTTTGTCCCCAATAGTAGGAAAGTGGAATTTTAGGTCGATTTTCGTGGTTTTTATTTGCAATTTCACTTTGCTTGCTTAAATCTCGGGCCAAGTTTAATAGTGGAGGTAAAAGCTCAAGGAACTAATAATATTGGTGGATCAAATTGATAGAGAAGGTGGAAGATTGGGTCGAAATCCAGGTGAAAATCGTGGAAGGAGAAAGAAGATGGGGGATGTTGGGGTTGAAGAAGATGAACAATAGAGAAGAGTGAGGAGACAGAAAATAGGTTAAAAAAATTGGGTAAAAAAAAAATTACAACGTGAAAGTAAATTGGGAGGTGAAAAAAGTTTCATAATTTTTTGGAAATTTTTTAAAAATTATTTTTAGGATCTTCGAAAATTATTTACATATATTTTGGTAAATAAACAAAATGAAAACAAATTAGTTTTCATAATTTAAGAGAAAGAGAAAAGAAAATGAAATTGGGAACCACGTTATAAATGTGTGGTTCACATTTGTTTGACCACCTTTGACTTCAATGGTCATTTTTGAAAAATGACTATTAGAATCATCCCTAGAGTTTGCCAAAAACTCTTAACTTTAGAGTTGGAAAAATCTTAACTTTACAAATAATCCAATGACTCTTATATATCCATAACAATAAGAATAAAGGAAAGACAAAGGAAAAGCCAAATAGAGTAAAATTGTGAAATTCATTCGTAAACATTCTAAACGATCATTCTCATCCTTTACCAAAAGTTCACTCTTACCAAACACCATTTTTTCTCCCTTTCTCAACCTTTACAAAAAAAATTCTTCTTCTCCAAGCACCCAAATTAGTGCTCGATCGATCACTTTTCGATAGCAATTCATGGATTCAGTTGATCAATATCATCGCAAGTAAATTTTGCTGTAATTTGATTTTGAATTAATTTTTTCAATGATTTTGATTATAGGATAAAATCATGCAATCATGAATTTAAACCTCTTTTCCGATGCAATTCATGATTTTGAAACTTACTAATAAAGGGAATCACCCGATTTCGGTTTCAAGTCTTGGTTTGCAGCACCATCATCACAAAAGTTTCCATGAATGGATGCCCCCTACCCCCCCCACACACACACACACACACACACCACTCACCCCATAATATTTCTTAGAATAAAGAAGATCAAATGAGAAAATAATTCCACACTTTTAGGTTTCTAGTATTGGTAAATAAAGACATAGAATAAGTGTATGCCTTCCCTTGATAGCATAAATAACTTGATCATATTACTTAATTATTTAATCATACAAAATCACATATTTTCATTTAATTCATTAGTTCTTTTGTGTACAATTCATGTTCAACCATGGAAATCCTTTAATGTACATACAAAAGCATGCTAGCTGACAACATACAACCTGCTAACATCTGCAGACTTATTAGCATGCTAAATGGCAAAGTGCAACTTATATTGAAACACCTATGGAGCTCTGAAATGACCCAGCACTTGTTGTGCAGCTCCAGGTTATTTACTTTATCTACCATGCATTACAATATCATGCAGTAAGTTATCCGTATACAGTCACTTTGTATAGTACAGTCACTTGGATACAAAAGGTTTAAATCTAATTTTCTTTCTCTAAAACAGTTTACTCACTAAAAACTTTCTTTCTAAACAGAGATCACGACAATTGTTCATGAGATAAGGGGAGTTATGTATATTTATGAAAAAATGACTAGACGTTCTAAACTTCTAATGCTCAAAATGACCAAAATGACAGTAGTCAAACAAAATCGAGTGAAGCTGTAAATGAACCATTGTAGTGCTTCAATGACTTGATACATTTACAACATTTTCTTGAATATATATAGGTTTTTGAGTGACCATGTGAAAATAATTCCTCTTGAATGGTTGCATCTGCATCGTGCGACGGTGTTCTTTGAATAAGTGCATCGAGGTCCCTATTTAGTTCCATGTAATTGGGATTAGTTGCAAAGCTGGACAAAAGTCAAATTAGTTAGGCTTATGTTGTTTATGTCATTGTTTTGATTTACTCAAAAACTAAACGAGGATGGATACAGAAAGAGAGACAAAGAGGACTCACCAAACACAAAAACACAAGTTATCAAATGCGAGGTCTGACAATACAGTGCTCATAGCCCAGGGAGGTAGAAAACCTGTTACCTCAAACTTAGAAGAAAAATTGGAGACCTGCAATTATTCAATATATTAATAAAGAAGATCAGAAATGCTTTAATCGATTGATCTGAAATCTGCAAAGTTATACTCACATTGACATCCTGTTTTAGTAGGATTTGATCGATTAATCTTCTCACATCGAGAAGCACATAGGTTCAATAAACGAAAGGGATTGGCGATAATAAAGTAGGAGTTTCCAAGTCAGTCCATATGCTTGCTCTTTGAGAAAGAAAAGAACATGAGGAAAAAAAAACAATCAGGAACAACAATAACCAAAAGAGACCAAACTAAAAACAAGAGAAATAGAATGATTACCTATAACTTGTAATGAAGCTGGAAAAAACGCAGGACCATGTCATTGTCTTCAATTGTTAGTAAAGATTTCGACGAATATTTGTATTCATCAGAGTTAGGCATTGTAAATGTGATTTCCTGATTAGTGGGAAAAAAAATTTAGTCCCATTTTTAGCTTTTCACTAGGAATATTTAGTAATTCTGACTTATGACAATGCAAATCTATTACCCAAGTACAGTGAATATTACTTCCATGTAAATTACATCTAAAGCTATTAAACATATAAAATATAACTGCACAAAAATATGCATAACGCATCGAGTTTCAAGCCGACCAACACTCAATTGCAACAACTGTTTAGTACAAAACAATACTTCTTTCTTAAGGTGGAAAAAAGGAAAGGTACATAACATGTCGTAGGGAATTTAGAGGCTTTTTTATACTTATGATGGGTAGCTTATTGTGTACAATCATCCATACCGCTGCCTTCATCTCGAATTATGACACTGGTGGTCTAACAATACCAATGAAATACCTAAGGTCTTACAGGATTGTGTAATCAACACTTAATCATCAGCCATTTTTGCTTGGTATTCTCATTTCCATACCCAAAATAAATCATACATTTAAGGAGCCAAACATTATTCTTTGGGAAATTCTAATATGAGGCAATTTAAGATGTCAGAACAAAAGAAATCCAACATGATTTGGATCATATCATCAAGTTTCAAGTGTAGATAAAATCCTTAATTTACCATCACTGTCCCAATTCCTAAAGCTCCTTCTTCTCTCCCACTAAATGATAACTAAGTTTACATCCTAGAAGGTTGTTGAGGTTGAAAAACAAGTAGTTGATCTAAAGAATCTATCTAGCTACTAATTGTATTCTCCATGTCAAGATAAGTATTACAATCTAGATTTATCTCCTTCAAACTATAGTAACAAAACATTGCATTGTTCTGAAACTTATGCTATCTTTCCAATTTATCATTTTTCAGATTCTTTGCGTTTGTCAACAACTAAAACAAATGTGTGAAACTTACTAATAAAGGAAATCACCTGATTTCAGTTTCAAGTACTGGTTTGCAGCACCATCATCACAAAAGTTTCCATGAATGGATACCCCTACCCCCCCCCCACATAGACACAAAACTCATCCCATAATATTCTTAGAATAAAGAAGATCAAATGAGAAAATAATTCCACACTTCTTGGTTTCTAGTATTGGTAAATAAAAATATAGAATAAGTCTATGCCTTCCCTTGCTAGCATAAATAACTTGATCATATTACTTAATTATTCAATCATACAAAATCACATATTTTTCATTTAAATTCATTAGTTCTTTTGTGTACAATTCATGTTCAACCATGGAAATCCTTTAATGTACATACAAAAGCATGCTAGCTGATAACATACAACCTGCTAACATCTCGCAGACTTCTTAGCATGCTAAATGGCAAAGTGCAGCTTATATTGAAACACCTATGGAGCTCTGAAATGACCCAACACTTGTTGTGCAGCTCCAGGTTATTTACTTTATCTACCATGCATTACAATATCATGCAGTAAGTTCTCCAGATACAATCACTTTGTATAGTACAGTCACTTGGATACAAAAGGTTTAAATCTAATTTTCTTTCTCTGAAACACTTTTCTCTCTAGAAATTGTTCTAAACAGAGATCATGATAATTGTTCATGAGATAGGGGTCTTATGCATATTTATGAAAAAATGACTAGACGTTCTAAACTTCTAATTAATCTTTGAAACAAAATGACTAAAATGACATTAGTCAGACAGAATTGAGTGAAGCAGTAAATGAACCTTTTTAGTGTTTCAATGATTTGATACATAAAATGACAATGTATATGCTTTAAAAATGTAGTGACATACTTACATTAAGCTGAAGATACTCCCTAAATGAACCTTTTTGACTACTGACAAACAAAGCGCACAAAATTTGCTTGGAAGTCGTCATGAACATCATCACATGCGGCGAAGAGACTGTTTAATAAAGTTTTAGTAGTCATATAGTTTCAATAATCACATATCTCTAAGGTTTAAGTTGTTTTTATAGTAAGTTTCATAGTTTTTAGTAGTCACGGAATTAGAGATATGTGAAAGAGACAGTATGAAACTTACTAAAAAACAAATTACATCTTTATTTGATAAGATGGAAAAATAAACCGTCAAGAGCGTCATGCCAAGCATCATACCTCCTTTGCAGAAAATTTTTGTCATCTTTGAAGGTAAAATAAAAGGCCAAATCAACAAGTATAATACATTAATGAAAACAGAGCAGTTTATTCAAATCACTATATACATCTCAACTCAAAGATATATACATATAAAATAATATAAAAAACTCAAACCTCTTATATACATTATGGAAACGGAACAACAATTTTATAGTAGAATGAACAGTATATATATTTGTTGGCAATAATCTGGAACATTAGGGAATTCCTATGAGTCCAATGTGTAAGATATGTCTCAACACCAGTTTTAATTTTTCCCTGTCACCTTGAATTTCTATAGCATATTACCACCCTTCTTTAAATGAATGAAAAGCAAGGTGGAAGGGTAGTACGAGGCACATCTCGCGCATCATTTAAAAGTGATTGCTTGCCCGTGGTCTCGTGGCTCTTAGTCTCACCACCTTAAATAGAGTGGTGGGTTCACACTTATTCTATAGTCACTAGATCCTAATATGTTTATGGTTCAAAAGCCCCCACCACCGACGTGACCCTAGCCACCTAACTGAAGCCATCAAGAAGCACTATAAATCACTAAGTACCACCACCCTAACCACAGTCCTTAAAACCCTTCATCTCCCCTTTCACCACAATTCCTAAGCCTATTCAATACTTCAATGGGGCAGGTCAGATCCGTTTGACTCAATGAGAACCATTTTTATTATATGTTTCTTTAGGGGAGGCCTCCAATCACATAACTGAAGTCGCGAAAAATCAATTATGTCTTTTTCTTGAAAAATAACATGAACACATACACACACAAAATCAATTACTTCTTAATTAATAGCACCAAAAATAAATAATTCAATATCAATTATTTCTAAATTAATAGCACCAAAAATAAATAATTCAATATTCTAGAATACCAAAATCAACGAATATATCAATTAGACGTGCCTTTTTCTAGGAAAGATAACTGCAACGTAATATCTCAACTTGCAGAAGTTAAGATACTCGCTTAATTTTTGGAAAGAATCAACTTTCCAAAAACATATCGTGCGATCTCTTTGTTCTCCTTAGTTGTTTCGTACAAGAACACCTGCACCTGGTTCAGGCAACTTAACATGATTTCACTTTCATTCCAGCAACGATTCTTTATAATCTCGGGAGATATAGAAAACATCTACATGATAACCTGAAGGATTAAGCAAAGATATATGTATGCAATTTCACATCAAAGAGTACTAATCTAACCATTGGGGGAAACGACTGAAGCCAAAATACCTAAACCGAATAACTCCTAACAAGACACTAGACACTTACTAAAACTTAATTAAACCTAATATGACTCTTAACTTACAAAAAGACTCTCTACATAAAGGTTTTGTGAAGATATCAACAATTTGATCTTCACTCTTGCAAAACAATAATTCAACCAAGCCTTTCTCAACATTATCCCTAAGAAAATGATGTCTGATCTCAATGTGCTTTGGTTTTAGAGTGATGAACGAGGATTTTTGAAATATTGAGAGCACTAGTGTTGTCACATGATAAGAACACCTTCATAGACAACATCAAAATCTTTCAGTTGGTTCTGTATCCACAACACTTGGGAACGATGCCGCCGCTGCAAATGTATTCCGATTCTGCTGTGGATAAGGCCATTGAATTTTGCTTTTTAGAGCCCCATGAGGTTAGACATGAGCCTAAGAAGTGAGCCATACCTTATGTGTTTTTCCTATCTATAAGGAAACCAACATAATCCGCATATGTGTACCCTACCAGGTCAATAGAGGTGCCTTTGGGGTACCACAAGCACAAGTCATTTGTTCCCACTAAATACCTAAGACCTAAGTATTCTTAACAGCCTTTAGATGAGACTCCTTGGGATTGCTTTGAAATCTTGCACACAATCCTATATAGTATACAATATATCGGGTCTACTTAGCTTGTTGTTAGGTACAAGAGGGAACCAATCATCCCTCTATACAATGAAGCTTCCACATCCTTTCCTTTTGAATCAACATTCATTTTTGTGGAAGTGGGAACGGGAGTATCATAAGCTTTGCCATTCTCTAAACCATACTTCTTTAAAAGTTCTCTCGAGTACTTACGCTATCCGGTTGTTTGCCTAATCGTAAGCCAAGGAAGAAGCCAAGTTCTCCCATCATGCTCATTTCAAACTCACTCTGCATAAGATTAGCAAACTCATCGAAACCAAGCGATTAGTAACTCCAAAAATGATATCATCAACATAAATTTGAACTACTAGCAAGTGTTTCCCCCTGGTTTTGATAAACAAAGGTTTGTCAATTGTTCCCCTCTTGTATTCATTTTCCATCAAAAACTTTGACAATATCTCATACCAAGCTCTTGGAGATTGTTTGAGACTATACAAAGCTTTATCAAGTTTGAATACATAGTGGGGAAAACAGTTGATCAGCAAAACCAGGTGGTTGTTCCATGTTGAACCCTAGTTTTGATGATGACAAAGGAACAATGTACTAAGCTATAAACTAACAAGTTGTTAAGTGAATGGATTTTGCAAGGTATCACTGCATTGAGCAAAGAGAATACTAAGTTTAAGGAAGAAATCAAGTTTGGATTTTGAAGACAAAGTGAAGATGCTCAAAGAACTGATACTGGAGAAGCATTGGAGCCAAAGAATCAAAGCGAGGCTTTTATTTTAGTTCAGATGTAAGAAAAGAGTAAGTTGTGGTAAGAAACAATGACAATATAAAAAGAGAATGGTTTGTTTGTTCCTTTGAAAGGAACAAACGTATTGGTACTGTCATGATAAGTTAAAGGAACTAATAAAACTAAAGGAACTAGACATGTATTATATGCTGCAACGGTTATTTTGAGTCTTTGTTGAGTAACTGAAGCCTAAAAAATAGGAAACCGTTTTTTATTTAAGGAAAATATGATTTTAAGGAAAATATTTTTAGGAAAATATTTTATCTTTGTTAAGAAATAAAAATCCTTTTTCGGTTTTTAAAAGAAAATATTTTTAAAGATATTATTTTGATAAAACGATTTAATTTTGGTTTTATTAATTAAAATACTTTTTAATTAAAAATCATATTTAAGATTGTTGCACAAGTAAATGCTAAAATTTAGGAATTAGTAATCTTATTTACACACGTTCAAAGAGAACGTGGAGTTCATAGGTGGAAAATGGAACATGTTCCTCTACTTGAGGAACATCATGAGATAATGACTAATTCACTATCACATGTTTAAATCCCATGTTATCAAATGACTGCTATAAATACATATGTCTAATTTAGTTTCAATTTGTATCTGACCAAGTGATTTAGTGAGTTTAACTAATTAAAGTGTCAGTGCCTTCATTCTCTCATAAGCCATTTGTTCTTTGCCTTCGTACTCTATTTCACTAAGTTTATTGTTCTTTGTAATTTTGGTTTTGGAGTAAGGGGATTTTGAGTGAACACCTGTAAGAGAGAAGCTTTGAGTGAAGCAAGTTAAAGTGAGAAAACTTCAAGTGAAGTTGAGAGGAACAACTGTTATGGGAACAGTTGTTCAGGAACTTGAGTTTAGGAACTCAAGGTGTGGCCCGTGAGTAGAATTAGGTTGTAACGAGTTGTTTGGCCTAATTAGTGAAAGTGTTGAGTTTAAAATCCCTAGTGGTGGAGGTTGTTTTTTTCTTGTTAGGCCTAAGAAGTTTTTTTCCTCGTAAAAACCCCTTGTGTTCCTTTAGCTTATTTTATTGTTTTAGTTTTACAATTTCGCAAAAACTATGTTTATTTCTACACATACAATTCACCCCCCCTCTTGTAGTGTTCCTAGTGAAACAACATTCCACATATACCCCCTCCTTCAAATAGCCATTCAAAAATGTTGTTTTCACGTCCATCTAAAACAATTTCATATTCATGTGAGCGAAGAAATACAATAAGAATTCTAATAGTCTCTAATCCAAAGAAGTGCAAAGGTCTCATCATAGTCGGTGCCTTCTTGTTGATTGTAGCCTTGCACCACAAGTCTTGCTTTCTTTCGGACTATTGTACCAAGGTCATCCGATTTGTTTCGAATACCCATCTAGTACCAATGACCGACCTATCCATTGGTCTTGGTTCAAGATGCCATACCTGGTTCCTTCCAAATTGATTCGGTTCATCTTGCATAGCCAACACCCAATATGGATCATTCAAAGCCATCTTATAATCAGCCAGGTCCTATGCTTGACAAGAAAGAAAACAAAGCATAGAACTTTTCATAAACAACTCTTCTTGTTTGAATTCCCTTATTGATATCACTAATGATTTGATTAGAGGGATGAGAAGATTGATATCTAACACTTTTTAAACTTGAATCGTTTTGTGCTCTTGATGCAACATGACTGGAACCAGCTTGCACTCCAGCATCATCTAAGTTGGATCTCTCAAATGTGATGGGATGCAAAGTGGATCCTTCCTCATTACTTACTTGTCCCTCATTAGGGTTACCACAACCTTGCATAATGGTTCCCCTTGAGGTGTTTACCTGTTGCTCTTAATGGGAACCATCAGCATCTGATTATTCTCTTCTCGTTCTAAACCCTAAACCCTATTGAGAAAAGATCCAAGGAACATGAATACCACCGAGAAACTTGAGGAAGGTTACTTTACTCAACGGTCTCCAATGTTCAATGGGAAATTATATTCCTATTGGAAGAACAAGAATGGAGATATTCATCAAGGTCGAAAACTACCGGGTATGGAGAGTCATTGAAGTTGGTGATTTTGAGGTCACAACCACTAATGAAAAAAATGAGGTAATTCCTAAACCATTCTCTGAATATGACAAAGCCGACTTCAAAAAATGGAAGTGAATGTTATGGTCGTTAAAATTTTGCATTGTGGACTTGGACCCCATGAACACAATAGAATCATGGGATGCAAATCCGCAAAGCAAATATGGGATTTACTTGAAGTAACTCACAAAGGAACTAATGAAGTCAAAAGATCCAAAATTGATTTGCTAATGAATCAATATGAATTGTTCTCCATGAAGACTAAGGAAAGCATGCATACAAGAGATGTTTACTCGTTTTACTAACATTATTAATGAGTTAGCTTCTCTTGAAAAGTTTATTTCATCAGAAGAACAGGTTCGAAAAGTTCTTAGGAGTCTTCCGAAGGGTAGATGGATGGCTAAGGTCACTACTTTACAAGAAACAAAAGACTTCACCAAGTTCAACTTGGAACAGCTAGCTGGATCACTTATGACTCATGAGCTACACCTTGACACTAAATATGGTGAAAGCTCTAAGTCAAAGTCCATTGCCCTAAAAGCCGATGATGAAGATGACTCGACTTTGAAGAAGAGGAAGCATCCGAAATTTTCGAAAGATGTATAGGAACATGAAGAATGGAAACTTCAAAGGTAAAGACAAAAAAATTTCTAACAAAGTTGCTTGTCATAAATGTGGAAGTACGAGATCATTTGATCAAGGAATGTTCACTTTGGGAAAACGAAAAGACCAAAGAAAGGAACAAGGAACGTTTTCTTTGAAAGGAACAAGGAAACAAAAGCTCCTTTCTCCAAAGTGAACGTTCGAAAGGTTATGATAGCAGCTTGGGAGATTCAGAGACTGAGGAAGAAGAGGAAAAATCAAATGAAGAAACTGCAAATATTTGCCTCATGGCAAACACCGACATAGAAGAAGATGAAGAAAATGTCGAGGTGATCCAACACTCTCTCGAAGCAGGACTTAGATGGAAAAACTAAGCCCGCAATCTATGATTTTCTTTATGATGCAATTCTTGAATGTAGAGATGAACGTGAAAAACGTGAGCAAACCGAACAAGTTGTTAAAGTTTGCAAAGAACACATAAAATGGCTTAAGAAAATGAGAACAGATGTTGAAAGTAGGTTCTTTGATTTATTTGATAAGAACTTGAAAATCAAGGAATAATATGAAAGTCTTAAAAATGAAAATTATCTAATCAACTTAGAAATTTCTCACCTAAAGGAATTTGTCCTGTTCAAAGTTCCTTTGTTATAAAATCAACTCCTTTGAATGGTTACAGATCTGAGATTGAAAACTTGAATAAAAAAAATCATTTTAAAGGAACAGATCAATAACCTCAAGAAGGAACTTGTAGTTGCAAGGAACAGAGGCAAAGTGATGGTTGTTCCTAAATGGATTGAAAAACCACAAACAAAAAGAATAGAAGGTCTTGGTCTCAAAAATTACAAGAAAATGAACAAGCCTAAGAAATATATTGACCTACCAAGTGATAAAATATGCATGTACATAAATCAATGTCAACAAAGAAATGGAATGATTAGTAAGAATGTAAAAATGAGCAACATGAAATGGGTTGCTAAAACTAATGCTAGTTAAGAACAGGAACCCACGAAGGAGGGGGTTCATACAACTAACAACTTGTTGATTTTTGCAGGTTAAAGTTAGGGGGAACAACACTTGGTATCTTGATAGTGGTTGTTCTATGCATATGATAGGAGACAAATCTAAGTTTCTCTCACTCTCAACCTATGAAGGTGGAAGTGTGACATTTGGTGACAACATGAAAGGTAACATAGTTACCATGGGTAAGGTTGGTAAGTCACCATCCCATTCCATTGATAATGTTTTTCTAGTTGAAGGTTTGAAGCATAATCTATTAAGTATTTCCCAATTATGAACAAGGGAAATGTTGTTAAATTTAATAGTAAAAAATGCTTGATCATTAACAATAACTCTAAGAATGTCATCTTGGAAGGAACAAGGAAAGGGAATAAATATATTGTGGGTCATGATCTTTTCCTAAAAATAATTTGACATGTCTTAGTGTTATTGAAGATAATTCTCTCTTATGGCATAAGTGCCTAGGACATGCTAGTTTTTCATTACTTGGCAAATTTCGATCAAAAGATCTTATTTTGGGTTTACCATCTAGAAAATTTCATATTGATCAAGTTAGTGAGGTGTGTGCCAAAGGGAAGCGTGTTAGATCCTCTTTCAAATCTAAAAGCCATTGTGAGCACCACAAAGCCATTGTAATTAATTCACATGGATTTGTGTGGCCCCATGAGGATTCAAAGTAGAAGTGGTAAGAGGTGTGTGCTAGTTATTGTTGATGACTACTCAAGATACACTTGGGTTATTTTTCTCTAGCAAGGACGAGACTTATGATAAGTTCCTTGTCTTTGCAAAGAGAGTTTAAAATTTAAGTGGTCACAAATTGATGCATATTAGATCCGATCGTGGTAAAGAATTTGAAAATTATACATTTGATAATTTAAGTAGAGATCATTGCTTAGATAATAATTTTTCTGCTCCTAGAACACCACAACAAAATGGTGTTGTAAAGAGAAAAAATAGGGTTTTTGGAGGAAATGGCTAGAACTATGTTAATAGCTAGTGAACTTTCAAGAAACTTTTGGTCAGTTTGTAAATGCTTGTCATATAATAAATCTTGCCATGATGAGACCTATCATTAACAAAACTCCTTATGAACTTTATTTTGGTAAGAAACCCAATATTACATTACACACTTGGGAACATTTGGATGTAAATGTTTTCTTCATAATAATTGGGAAAGATAATCTTGGAAATTTTGATGCATGGAGTGATGAAGCAATATTTCTAGGATATTCATCACATAGTAAGGCTTATAGAGTTTACAATAAAAGAACTATGTGTGTTGAAGAAAGTGTCCATATAATCTTTGATGAATCTGACAACTTTAATCCAAGCACGCAGGTTGAAGACTTTGAAATAGGCTTGGTTCGACCAACCGAAAAAGATGCAGATTCAATTGAGGAAGAAGAAGGAATAAAAGAGAAAAGGAATGAAGAAGACGTAAACACTCATAACAATACTGTTCTGTTCCTCAAGGAGATGTAGATGTTCCTGTTCCCACAAAAATGAAAATGTTGAAGGAACTTATTCAACAATGGTGAAAGAGGAACAAATGAACAAGACTCTTCATCTCTCAAGAAATTCAAGAGGAACAACATGTTACTATAAGAGAATTTCAATTTAAACCTTGGAGACATCAAAAATCACATCCTTTGGAATTCATAATAAGTGACATATCCAAAGGTACGCAAACTAGATCTCGGTTAAGGAATTTTTGTGTGTTTCATGCGTTTCTATCAATGATGGAACCAATAAATCATGAAGAAGCCTTAACCGACTACGATTAGATCACTGCTATGCCGGATGAGTTAAATGAGTTTCAAAGGAATAATGTATGGCATCTAGTTCCCTCTTCTAAACAACAAAAATAATTGGTTTAAAATGAGTGTTTAGAAACAAACTAGATGAATATGGAACTATTGTTAGGAGCAAAGCTAGACTTGTAGTAAAAGGTTATAATCAACAAGAAGGAATTGACTATGAAGAAACCTTTGTTCCTATTGCTAGACTTGAAGCCATTAGAATACTTATTGCATTTCTTGCCTACATGGGATTCAAACCGTATCATATGGATGTCAAATGTGCTTTTCTTAATGGCCATTTAAATGAAGATGTATATGTTGAACAACCCCCTGGATTTGAAAATAATAATTTCCCAAACCATGTCTACAAGCTTTGACAAGGCTCTCTATGGGTTTAAGCGGGCACATAGGTCATGGTATGAGAGATTATCTAAGTTCCTTTTAGAAAACAACTTTAAAAGAGGAAAAGTTGATAAAACTTTGTTTCTAAAATCGAAAAGAACTAATATACTTCTTGTTCAAATATATGTTGATGACATTATCTTTGGAGCAACTAATGAGTCATTATGCAAAGAATTCTCTAAACTCATGAGTAATGAATTTGAAATGAGTTTGATGGGTGAGTTAAATTTCTTTCTTGGGTTACAAATTAAGCAAATGGAAATAGGAATAGTTATTCACCAACAAAAATACATAAAGGAACTGCTGAAGAAATATGGTCTCGAAAATTCAAAGATCAATCACACTCCTATGGGAACTTCAACTAGATTAAATGAAGATTCCATAGGAACAAGTGTTGATCAAACAAAATATAGAGGCGTGATTGGTTCCCTTTTGTATCCTAATCGCTAGTCGTCCCGGACATAGCTTTTAGTGTTGGTTTGTGTGCTAGATTTCAAGCAAATTCCAAGGAGTCTCACCTAACAGCGGTAAAGAGAATTCTTAGATATCTCAAAGGAACAGATGATCTTGGACTCTTCTATCCAAGAAGTGACACATTTGAGTTAAGAAGACATGTCGATGCTGACTATGGTGGAGATCTTGTAAATAAGAAAAGCACCTCGGGTAAGGTTCAATTTCTTAGTCATAGTTTAGTTTCTTGGAGCACTAAGAAACAAAACTCGGTTGTTTTATCCACTTCTTGCCGAGAATATGTAGCCGGGCTTTTGCATGTTGCTCTCAAATACTTTGGATAAAACAACAACTTTGTGACTATGGAATAAACTTTAATTGTGTTCCTATTTATTGTGATAATACAAGTGCTATTAGTAGTTCAAAAGATCCAAGTAATCATTCAAGAGTTAAACATATACATATCGAGACATCACTTTTAAAAAGAAAATGTGAAAAAAGGTTTGATTGAACTTGAGTATGTCAAACTGAAAATCAAATTGTCGATATACTAACCAAGCCTCTACAAAGAGATAGATATGAAAAATTAAGGCTTGAGTTAGGTTTAATAAAACTTAAGTGATTGTTCCTGTTCCAATTCCCCAATGTCCGAATTGAATTGTCTTACTCTAAGTGATATTAAGTGATTGTGATTGAATGCCTAAGACCATTGCAAATTGATATGTTCAAAACATAAACTTGTATTCAAAGGAATAAAGCCACTCACATATGTCATATAATACTCCCCTTATTGTTCCTAAGTGATAGAAACATGTAAGATTTGATGAAATGTTGGTATTTAGTATAAGTTGTTCATGTAGCACAAGTTCCTAAATTTTCTTTTCTTTCCATAAATTAAAATTCCATAAAAATCGAAAAATCATAAAATCCCAAAAATATAGGAATCAGATTTATTAAATCTTGATTCATTTTTATCTTTTCTTTTCTTTTATTTTATTTTTATTTATCTTTTTATTTTTCCGCGTGTGACCCTTCGTGTACTATTACATGCATCTTTTTCTTTTTCCTTCTTTCCTTTACAAACCGTGTTCCTTTAATCGCTTCATCTTCACCAACCTTCATCTTCATCACACCTCTTCGCACCACATCAAAACTCAATCCTTCATCACCAAATGGCAAAAAACTCTCTTAATTCACCTTTTCCTAAAGCAAAATCTCACAAAACCTCACAAATGGAAAACCCGCTTCTCCTTCCAAAATCCTAGAAATCGAAAATCTTCAAGAAATAAATTCGGAAGTAGGAGAGCAAAAATTGGAGACACCTAGGAGAAGTAATAGGAGAAAGAAATTAATTGGGGATGATGATGAATAGGAAGAAATCCCCAAATCAGTTGAGGGGAAGAAGCAGTGCATGTTCCTTCCAAAGGAACTGCTCCTTCTTCGTCAAAGAAGCGGGTAGAAAGAAGTGAATTTAGGTATGTACTTGGCTTCCGTATTGACCTAGATTGGGCTAAGAGCGTAAATTTTGTTGAACTCTTAGAAATCCTAAAGGAACAAGAAATGGAGTACTTGTTTGAAACCAGGGTTTAATAACTCACTAGTTCCTTTAGCTATGTATGAGTTTTGTGCAAATTTCATAAACACCGATGGGGTTTGTACTACTCGAAGTCGGGGGAAGAAAATTAGGTTCACCCAAGAAACCCTAGGAAAGATTTGGGAAGTTCCTTGTAAAGGAACCGATTTGTATTTCAAGAGGAAATTAACTGTTTCCTTTCCTAAGTTTTCCCAAGACAATGGGGGAACTGCTGGGCAAACAAAAATCAACCACAATATTCTCATTCCCCTTCACAAAATTTTGCTTAATCTTGTTTGGAGGGCACTTATTCCTCGAACTGAAAAGAGGAATGAGGTTGGTCTTCTCGACATGTGCTACATGTTCAGCTTAGACCGCCACATTTAAATTAACTTCCCTTTTCTCTTTATCCAACACCTAACCCATTGCATTGAAAATCATTGTGTTGTTGGATATGGAGCACTAATCACTTCTCTCCTCCTCACTCACTTTAAAATAAAAACAACTGGTTGGCCTACCTTGGGGATTAAACAAGGTAATATTTTGAATGAGAAAACACTATATGGCTTAGATCTCTCTCTTCAAGAGGGAATTTTGACACAGGAAAGAATCCCTCACAGTTCCTCTCAAAAGAGGAAACTGCCTATGACAGTAGAAGAGGAACATGTGGAGGTAATCTTGGAGGAACAAGTTCCTAAAGTTGCTGAACCACAGAAGCAAAAAAGAAACAAAAAACCAAAGCCAAAAAGCCAACCAAATGTGTTCCTAAGAAAACTCCTTCCTTAAGGAAGAGTACAAGGTTGAGAGTTGCAAAAACAGTCCATGTTCCTTCCAATGAGGACACTCCCTAGGTTCTTTCTGATGAAGTCGAACAACATGAGACCTCTCCTAAGGAACCTACTCCTCCTTCTTCACCCAAATTGCATATGTCCATCACCGGTATATCTCACATTTCTCCCTCCACCTTCTCTCGTTTCTTCCAATTATGAATGGATAAAGGTTGCCATAAATGAGCCAACCCTATTTGCATCCACCTCGCTACGTATTTCGCCACCAACTCCTCCTTTTCTCCCTTCACAATATGTAGCTCCTTCTCCTTCTGTTCCTCTCACATGAACAGTAGGGACCATCCAAAGAAAACACATATGTGCCTCCTTCCCAACTCCCTACCGACTCTGGTTCTAAAGGCAAGGAACAAGTTCCTTCAAATGAGTATGGGTGGGTCAATAAAGTGTGTCTTCCCGCTCAACACATGATTAAGTTTTACAACAAACCGATAAAATGATGGGGTTAATCAAGGTCCTTAGTGATACGGTGATTGAGTACCAGAAGAATATGGAGATGATGGTTCAAGCCATGAACACACTGAAGAAGCAAATGGATGGTCATCACAAGGAGGTGATGAAGAATTTGGAGGAAGTGGTTGAAGAAGAAGTAGTAGAGGAACACAACTCCCCTTCCCTTCCTAATGTCTAAGTTCCTGTTTCTCTTAAAGGAATAGGAACTCTTAGCTTTTGTTTCATTTTATTATATTTTCATTCTTTTCCTTTTGTAAACCTTTTGGAACAAGTGCTATAAAAGTATAAATTTGCTATTTGTCGGCATTTTTTATATGATTGCATAGTTTCTTACTTGACCGGCTAGTATTATGTGATTGATGTTGGAGCAAGTCTACCCTTTTGAATTACTAACTTAACCATTTTGGGTGCTTGTTAATGGTCTAAAGGTCTTGTAAAAATAAGTCTTTCCAAAATCACCAAGAGTTTGATCTTTTGAGGATGCAAAGGGGGAAAAGATACAAGGAACAAACTAAGTTGAAAAATTGAAAATTAAAAATATTAAATCCTTAATCTGACCTTAATTAGAAATATAAATTATTATTATCTTTCATTTTCTTATTTCATTTGTTGTTTTTCTTTCCTTAGTTTGTAACTTTGTTGTCATCATCAAAAAGGGGAAATTGTTGAACCCTAGTTTTGATGATGACAAAGGAACAAAGATACAAATTAAGTTAAAGTTTGGATTTTGAAGACTAAGTGAAGATGCTCAAAGAACTAATACTAGAGAAGCATTGGAGCCAAAGAATCAAAGCGAGGCTTTTATTTTTAGTTCCTATGTAAGAAAAGAGTAAGTTGTGGCAAGGAACAATGGCAATATAAAAAGAGAATGTATGTCTGTTCCTTTGAAAGGAACATATGTATTGGTACCGTCATGATAAGTTAAAGGAACTAATAAAACTAAAGGAACTAGACATGTATTATATGCTGCAACGGTTATTTTGAGTCGGTTGAGTAATTGAAGCCTAAAAAATAGGAAACCGTTTTTTATTTAAGGAAAATCCGATTTTAAGGAAAATCTTTTTAGGAAAATATTTTATCTTTGTTAAGAAATAAAAATCCTTTTTCGGTTTTTAAAAGAAAATATTTTAAAGATATTATTTTGATAAAACTATTTAATTTTGGTTTTATTAATTAAAATACTTTTTAATTAAAAATCAGATTTAAGATTGTTGCACAAGTAAATGCTAAAATTTAGGAAGCAGTAGTAATTTTGTTTACACACGTTCAAAGAGAACGTGGGGTTCATGGGTGGAAAATGGAACATGTTCCTCTAGTTGAGGAACATCATGAGATAATGGTTAATTTACTATCGCATGTTTTAATCCCTCATTATCTAATGACTGCTATAAATACATATGTCTAATTAAGTTCCAATTTGTGTCTGACCAAGTGATTTAGTAAGTTTACCTAATTAAAGTGTCAGTGCCTTCATTCTCTCATAAGCCATTTGTTCTTTGCCTTCTTACTCTATTCCACTAAGTTTATTTATCTTTGTAATTTTGGATTTGGGGTAAAGGGATTTTGAGTGAATACCTGTAAGAGAGAAGCTTTGAGTGAAGCAAGTTAAAGTGAGAAAACTTCAAGTGAAGTTGAGAGGAACAACTGTTATGGGAACAGTTGTTCGGGAACTTGAGTTTAGGAACTCAAGGTGTGGCCCTTGAGTAGAATCAGGTAGTAATAGTGTTGTTTGGCCTAATTAGTGAAAGTGTTGTGTTTAAAATCCCTAGTGGTCGAGGTTGTTTTTTTCTTTTTAGGCCCAAGAAGTTTTTTCCTTGTAAAAAACCCTTGTGTTCCTTTAGCTTGTTTTATTATTTTAGTTTTACAATTTCGAAAAAAGTATATTTATTTCTACAGATACAATTCACCCCCCTTGTAGTGTTCCTAGTGAAATAACATTCCACATATACCCCTCCTTCAAATAGCCATTCAAAAATGTTGTTTTCACGTCCATCTCGAAACAATTTCATATTCATGTGAGCAGCAAATATAATAAGAATTCTAATAGCCTCTAATCTAGCAACAGGTGCAAAGGTCTCATCATAGTCAATGCCTTCTTGTTGATTGTAGCCTTGCACCACAAGCCTTGCTTTCTTTCGGACTATTGTACCAAGGTCATCCAATTTGTTTCTCGAATACCCATCTAGTACCAATGACCGACCTATCCATTGGTCTTGGTTCAAGATGCCATACCTGGTTCCTTCCAAATTGATTCAGTTCATCTTGCATAGCCAACACTCAATATGGATCATTCAAAGCCATCTTATAATCAGCTGGTCCTATGCTTGACAAGAAAGAAAACAAAGCATAGAACTTTTCATAAACAACTCTTCTTGTTTGAATTCCCTTATTGATATCACTAATGATTTGATTAGAGGGATGAGAAGATTAAAATCTAACACTTTTTAAAACTGGATCATTTTGTGCTCTTGATTCAACATGACTGGAACCAGCTTGCACTCCAGCACCATCTAAGTTGGATCTCTCAAATGTGATGGGATGCAAAGTGGATCCTTCCTCATTACTTACTTGTCCCTCATTAGGGTTACCACAACCTTGCATAGTGGTTCCCCTTGAGGTGTTTACCTGTTGCTCTCGGTGGGAACCATCAGCATCTTATTCATCCTTAGATAAAACCTCATTATTCTCTTCTCGTTCTAGATCGGGTCCTCCACCATCGCATTTAGTGGATCAGTAGGTAGACCCATTTCCTCTTTTTAGATCCCGAGCGGATCCAATTGTTTGTTTCCCAGTAAACTCAAGCATTCTAATCATATCTCCTTGCTCAACCTGTGTAATATCAGAAGACATGTTAAACTCATTAAAAATCACATGAACACTTTCCTCAACACACAAGATCCTCTTATTGAACACCTTGTATGCTTTACTATGAGGAGAGTATCCAAGACTTGCATCCAAAGATACGAAAGTGTGGAATATTGAGCCTTCTACCCTTTAGGAGTTCATATGGGCTCTTATTCAATTTAGGTCTAATGAGAGCACGATTCAAGATATAGCATGCAGTGGTCACAACTTCTCCCCAAAAGCTTTTAGGGAGACCACTTTCAATAAGCATCATCCTTACGATCTCCTCTAGAGTTCTATTTTTTATTTCCACAACACCATTTTATTGTGGTGTTCTAGGGGTAGTGAAATTGTGACTCACTCCATGCTCTCTACAAAAATCAATAAAGCTTGAGTTATCAAACTCAGTGCCATGATCAGATCTTACCGCAACCAGCTGATAATTTAGCTGGTTCTGTACCTGTTTCACTAATGCAATAAACTCGTTGAATGTCTCATCCTTTGAATGTAAAAATATAACCCATGTAAACCCAAAAAAATCATCAACTATAACACAAACAAACCTGTGACCATTTTGACATTGTACACGCATTGGACCACATAAACCAATATGCACAAGTTTGAATGGTCTACGGGTACTCATCAAACTTTTTGGCTTAAAAGAAGATTTTACATGTTTCCCTTTGGCACATTCAGGACAAACTTTGCCAATCTCGTACTTAATATTTGGAAGACCAATTACTAAGTCACGAGTTTTAAGTTTATCAAAAGTGTCAAGCTAGCATGTCCAAATCTTTTATGTCAAACCCATTGATTTGACTCGAAACAACACTCAAACAGATGAACTTGTTCTCCAGAATTTTATCTAGATTAGTTAACCTGTTTGTGAATTAATTATGTGACGAAGATCAGCTTGAAACTCAACTCGATTGCCTTTATTACATAATTGAGAAATGCTCAACAAATTATGTTGCAAGCCATCAACATGATAAACATCATCAATAGCTTGTGAAAGTGACTTACCTATACCAATAATGGACCCTTTAGTGTTGTCTCCAAAGGTAACACTTCCTCCATCGTAGGCTGTAAGTGAGAGAAATTGCTTCTTATCCCCGGACATGTGTCTTGAGCAACCACTGTCCAAATGCCAAAAGGTACTATGTCTCACTTTAGCGTGTAAGAAACAATCAAACATTAGATTTAGGAACCTAAACTTTCTTGGGTCCTTTTCCACAAATAGTTGACTCTAGATGGTCCTTCCTTACCCAGACTTGCTTAACATGTTTGTTGTTTCTTTCCACACTCTTCTTCTTAGCTAGATACTTGAAAACATATGTCCATTCATACTATAATGATAAAACATATGCATGTATTTCACAATAACATACTTAACTCTTTTGAATTCCTCAATCCAAGTGGTTCTCCTTGGGTGCCAGTTGGTCCTAGTTCTCGTTCTGGAAGAACCAAGACCAGTTGTACTGCTATTTCCTTCCATGGAGGTAAGATGATTCAAGGTATTCCTTGCAAATAAAAGTTTGTTTACATGCCTTTGACTATTTTCAAGCTCTTTGTCCTTGGTTTCAAGGAGTTTTATTAGAAAAGCATTTTTCTCATTCATAGTTTTGGAATCCTTTTTTATTTTCTCAAGATCAAATTCAAGTTTTGAAATCATAGAGTCATTTGGCATGTTGCCAATCACTTTATGCTTTCCCTTATTCAATTGATCAATTTCAGCATACAAATCACAAATTTTTCATTCATACTCATCAATCATCTTACTAACTTCAGCACAAGAACCTGCGAGGGAAACAGTTAGGTGGGTATTCTTGTGTGTAAAAAACTTCTCTATGCAATTATTTCGCATCATCAACCAATAGGTTAAAAGCATACAATAGATTAGACTTGCTTAGAGTGTTTGTCTTACTCTTAAAAGCAACAAAATTTAGGGGATCATTTGAGTTAAACAATTTGTGCACAGAGGGAATAGTTAAGTTTTCTTCACTATCACTAGGAGTATCCTCATCCTTTTCTAGTAAAGAAGACTTAGTTGTTTCCAACTCGACTTTGCACTTATCAAGTGCAACTTCAATTTCAGTCAATTGATCCTTTAACTCAATACACACTGGTTCTAAGTGATCACAACTAGCAATGGAAATGTCACATTCGGTTTTCTTTTCCTTCAACTCACGTTTGCGAGTTATATAAGCTTCACTTAGTTTAAGACACTCATCTAATAAAGATTCAATACATTCAAGCATATTATCTCTATCATATTGATGCATGTCCTCACAAATTTGCTCTAAAGTTACCTTATGCTCAATGAGTACATCCTTTTTCGCCATAAGAAAAAAAATTCATGTATTGTTTTCCATCCTGGTTCCTCCATCCATGTTGTTTCCTCCTCAATCCATAATAGCAGTCATGCAAGTGTCATGATTAGGTGACTCTTCATCCTCCTCTGATCCAGAGTCAGAATCACCCCACATGGTTGCTACCATAGCCTTCTTGAAAGCTCTCTTATCATAGCTCTTGGATAATCTATCCTTCTATTTTGGACAATCACTAATGATGTGTCTAAATTCTCCGCAATTAAACAACCTACACTTGAAGGGTTAGTTTTCTTAAAATTCTTACCTTTGAAGTTTTTCCTTTGATCTCTGAAAAGTCTTTCAAAGCGCTTAGCCATCATTACTATTGTCATCTTCTTCTTCTTCAACTGTTCCCTTCAAGGAACCACTACTACAAAAAGGAGCAAAGATAACTGTTAAATAAGGCTTTACATAACACTTTTGAGGTGTTTTCCAAGTCAGTGTAATGTAAAGTAAAGATAACACATGTTGATGTTGTTATCTTTGGTATAACAAAGATAACGCATATTTCTTACAGCTGTTAACTAAGGTTGTAGACAAAGATAACATCTCTTTGAAATATGTGTTATGTCTGTGTTGGCAAAAATAACATCTCTTTGGAATAACTGTTATGTTTGTTGGAAAGAAAGTAAATACCTACATTTGCCTCAATCGTTATCTTTGGCCACCTTTAAAAAAATATAATATGTATTTAAGAAAACAACTTTAATGTCAAAAAAAATTAAATTCCAATTACTGTTATAATACACAACAAATACAAACATACATTTTTGTAACAATATCAACAAATATACAAAAATACATCTTTCCAATTAGAACAACCAATTTCAATTCTAATTCAAATTATTTTTGGTGCAAATTCATAAATATATTCAACATAAAAGAGGATGTATCATATACATTTACTATTTACATCCGTATAAGCAAAATTTGGATACAAAAAATCAAACTTAAGTACAACAAATTCTTCACTTCTCAACTTCACTAAAAATTCTTCAACTATATCTCTGCAACAACAAAGAAAAGAGCGATTAAATACGCACAAAGCTTCATCAATATAATTAACAAAAAATATCAAATCTATACGAAATCGGAAGAAAAAAACTAAAAAAGGAAAAAGATCAAGAGAAATACACCATCTGATTCATTAATTTCATATCAACATAAAAAACCAAGACTCGTGAGAGCGTGGCTCCGCAGACCAGAGAGATGAATTCGTCGTTTGCAATCGGAGCTCCGACGGCTTATGGAAATAGCAGCCTACTTAGAAATTTCTCTCTTAAATTTATTGCATGTCATAATCTCGCAAAAAATTTCACAAATAGATACCAATCAATTTGGATCGAAACCGACCATGATTCCAAAACTTCAAAAACTTAGGTTGTTCAATTCAATAAAAAAGCCCTAAAATCTAGTGAGAGAAAGAAGAATTGGAAGAATTACCATGAGCCAAATAGTGATGATCAATTCGATTCAATTTTCGCACCTCAATCAACAAATCAACAAATGAAGTAATAATAACCTAACCGCAATCGTCGGCATAACTTCATCACGTAAGAATCCATGGTTTTAGGAGGAAATTGAAATTTGAAATAGGAGAGAGAAAATCGGAGAGATGAGAAAAATTATTTGAAGTTTGGGTCAAAACTCGGAAGAATAGGTACTCTGATATAGAAAAATGGTGAACGGAGGATAGAAGGGGAGAGTTGGAGAAAATGTCATTTTCGGTGCTTGTGCTGTTGTGCAGTTGTACTTGTTGCGTCAGTTGAAGGAAAAAAATGCTTTTTTTTTTATTGTTTCTTCTTTTGAGGGGGAGGAGTATTGTTTCTTCTTTTGAGGGGGAGGAGAAACTGCAATGCAGTTTGGATTTCTACAGCGCGCGCATAAATTAGAATTCACTTTTGTTATTTTAAAAGAAGGCATAGATAACAGTTTATCAATTAACTGTTAAAAAAGAAAAGGTAAAGTTTGAAAAAGGGAGAAAAGAGAACAACTAAATTACTAACTGTTAAGTTTATTGTAACTAAGATAACAACTCTCATAATAGCATGTTAATTCATATTATAGATAACACTTGTGAAATTGACTGTTAATATAGCTGTGTTATCTTTGCCAAAAATTGTAGTAGTGAACACCTCTAACTGGTCCCTTGTCACTCTTAGGGGTCGTTTGGTTCGAATTAAGGAATGGAAACGGAATGGAATGGAGATAAGGGGTGGAATGGTAATGGAATCTGTTATCTTTAACATTTGTTTGTTTTAACTCAGGAATGGAATCATTTTTCTAATGAATCCCTTTCTCATTGTTTGGTTCACATTTTGAATGTATTCACATTTTTTCATTTCACTTTATTATTAAATCAACATAAAATATGTAAAAAAAACTATAATCTCAGATAATTTCATAAAAAAAATTAAAAATTACATTAAAATATACTTTGTTGAACAAAAATTTCACTAAAAAAAACTATGACCGAAAATACTTTTTTCACATTCATATAAATCAAGTTCAACAATACTGCTACATTCTCTAAATTAAACAAATCAGTCAAATTCAAGCAAGGAAAATTAAAATCAAAATAACAACATAAAATACCCCTAATTAAACAAATCTGAAACTGAATTTGGCTTCAAAATATACACATAGTAAAATTTCTAGTGTTGAAATTGGGGAAAAGATAAATCTTATTAACTCAGTTTTGTTTCAGCGTAACCTTGAATTTGTTACCTAAAATTTGTCAACTATTCATCTTCATAACACTAAACAAACCAAGCAATAAAAAAAATGAGACTCCAGAGAATTTGTATCGCCATTGTTGATTAATTCAACAGATCCATAAACCCTAATTTTTTTGGATTTGTTTTGTAGACATGGAGGAGAGAGAGGTGCGAACGGAGGTGAGAGAGGTGCGAACGAAGGAGAGAGCGAGAGATGGACGGAGGAGAGAGAGAGATGGGTAGAAAATGGAGTGAAGTGTTTGAGGAAGGTAACAGATTTTGTTTCCTCTAGTGAGAGGAGGGTTTCAAATGAGTGGAATCACAATTGGGCTAATAAGGGAGTGAAATAAGTTGACAACCCAACCAAACATATTAAAAGGGAGTCCATTACCTTAATCCGTTTCCAAGCCTAAAAAATCTCCAACCAAACAGGCCCTTAGACTCAACCAACATCTCACGAGCCATAAGGGAACCAATCAGCTGTTTCAGACTCACCGATGTGAGATTATTTGCTTCATAGATAGCTGTTACCTTGGCCGTTCATACATCTATTAAACTTCTAACATATTTTTAACCAAATCCTCGTCAGAAAAACTTATTCCAAGATATTTTAAATCATTTACTATAGTCTTTTAAATCAATTTACTATAGTCATAAATCTACCAAAGCAATCATTTATGTTTTCATCTTTATTCTTGTTAAAAAGCTTCGTATTTAGACATAAGTAAATCAATTTTAGACCTCTTTACCTCACTGGTTCCCTCATAAGCAAGTTGAAGGGTATCCCAAATCTCCTTGGCGGAGACACAAGCAGAGATTTTGTTTGTCTCATTCTCTCCAATGGCCTGTTGCAGTATGGACAAGGTTTTGGCATTCTTCTCCAACTTCTTGTAATCAGTAGAAGTATGCTCGCTCTCCTTTTTCGCAACTGAGGAACCATCAACCTCCTTGGTAATCTCTATTGGTCCGTTGTTGACAACTAACCAACACTCGTAATCAATACCAATGATCATATTCCTCAATCTGTTCTTCCACCACACATAGTTTTTCCCATTCAATTTTTGAATCTTGTTGTCGTATCCCATAGTGTTCATTTCTTGAGTATTCATGATTAACTTCTAGGTGTTACCCTACTAAGAAGAACCTGCTCTAATACCAATTGAAGGTTTATAATGTACTCAAGGGGGGTGAATTGAATACTTATGAGAATTGGTGCTAAATTCAAATTCTTTCGATTTAAGGAGGAATTAGTTGAGCTGGTTCCTGACTGCGGAAATAATAGAACTTGAAAGCAGTAAAGAACACACCAAATTTAACGAGGTCCAGACAAACAAGGGACTACGTCCTCCTACGCTAGTTTTCTTATTAATCAATTAACTCTAAAAAACAAGAATACTCTCGCACTCTCCTGTTTCCCTTACTCCAGGGAAACAACACACCCACACTAACTCTAATGTGCTACTTTGCACTTGAACTCACGAGCACTCGCGAATGAACTCACAAACGCTACCCAACCTCTAAGCCCTCTGTTAGAGATTCAATATAATCAGTTTCTCTTACAACATGCTTTCTTACAAAGCAAAGAAAGAGTAATGTAAAGCTCTATGAAATGCATACTCTATTTTAAGAAACTATTCAGTTGTTCTCTATGTGAAAGCTCTCAAAAATACTCGATAAAATTTAGGAGAACATCAAGGATGATGTAGAATCATTATTCAGTATTTGTAGACCAATGTCAAACCTTTAAGCATGCCCTAACTCAAGATATCAAAGATATGATTTTCTTAAGTTAGGAAAGTATATCTTGAACAATATCTTTCTCTGGAGAAAAATACTATCCAAGATATACCCACGCTTAAGGCAATAAAATACTGAATCATGATCCTAGGCTGGCAACCCTTTTTATTGGAAAGTATTTGTGAAAATATTTTTCCAAAAGTATTTTTCTAAAACAGCCAGCACAATCACCCTACAAAGTAACTGGTACCAAGACCTGTTACTCTGCTTAGTAGTGTTCTGAATATGTAACCAACTGGTTCACATATTCAAAACCATATTGTTTCACATAAAGAACAACACAAACAATTCATCTATGAATATTATACACAAATATTACATGAAGACCTGAGATGAATCAAATCAAAGATCCTATACTATCTTCATGCACTTCAATTCTTAAAGCTTCCCTTGAATCAACAATTCAATACTTTGTCTTTTCCTCGAACATCTTCGAGAGGGCCTCTTAGCTTCAAGTTCTCGGAATAAACCTGTTTGCTACACAAGAAACATCACTATCATAGCAAATAGTCTTTGACTGTTTCAGTATACAGTCAGGACCAGTTAGTATCTTAGTATATCAGCTATTTTCTAACAGATCATAAACATCTGTAAGAACAACTATGCCCTGCAACTGTTTGTCATCAGTCAGCCCATTGAAAACTAGAAGATCTGTTAACAAATTAATTATCAATAATTCCTTCTCCTCCCTCTTACTGTTACCTTTGCACTTTATCATAATCTAAGAATTGCATTAGGAAATTTTTAAGAATAATTTCAGGAAAAAATCTTGTGCAAACGTGTGTTTTGGCTTAAAAGAAAACTGCAGAAGAAAACCATGTTCACATGTCTAGTTTATGTTTTTAATTGTCCGGGCATACCTTGATATTAATGGTTTGTTTAAGTAGCGAACAAGGAGAGAAAAGAAGAGCAGGGAAAGAGGAGAGAAGGGGAGGGAAAATATGAACTCCATTTTCCCTCCAAAGCTCTCTAATTTTGGAGGGATTATACTTATTAAAGAGGGAGGGAAAATGGATCCCCCTCTCTCTCTCCCTCACTCCTCTTCCTTACCGCAACCCTTTACCCAATCAAGATAAATTGTCTCCCTTCCTTTCTCTTCTCTTCTTTTTTTCTTTCATTTCCTTCTATCCGAACAAAGTGTAAATGATAAGATGATCACAGATACATAGTAAAAAGAATCCCACGAAGTAAGGCCTTAAGGGTTTGAAGTTTAACTAAATGACTAGTATCAGACTATCCGTTTTCACTTTCATGTCTAGTTGTGCAGCCCCAAATGGCTATGTAACTAGACTAAACTTGAAGGCGCAAACTATGTTGATCTAATTATTTTCCATAAGTAAGTTGGCCCTTTTAAAAGGAGCGCCTTTCATAAAGGGGGGTAAACAACAATTTCAAAAGCGCATACGTGTGGAGAAGTAATTGCAAAATGAGGAAAACAGTAATATCACAAATTCTTAAAAAAGACGGTCTCACGTTAGTCTTAACGTGAGACCTGTCTTAGTCTAAGAGATATATGTTTTTCAAACACGGACCGCATCTCACAAATTCTCACGATGATATTTTTGGCTAATTAGTTAATATTTTTTTGGCAAATTAGTTAAGTATTTTAGCACAATAGTTTAGAGTTGGTAATCTATATGTAGATTTACATTATTTTTTAGTTAACATATCCAGTACATTAGTTTGTATTGTTCTATAATTAGTTAAGCTCTATTGAGCATTATTTAGTTTCCAATATGAACGAAGAAATAAGTTTTTTATAAATCTAAAATGTCAAATACAAAAGACAACCTAAAAAAAGAACTTAAAACAACCTAGCATTTGGAGTAATTGTACCAATTTGAGTTTGGTTCTAGGAATTTGTTTTTTTAGTCTTCTGAAAATTACTTTTCTTCCTTACACTTCTTCCCTTTAATTTGTTTTTGCACGAGCTGAGTCTAAAATAACCAATGTAGTTGTACTTGATGAACATTGTTCTTCTGTAATTGGTTTTGTAGTTAAGACTTTGGTTATACTTGCTGCAGTATTCTTGTAGACTTCTTGCAGTACCTTTCTTGCATCTTCATTATCTTGACTTTTGAAAATGAGATTGTAGAACTTTATTGCGGTTTCATATCGCCATGGGGTTACGTTGTTTGTAACTGCTCCAGAGATTTCTCTATCAATTTATCTTTTCCACACTTCATTGTTTGCAAATCTAGTCCACCTTTTGCACATGTAACTATGTGGTATTGTTGTGATTGGACAAATAAAATGCGTTATAATATGGTTTTTATGGTATAACTAGTATACTTCAACGCTTAACTAATATACTTCACTGCTTAAATAATATACTTCAACACTTAACTAATTCATCCAGAAACAATTTAAGGCTAGCATAACTAATAGATCCAAGCGTTTAACTAATTTCCGGTACTGGTTTGATGCACGCGCGTGATGTCAGCATGACATCAGCTGGTCTCACTCTAACACTAACGTGAGACCATCTATTTAAAAAACCACAAAGTCTTATAAAAGACCGTCTCACATTAGTGTTACACATGAGACCAATGATGTCATGCTAACATCACACGGGTGCATCATACCAGCAGTGGTATTAGTTAAGCGCTTGAACCTATTAGTTATGCTAACCTTAAATTGCTTCTGGATGAATTAGTTAAGCACTGAAGCATATTAGTTAAGTGTTGAATTATATTAGTTAAGCGCTTTGACCTATTAGTTATGCTAGTAAAACCATCTTATTTACCCCTCAATTTATATATTCTCTCTCATCTGCCAACTCTAATTTCTATCTCCTATGTGTTATGTCCCTCTCTTCTACCAACTCGTGTTTCTCTCTCCTCTACACTGCCATTTCCCTCTCCTCCACCCAACTTCCATTTCTTTCTGAAGCTACATATCTTTCTTTTTCTTTCTTTTCTTTTTTGAACATATGAAACTTTCAACTATATAACTTCCTTTTCCGCGACTTTTTCAATCTTGATGATGAGATTTTCTCAAAGCTCTTTGTTTCCCTCCAATGGGTCTAAACTCTAATAAATCTCTTATTATGAATTACATTTTTTAGGTAGAAAGTTACATTTTTTTTTCAGGTCAGTAGTTATGGTTTTCTGGTGATTAGTTATCGTTTTCAGGTAAATAGTTAAGCAACTGGGTAAATAGTTATATTTGTAAGGTTAGTAGTTATGGTTTTAAGTTATTAGTAATTGTTTATTTATTGGTTATTAGTCATAGCTTTCATGTTATTAGTTATAGTTATGATTCCGGATAAATTGTTATATTGTAAGGTTAATAGTTATGGTTTTTAGTTATTAGTTTACACATTATTAGTTATAGTTTTCATATTATTAGTTAGGAAAAATGGATCAGAATACCCCCAACTTTAGCTCGTCCGCTTTTAATACCCCCAACTATGGGTTATTCCTGTATAATCCCAACTATTGAGGAGGTCCGCCACAAATGCACCCAAATGACTTGTAACCTGTAACCAAGGTAATTTTTTTTTTATTTTTTTTTCTCTTTTATTTTTATTTCCTCTTCCTCCCCCATTCCCACCCCTCCCCGATTCCTCCCCGCCCCATTGACCCCCTCCCCACTCCCACCACCCCAGCCAGCCCCCACCACTCCCCACCCCCGTAGCCCCCCTCCCCCCACCACCCCGTCTAATTTTCCGACGACGATTATTTTCGGAGGTTTTTTTTTTCTCGATTGAATTTCGTTGAATTTAAGGACGATTGAGGAGAGAGAAAAATGACGATGAACGGCAATGGATATGGCGGAGTTGAAGAGGAGTTTGTAAGGAGACATCATCAACATGAAGTTGCTGATAATCAATGTAGTCCGCTTTTAATCAAGCACATTAAAGCTCCTGTTCGTTTGGTAATTTCTTTTTTAATTAATGTTTTGGAATTTTTTTTAATCTCTCGGTTTTTTTTTCTTTATGTATGATTTGTGGTTATCTCAAGTTAATTGATCGATCTAGATTGAATTTCTTTTATTTGTGATTGAACATTTTTAAATTTAGTTTTCTTTTAATGTGATTGTTTAGTTTGATCCGTTGTTTTGATTTCAGTGAACTTAGTTTTTGTTCAACTGGACATTTTAATTGGATTGACTTATGAAGAATTCAATTTCTTGTGAACATTTTTGAGGAGAGAGAAAACTGAAGGTGGAAAAATGGTGATTGATGAGGAAGGAGCTCACTGCGACTCAAATTGAATTGAGGTCGAGGAGAGAGAGAAGAACGAGAGAGATGGGGTGTGGTTGAGAATTCGACGGGGTGGTGGTTGGGGGAGGCTGGGCAGGGGGAGGGGGTGTGGTGTGAGAAGGGTGGTAGTGGGGGGTGAGGGGAAAGTAGCAGTGGGTGGTTGGGGGGTGGTTTCGGGGGTGGAGTGAAGGGGGGGCGGGGTGGGGAGGGGGGTTTGTCGGTGGAAAGGGGTGGGGGAGGAGGTAGAAAGAGGAAGGGGAGGGGGGACGGTGGTTGAGGGAGGGGGAGGAAGGGGAGGGGTGGCGGTGGGGTGGGGTGGGAGTAGAAAATGGTAAGGGTGGGGTGATAAAAAAGCAAAACAAACAAAAAAAATAAGTAAAACCAATAAGAGCATGACACATGACATTTTTAACCTGCTAAACCGGTTCTTTTAGGTTACGGGTGCATTTTTGGCGGACCTCCCCAATAGTTGGGGGTATTAAAAGCGGACGGGCTAAAGTTGGAGGTATTCTGATCCATTTTTCCTATTAGTTATAGTTATGGTTCTGGACAAATGGCAATATTTGTAAGGTTAATAGTTATGGTTTTAGTTATTAGTAAAATGCGTTATAATCTGGTTTCTATGATATAACTAATATACTTCAACGCTTAACTAATATAATTCAACGCTTAACTAATATACTTTAACGCTTAACTAATTCATCCGTAAGCAATTTAAGCGTTATCATAACTAATATGCCCAACCGCTTAACTAATTTGGTCTTTGTTGGTTTGATGCGCGCGCGTATGCCGAAGATGACAACACGGCCTCACGTTAACACTAACGTGAGACCGTCTCTTCGAAAACGGACTCCAGTAATATAGTTGGCTTATACTTGCGCTTAAGGAACATAACAACAGAAGGAGAATCCCATGAGTATTGGGAGAGAATAATTCATGCAGTTTCTCTTTATGTCAATATTCCACTCCATTCGCTACATAATGTTTCTTATATCAACTATCAAGTTTTGACTTTTAAGGTCAATTGTCTAGAAAGATATAACATGTCTGGAACTAATTGTTGAGAACCAGTTAGACAAAGAGGAAAAAATTATGAGGACATAAAGAATACTGCTCACATCTCTCAATTAAAGACAAAAGCAATCTGAAACTAGGAAGTAGGATCCCCTAGAAGAAATGACTGGCGAGCCATATAAGCAAGGAACTCAGATGCAGTAGCACTCTCGATATCTATTATAGTTCCCAAGCAGCTACATCTTAAAGGATTTCCATGTGAAACAGAACTTCTGACATCAGAAATTAAAACTAATCAGATCGCGTTATGCTTGCTGACTCTCCATAAAGGGAATAAAGTTAAAATATGATTTCTGCAGAGAATAATATGCAAAGTTGTCAAATCTAATACACAGCGAGTCATCCTATCTCCTCACAAAATCAATTGGCAATCATCACAATATAATAAATGTAATTCAAGAAAATTAAATGTTGTCATTCTCGTACTACAAAAGGTCATAAAATCACCAATATGTGAAAGCTGAAATATGACAGCATGAAGTAACGTAGTGTTTACTTTTTTTTTTTTTTTTTTTAAGAGAAATTTCATTAATTGAAGGCCAAACGGCATCTACAATAGGTATTAAAGTAAAACAAGATACAATTAAACAAGACTAAATCAAATTCGTCTTCGAAGAAACTACAATGAACCGTGATCGAACAATACAAATACTTAGTCTTGTATTTTTTGAATCAAGCAGTATTGATGGAAGTTTCATCATTTTGATATAGTTTGGGAAGAACATTCTTGATCGAGTCAGGTTGACCGCATCCGAGATTCCAATACCTTCATGTTGAGTCTCGAACTTCAGCCAATGAGAATAATTTCTCATACCTAAAAACAAAAGAACCATACTCACAACTCCCATGAGGAGAAGGAGATTTCCAAAACAAACTAAAAACCCCATAACAAGGGTTTGAGAAAATCTCATAAAGAGAGACTAATTTATTTAACAAAACAAGAAAATGAACTAAAAACCGAAAATAAAAGGGAAAAGGGGCTTACCATGGATGAAATCATCCACTAATTTTCTAATGAAGCAAGGGGTAGGGGAGGCTAGGGTTTGAGAGAGAGAAAAGGAGAGGGGAATCTATAAATATGTTTAGACTACTTACTTTTTAACGTAGTATTTACTTTTATTAACATACATTACAACAATTGGCCTGAACTAGAAAGTCACACTAACATAAGTTTCCTATTTTAAAGCAAAAACATTATCATTCATTTTTTTTCTTTGGGACTGAAACCACAGATGATAGATAAACTTGTCTTGCAAGTTGCTTCAATCTGTACAACAAACAGGCATCACAAAAGTGACATCCAAAGAATATTATTCGGTACAAAGTTTTGAAGGTTTTTGTAATGAATTTCAAAAACCTTCTTGTTGAGAGAGAGTTATGGGATTATTACCAACATAAGAACAGTGAAGCTTTAGTGTACAATTTTTTTGTCAATAATTTCATATCAGGTGCAAAATTGCTATCAATAAGTAACTATGTGTTGGAGTGTACTCAACCTTTATCAGATATATCTAATGGTACAACACTTAATATTTTATGACAATTATATATATATATATATATATATATATATATATATATATATATATATATATATATATATATATATATATATATATATATATATCACATGAGAATGCTCCTTATATGAGAAATGAGAATGAATCTCAACCACAAGATTGGATTAGAGTTACAACACTTGTTCATTAGAGTTATACCTCTGAAAAAATTTGAGCCCAAAAAATTTTTTTTTTTTTGAGTTACATCACTTTTTCATTAGAGTTACATCATTTGTTCATTAGAGTTATAGCGCGTAAAATTCATTCTCATTTCTCATGTAAGTATGCATTCTCATATGAACTCACTTCTTATATATATATATATATATATATATATATATATATATATATATATATGCTATTTTTATATTAGGATTAAATATTTGTGATCATACAGCTCAATTGAATCAGAATTAATCTCATTTATTTATTGATTAAAGTCAATAACCAACCAACCTTTATTTGTTGACTTAAATCAACAATCAACCAACATGTCAATAGTTAAATATCCAACTTTACTAAACAAGGCCCACGGTCCTTATAAAGTAATTAATATAATAAATTCAAGGGAACAACATGATACAATTCATGATACAATTCATGATCCAATAAACAATACATTTATTAATCACTCATGTGAATTAATAAAATAAACATTCCCAACCCACATGCTTGCATCAATCACCCATACAAACATATAATACTTCATAATAGGCAACATGCTTTACACAACAGTATAAAACATATAAATTCACTTTAATATAAGCCACGCACATATGAACTATATTAAGTTCCCTACACATGATACTATATCAATCCTAACTTTAGGACATGATACTAGTCTAATAACACATAGGTATGTACGTACCTTGTGTAAACAATATGAGAGACCACTTTCTCAACCTTAGAACTCACTCAAAGTAAAGTCTCCGCCTACCAATTATCAAAACATCCAAGTAATTAATACTCTAATAAAATTACAGCAACTTTAAAAAACTTTAAACTCTCTTAAAAAGTATTTTAAAACTCTTTTAGACACTAAAACTTCAACCTTTAGTGTCCCTTAATATCACTACAAGAAAAGGCTGAAATAACGACCGCCTATTAGCGACGGCTGAAAAAATGGTCGGTGTCATCGTAATAAGCGACGGCTTTAAACCGTCGTTGATCACCGACTGCTAATATAGCACACAACGACGGTTTAGCCGTCGGTGAAAAACGACGTCGGTTAAAAGCCGTCGTTGATTTTTTTGGAAATAAATCAGGAATTTTTTTAACTTGGGCGCCGGTCTTAAACGGTCGTTGATTTCTAAAAGGGGTTTAATTGAAGCTGCTGCTTCAGTCGGGTTATTTTTCAACAACAAAAAGGAGGGAATTAGTTGGGCGATTTTGGGAGGGACGAAGCGCGGTCGACTCCACCTCCACCTGCCTCAGGGAGATCATTTGTACTACAACTCTTCATCAGAGGAGATGGCGGCTCTTCACAACCATATGAGCCATCCATTTTTTCTCAGATTGAGGCGCAGGTGGAGGCAAAGGTCTTTGCACGGATGGAAGCGGTGGAGGCAATGGTCGCAGCACGGGTGGAAGAGTCAAGTCGGGCCCTCGTAGAGGAAATGATGAGGAACATGTCTAGTTTCGGCCACATGTTCTCAGGTTGCAACCCAGGCCCCCCTCTACAACGCAGACCAGAAGATGACCCAGGGTTTGGTGGTGGCGGTAGTGCTACAGAGACACCCTTGACATTGTAGTTTTTTTGGTTTTGGCATCTAGGTAACTAACTTATAGTTGGATATAGTTAGTCTAACTATATGCATTTAGTGTCAATATTTATCGGCATCTCGCTTTGTTTCTAGATGTGTCGGGTTATTTTTTTTTGGAACCCGACTTCTACTTTATTTCCCGACACCGGGATCTATTTTGCGTACATATATTTAATCTAGGTAGTTTGTCTAACTATAGACATTTAGTGTCTATATTTATCGGCATCTAGCTTATTAGTTTCTAGCTTTTTCGAGATATATTCTTTGTAAACACTGACTTCTACTTTATTTCCCGACATCGGGATCTATTTTGTGTACATAATTGTAATCTATTTCATGTAATTATACAAGTATCTATGCAAATTGTAATATATATCAAAATTGCATATTTTTGTTATTGAAAAAATTGAATGCGATGGAGGAACAGCTTTAGCGTGGTATATTTAGGGTGCAAATGGTGTACGGGTTTAATTATTATTAAGAACAATACTATTTTAAATAATATTATTTTAAAATAGCAACGACGGCTAAACATTAAATCAACAACGGCTAGGCACATGTGTGGAGGTACTAATGCGGCCATGGACTTGAATTTCAACGACTGCTATAATATAATAGCGACGGTTGTTAACAGACGTTGAATCCACGAAATCAACGACGGCTTACAACAGTCAGTAATATAACGACCGTTTGAAACAGTCGGTGAGACACCGACGGTTTAAAACAGTCGCTAATTCACCGTCTGCTTAAAACGGTCGTTGGAGTAGAGTCAACGCCGGTTTACGAAAATGGTCGCTGATAATTTGTAAACCGTCGTTGATTAATTTACCGACGGCTTGGCGGTCGTTGATCCCTATATCAGCGACCACCTTTCCAACGACTGCATTTCACCGACTACTAGCCGTCGTTGACTGTTTAGCGACGGTTTTGTTTTTATCAACGTCGGCTTTTAGCCGTCGTTGATTACCACTTTTCTTGTAGTGTATAGTACTACCAAAATAGTCATTTAAAACCCCTAAAAATCATTACTTTAATATTTAAAATCCACCATAAGTACTCTAATAAAAATTCCAGCAAGGTATAACTTCCTTAAAACTCTTTTAAACTCACTTTAACATAGTTTTAAAGATTAAAGTACTCAATTTTCATAAACTATAATATAGTACTATAGTTTCACTCTTAAAAACACTAAAAATCCATGCTTTCAAGCCTAACAACCCAATTTAAGCATATATATTAAATCTGAAATTTATTTACTCTACTTGAACTAATTATATAATCTAAAATTAATATTAAAATAGCTAAAGATACAAACTTTAATTATTAAACCACTAAAACAATATTTAAAACATCAAAACTAATCATTAAAATAATATAGAGGAAAAAGAGAGAAATAAACCAAAGAGGACAGAGTGAGACACGGCGCCGAGAGGGGAGGGACGTCGGCTGCTAGTATGGCCAGGGCGGCATCGCCGGTGGTTGCAAGACCGAGAAGAAAAAGAAAGAGAGAGAAAGATAATCGGGTGGAGGGAAGAGAGAAAGAGTGAGAGTGCCGAGTGAGGGGAGAGAGGAGAGAAATTAGGGTTTGTTTAATGAGGCAAAATTTGTGAGCTAATAGGGTATTTATAGGTTCCCCTTAGGGTCCAATGGACTAATGAGCTTGCTTGGTTAATTTAATGAAAGATGATCATATAAAAAACTACAAAAGTTTGGGCTCCTCTAACCCAATTTTAAAATCGTTTGTACTACTACTCAACTTGTTTAAATTCATCGTTGACTCTCAAAGTCCACCTTTAAAAATAATTTAAATACTTTGACTATTTCAAACAATAAATAATCACTGACTTTAAAATAGTCAATACTCAAGAATTTAATTATTTAAATACTAAAATACTTATAAATATACTTTAAATATATTTATAAAATTCATAAAATTATGGGGATTACATAAGAACATGATTTAATCGGCATAAACGAAGAGCAATATTGGTCGAGAAGCGTAAATCTAAAGGTTGAACAATAAATATCAATTTTTAGGATCAATTTGTGTGTATTTAAAGTAAGTAACTAGCAGGAAGTTAGATACTTCATTAAGATGTTGTAGTTTTTATTATGTAGATGTTTCAAATCATAATCAATTATCATGTACGTCTGCAATCATGGTAAATGGTCTTGGTACTTTAAATGATAATATCGCGGATACACGTGAGTACTACTATTCTTCCAATTTCATGTTTACAATAAAATTTTACCTTTTTCGTATTTAAAATACATTATGAAGTAATTAATTTAATTATATTTCTATCAGCAACGTGTTATATATCATCTTTAAATAATGAAGTAGCTCCAACCTAGAGAAGTGATTATTTGTCACCAACTACCATTAACAACGAAAAGATGTGTACGTGTTGCACTTATACTCTACCCATGCAATTTATTTCATACTATAACTATTATATTAAAAAATAAACAATATTTTAATAATTACTATTCCTGTGTTGAAGCTGATCTTTTCGTCCAAAGTCAGCACGACAAAAAAGAAAGATTTTATTGAAAGAAAAGCGTAATTTCTGGTATGGTTTTTTGAAATTTTATATTGTGTTTTAATTTTTTATAATACGTTGCATGGTGATTAGATTATTGATATATATGTTATTATGAAACATATTATAGTATAAATAATAGTATTACCTTCATATCGTATTAATACTTTGATTTAATGAAGTTGGACAAAGAAACCTACTTTGATTGGGAGAATCGACATCTAAACGCAGATACAACAAAACTGTAGCATGGAGTAAAAAGGTCCTCCAAGTTACAACAGATTAATCTAGGTATATGATCATTTATGTTTTATAATAAGAAAATTTCATAACTTTATTATAAATCTAAATGTTCAACAAATTATATATTATGTTAACTTGGATTGCGATCATATAGATCTATATATATTTACATGTTATATGTATAGCAAATACAACAGAGATAAACATGTCAAACATAGCAGATGGTTCATTGGAGATAAAAGTTGGTGATCATGAGAATATTGGGCGGCAATAGTGTTAGCCACGAGAACAGTGTGTCAGGTATTAAAAAAGAACAAATTATAAAATACTTGCAAATTAGTAGGCAACATATAATTAAATAAAAACATAATTTTTTTTCCAAATTATATTGGTGAATATAGTAATATACTTAAAATGGAATTTTTTTTTTTTAAAATAACTGGGATATTGGAGACCCAATATGGGAATGTGAGTATTGTGGAGCAATGATGTGGTTCGAGGTAAGAACGAAAAAGCATATCAAAACAGACAAACCAAAGTTCTCACTCTGTTGTATGCAAGGCAAAGTTGTGCTTCCCTTACTGCGTCAACCTCCACAACTCCTCATGGACTTGCTCGAAGGAAAACATCCAAGAAGCAAGCACTTTATCGATAATATACGACCATATATTATGATGCATTTGTTTACATCAATGGGAGGAAAGATACAAGCACCTTCAACTCAAGGACGTGAATCATATAATATCAAAATAGGTGGTTTGAATCATCATTTAATTAGGAGTTTGTTGTCGAATGAAGGCTCACGTCCAAGGTTCTCTCAACTATACATATATGACACAAAACATGAGATTGCTGATAGAAAGTCCGATGTTGGGTATAATAGACATTATACCTTTTATAGATCTGTGTGGTATACTAAACATTCATCAATTTATGTATTGCACTAAACATATTTTCTCACCTTATCTGTTTTGTTTCGCAATTCTGGAGATCCCGAAAATTTGAAGATCCTCTAATTGCGCAATTACAATATATGATAGATGAACACAATCCTCTTGCAAAGAATTTTAGAATGGCCAGAGATCGCTTTAACAAGATTTGTGTCAAAGTGTTCGGTTAAAGCTAATTGGAATGAGGGATACTGATGATGGACATACAATTTACCAACCACATCTGAGGTTGTTGCGTTAATAGTTGGAGACATTGATACTGCAGATAAAAGAGATATTATTATCGAAACATGAAATGAAAAATTAAGGCAACTCTCTGAACTTCATCCTTCTTATCTACCTTTGCAATATCCTCTACTCTTTCCATATGGTGTGCGTGGATATCTAGTAGATGTTTTGCATAGAGATAAAATTCCACCTACTGGCAATTAAAAAAAAAAATAGACAGACTTACTATGAGGGAGTGGTTTATATATCAGATGCAAGATCGAAAAAGAGGCCTCCACCATACTACTTTCGCGGCGACTATGCCATCAGTTTTGCGTTGATGGCTATACGATGATGGAGGTTGAATGATTGTCATTCGTAAAGTATAACCAACAAATTTTTTTGGGCTGACAATGTAAAGAACCTAAGGGAAGCAATAGGTCTAGGAGATACAGAAGGAGCATCTACTGGTAGTCGTGTTGTTATATCAGTCTCATTCACTGGAGGACATAGTTACATAAGGGAGAATTACCAAGATACGATGGTTATTTGTAGATGGTATGACTACCCAGATTTGTTTATAACCTTCACGTGTAACCCAAAGTGGCCCGAGATCACACGGTAGGGGCTTAAGACCTGAAGATAGACCGTATATTATATGTCGAGTGTTTAAGATGAAATTTGATTAGCTGGTACGAGCATGTAATCAAATTGTTGAGGTTCAAATAAAAAATGTATATATAATTGTGACATTATTGCAAGTGTTTTGTATGAATATTATTTATGAAACTTGACACTTATGCTTCAAAAATATCTCATGACATGTTTCTTAGCATTTATCTTAATTTCAATTTTACAGTTGTGTACACCGTTGAATTCCAAAAGCGTGGATTGCTACATGCACATATACTTTTGTTCTTACATCGTGATGACAAGTTTACTAATGGAGAAGCAATAAACAAAATTATTTGTGTTGAGTTGTCAAACAAAGATCAAAATCCAGAGTTGTACGATGTTGTCACAGAGTTCATGATCCGTGGTCCATGTGGTGCTTTGAACCATGACGCGCCATGTACGATGGATAAGAAGTGCGCAAAAAATTTCCCAAAAAAGTTCAATGAGAGAACAACAATTAATGAAGATTGATATCCTGTTTACATGTACAAGAGAAAAGATAGTGGTGCAACAGTCGAAAAGAATGGCATCACGCTTGACAATAGATTTGTTGTTCCTCATAATCCAGAGTTGTTGTGTATGTATCGTACCCATATAATAAATGTAGAATGATGCAACCAATCTAGATCGATCAAATATATGTTTAAGTATATCAATAAGGGGTACGACAAAGTCACAACAACAGCGTACCAAAACCAGCAAAACTTTGAAGATCCAAAGGAAATAGATGAAATCAAGATGTATTATGATTGTCAATACATATCCCCATGTGAAGCCATGTGGAGGATTTTTGGTTTCACTATTCACTATAGAACCCCAGCTGTCGAAAGGTTGAGTTTTCACTTGCCTAACGAGCAGATCGTGCTTTACACTAATTGTAATCCCCCACAATTTTATGAATTTTATAAATATATTGTAATGTATATTTATATATATTTTAGCATTTAAATAATTAAATTCTTAAGTGTTGACTATTTTAAAGTCAAAGGGATTATTTAATGTTTTTAAATAATCAAATATTTTATTTAGTCATACTTTGAAAGTTAGTTAATAGCTTAATTATTTTTGAGTTGTAGTATAAAAGATTTTAAAATGGGTTAGAGGAGCCCAACTCAACTCAAGAACCCAATCATTGATTCTAAAAGTCCAAACACAAATCCATAAGCCCACAAGGGGTTACCTATATAAACCCAATGTAAACCCAAATTTCCCACACTAAAAATCACTCACCCTAATTTTCTCCCTCTCTTCCCCCACGGTTTCCCCCTCCCCTTTGGTTTTTTTTCTTCTCTCTCGGTTCACACTCGCCGGTCGACCCTGCCACCGTTCATCAGGCCCCCGGTCGACCACTGCCACCAGTTCACCGGCCCTGGGTCGACCAACGCCACCGTTCACCAGCAACTATCGGCCGGCGCGTGGCCCGTCTCCTCTCTTGTAGAGCTGATCAACTCCAGCCCGGCCCGGTTTTTGGGAGGGCTTGGGCAGTTTATTTTTGCCCGGCCCGCCCGAAATTTTTTTTTTTGGGTGGGCTTTGGACAAGCCAAAAAAGAAGTTTTAGTCTATTTTTTTTGGCCTGATCCGTTTTTGGCCCGAAAAAGCCCGCTCGACCCGACCTGAAATAACGGGTTCCGGGCACAATTTTTTGGCCCGGATTTGGGCCCGACCCGGCCCGGTCAATGGGCATTTTTTTTTTGGCTCGGCCCGGCCCGGCCCATGATCACCTCTACTCTCTTGGTCGTGCTTCTCCTTCCTCTCTTCTTCTTGGTTTATTTCTTCCTCCTCTATATTATTTAATGTTAAGTTTATGTTTTAAGGATTTATTTAATGTTTTCATGATTAAAATTTGTAATTTTGATGACTTAAATATAAATTTCAGATTATATGATTTGTATAGTAAAGTAATTAAATTTCAGATTTATTAATTATGTTTAAGTTAGGGTTTTAAGCATCAAAGCATGGATTTTTAGGGTTTTATGAGTTGGAAATTGTAGTACTATATTATAGTTTATGAAAATTGAGTACTCTAATGTTTATGATTATGTTAAAGTATGTTTTAAAGGGTTTTAAACATATTATAAGTTGCTGGAATTTTTATTAGTATGCTTATGGTGGAGTTTTAAAGGTCAAAGTATGGTTGTTGAGGGTTTTTAGTGACTAGTATGGTAGTACTATACTAGAAGACATTAATAGTTGGAGTTTTAATGATTAAAAAGGATTTTAAACATTTTTAAAGAGGGTTTAGAATATTTTAAAGTTGCTGGAAATTTATTTGAGTATTGATTCTTGGTTATGTTGGTATTTGGTGGGCGGACAGTATTCTTTAGGCGACTTCTAAGGTTGTGAAAGTGGCCTCTCGTTTTGTCTACACAAGGTACATACATACCTATGTGTTAGTAGACTAGTATCATGTCCCAAGAGTAGGATTGATGTAGTATCATGTATAGGGAACTTTTATAGTTCATATGTGATTTATATTCAAGTAAAATTGCATGTTTTATGCCGTTGTGTGAAGCATGTTGCCAATGTTGGTTATAATATGTTTGTATGGATGATTGATGTAAGCATGTGGGATTGAGAATTTTATTTTATTAATTCACATGCGGGATTAATATTTATTGTAACACCCCGATAATTCTCTCTTTTCAGAAATACCTTTATAATATAAAACTTAGAGAATTACCCAAGTATTATCGCCCGTGTGATAACGTATCGGCTTATTCAGAATTTTGCTGCGGAAAACATCTAACTAAACTTCATACTTTATTATCATAAATAAATAAATAAGTACTTTAAAATCAAACACTCTATATATGTCTACTCAAACAAACTTATTATAATACGTTCCTACTAATGCAGAAAATATGATATACTAGATTACACGAAGCTCTCCATTCCCATTCCCCAATGATGCAACATCACGTGAACCTGTAAATGTCAATGCTCTAGAGAATCTGCTCACCAAAATTGGGTCATCACGGGATCAATAAGGCAAAGCCATGATCAACAATCACAAACAAAGCACGTAATCGGCAAAGTGAGTACTACATACTAATACATAAGCATTCCTAGCGAGGATACTAAATAAATAACATGCGGGAATAAATAATAATATAATCATATAACATTCTACGAACAACTTTAAGCCCGAACTAAACTCTAAACATCTTTTTATTACTCAAATGGAATAGTTATTGGACCTGAGTTGTCTTATCTACTAATGCCCTCATTAAGAAGACGAAATACGGGAGCTACCACGTATTCCGGAAATGACTGCGATATCGAGGAACCTTTGCTAAGCGAAAAAGGGATGGTGATCAATCCATCTCAGGTAAAAAGCCATGGCTCAGCTCACCATGTACCCGACTCCTAATGTCCAACTCTAGACGTGCACCGGTCTAAAGTCTATAACTATCCTCGTTACACTTTACGTTCTTTACAAGTTATTACTTGTTATGACACACATACAAGCAACACGAAATACAATTCAAACATTCATGGCTGAACTTCTTTTATCTTAGGATTTAATAAGTGATCACAACTTACAACCCAAGACTCACTTTCTTTTAATCTCAACTTTCTTATTTGTTGAACCTAGCCAACAATCAAACTTACCTTTAAAAGGCATACTTATCAACTTACCAAATAAGGCCTACAGTCCTCATAAAGTAGTGAAAATAATACTTGTAAGGAAACACATGAATAACATGAATCAATCTTAATAACATATTAATTCCCCCATGTGAATTAATAAATAAAGTTCCCATCCACATGCTTGCATCAATAAATCCATACAAACATGACAATTCTTTACTCATAATAAATCTCATAATCAACATGCTTGCTCACAGGCATAAAACATGTAGAAATCAATCATACTAGAAATCACATATGAACTTATAAAGTTCATATACATGATACTACAACTTTTTCCTCCTTAAATCATGATACTAATCACATAGCACACAAGTATGTACGTACCTTGTGTAAACTAGTCGGCAGACCACTTTTAACTCTAAAAGTCTCCTACAGAAAATTCTCCGCCTAGAAATCAATATAAACTAAAATCACTACTCTTAAATAAAAAGGCAGCAACTTTAAAATATTTAAAATCCCCTTTAAACATATTCAAAAGTTGATTTTACTATCAAAACTTCAATTACTTTTAATTCCTAGCATAGTACTACCATACTAGTAATTAAAATTCTTAAAACTCCCTAAATAAAATCTTTTCTGAAATTCCAGCAACTTATAAAATCATAAAACCCTCTTTAAACCTATGCAAACATGTTTAAACTCATAATCTAAACCAATCTCATAGTATACAACATGCTACTATGGTTTTCTAATAATTAACACCCTAAAAATCCATGCTTTAATGATTAAAACTTCAATCTAACAATAATAAACAAATCTGAATTTTTATTCTTATAATATATAATATATATGAATCAAGATTATTGATTGAAACAGTAAATTAAAATCAATAATCATTATTAACATTAAAATAAAGCATAAAAACATAATCTTTAATGGAAACTTGAGGAAGAAGAAAAGAATTAAACCAACAATCAAAGAATCCAAGAAGAAGGATGAAGGCGCCGAAAACAAGGGACACTCAGCAGCAAACGCACACGACTTGTGATTTTGAAGGTTTTGTGACGTTTCTTGTTAAAGAAGAAACGTTACTTGAAGAAGAAGAAATATTGAGATAAGAAAAAGAAAAACGGTGAGGAGAGAAAACGAATAAGGTTGCCGTGAGTTTTGAGAGAGGAGAGAGAGAAAATACTCTTTGTGTGGGGTAAAATAATTGGGTATTAAGATATTTATAAGGAGGCTTCCTTTTTGGGCTTAGGAAAAGGAGATTGGGCTCAATTAAATTTGATGATGAATAGGATAAATAAATTAGAATTCCTAACATCAATATAACTCCTTTCTCCTAGTCTACTTAGAATTTGGGTTCCTCAAGTCCACTTAGACTTCTTTTCCAAATCAAATTCGTATTTCAAACCTTTTTCAAAGCATGCCTAATTAAAATATTTTTAACTTTCTTAAATCCTTAAAATAATTTTATTTGACTTTTAAAATAGTCAATCTTCTTTAAATAATCAAATCATTTAAAACTAACTTATGTTTAAATATAAATATATAAATACTAAATATAAATATATAAATACTAAAATATATTTATAAAATCCTTTAAAATTATGGGGGATTACATTTATATTGTTTATTGGATCATGAATTGGATCATGTTGTTCGCTTTGGATCATTTATTATACTTACTTTATGAAGACCGTGGGCCTTATTTGGTAAGTTGGATATTCACCTATGGAAAGATTGGTTGATTGTTGACTTAGATCAACAAATAAATATTGGTTGGTTAACGAACTAAGTATTTGAATCATTCTTGGATTATTTGAGTTGTTGATCACCTTATCTAAACCTAAGATAAAAATGGAAGCTTTGTGTATTCATGATATTAATGTTGGTTGCATGGCCTTACTTTGTGAGTTACAACGAGTAAATAATTTATTAATAACTTAAAGTGGAAAGTGAATAGCAATAAGCTTTAGACTTGTGCACGTCTGAAGTGTTGGACTAGTATGAGTTGGAGTACATGGTGGTAGCCCATGGCTTTTCTTGGGACCGGATTGATCACCGTGTCCTATTTTTATTTAAATTAGTACCTCGATATCGTTGGTCATGGGAGTACGGAGTCGCGCCCGTACTTCGTCTTCTAAATTGAAGACTGGTTTGGTTTGGACAACTCTATCCATTGCCTATTCAATCTAATTATAATTAATCTATTGATTTTGGAGTCTAGTTTAGTATAGTCAATCTGTTATTTATTATGTCATTGTTTATCATTGAGTTAATGTTTATTAGTATCATGTTAGGTTTTATATTTTATTTAGTATATAGTACTCGACTTTCTTGCATTCGTCTTACGTGTATGTCGATCATGGATGTGCCTTATTGATCCTGTGATGACCCATTTGGTGAGTAGTCTCTCAGGATCAATAGAGCATCGACCATTCTAGGTCTGAAGATGATGCATCATGGGTTCGGGTTTCGTGGAGAGCTTGTGTTTAGCTTTAATACTTTCATAGTTTGATTTTAATTGTGGTTTGAGTAGTTGACTTTTGGTTTGGTTGACTTTTGGTTTGGTTTGGAGTTGACCTTATGGTTGACTAAGTTATTAAATTTTCAAAGTTATTTATTTATTTCCGCTGCAAAATTCTGAGTAAGCCGATACGTTATCACACGGGCGATCATGCTTTGATAATTCTCTAAGTTTTATAATAAAAAGGTATTTTGGAAAATAGAGAATTGTCGGGGTGTTACATCGATGATCTTTGATATAAATTATGTGCTCGAGAGACCTAATATTGAGAGGACAAATTTTTGTCATGGATGGAGTGCAACAAAAAATATGTTGAAGCCACAGAATTAAGCCATGTTGAATTTCCTACAAAATTTGTATGGCAACAAAGTCCACGTGAATGGGCACCTTGAATTAAAAGGGATTATGCATCGGAAGAATTTATCATGTTTCCCCTGGAGCAGGTGAAAAATTCTATTTAAGGACATTGTTAAATTTTGTGAAAGGTGCAACGTGTTATGAAGGCATACACGTTGTTGATGGAGTACAATATACAACGTTCAAATAAGCATGTTATGCTAGAGATCTGTTAGATAATGACAAGGAGTACATTGATGCTATAATAGAAGCAGAGTTTAGAGAATCTGGATAGTATCTCTGCAATCTTTCTGCATGCTATTGTTGTCGTGCAGTTTGGCACCTTCTTTCTTATGATATTCTACATAGACAACGCAGACTTCTCCAAGCCAGAGGTATATTTACTTTTATATCACTTTATGTAATAAATGTGTATACTAACATATCTTACATAAATAACTTTAATTTTTTCCTATCGCACGTTGTGTTTGTTTTGCAGCATTACGTCTAAGTGATGAATAATTGCAAAAATTAGCTTTGGCTGACATCGAAGCTAAGTTACAAAGTAATGGTAGGACCCTTCGTAAATTTACGGGAATGCCATTTCCAGATGACTTGATTGTATCAGATGGCCAAAATAAGCTCATTATGGATGAGCTTTCTTATGACCGAGAGCAATTAGAAAAGGAATTTCAAGATCTTTATTCTGGACTGACTGATGAGCAACTTGGAATTTATAATGAAATCATGTCTGTTGTATTGTGCGGTAAAGGAGGTGTATTCTTTGTATATGGTTACTGATAAGTGCATATATTTCTATATTTTTGGTCCCTAAAATTAGTCTTCTGGTTGTTTCCTATGTAAAATTTTATAATTCTTGTTGACTTTTATTAGTAGTGGGTTTTTATACCTATATTATATTTTATTAAATAATTAGCTTAAATAGTGCATTATGTTTATTATAGGTACTTGACAATTTCACATTGGCAAAGGAGGACCAAAAGAATAAAAAAAAAAGGAAGAAAATGAAAAGCGAATATTAAAGGACACAAGCTCACCTGAGCTTGTGTGAAGTAAAAGAGGGAAACAACTCATCTTCTCTAGATGAAGGCAATAAAGCAGGAAACCTTCCTACTCATTAACTAGCGAAACAAAAAAAAAGATAGAAACCTATCTTGTTCCTTCATTCACGCAAGAAATGGAAGATGAAATTTCATCTTATTTTGGTTATTCTTATCTTATTCTCTAATTCCTTCCCAACAAACCTACTGGGGTATATAGTTTCCAATTCTCACCCAAAGAGGACGTGCACAATTTAGCCAAGAAATTCGTTAGTTGAGTGAGGATCTAATTGAGTTTGTGATTGGGCAATTGGAAGAGAAGACAACCATTGGAGGGAAGCTTAGTCTCGAATTCAAGGTCGAACAAGAGCTATGGTGAAACGCGGGGTCGAAGCCGAGTGTTGTACGGTGTTCTTGGGCACATAATTCACAAGTTCTTCTCTTACTTATTGTTCTCAATTTCTATTCTTTCAATTTACTTTGCTATTTTATTAGAGTCTTATTGTCATTATGATGAATTAGTTTGGATATCATTATCTACTCGAGTATTTTACCCATTAATTATTATTTGAATTTGCTTGTGATTCATGTTTAATTGGTGATTATGCATATTACTAGTGTATATATGGTTGTCAATTATTGCTATCTATATGGGTTGGCTTAGCTTAGATCATATAGCAAAGTGGCCCCGAACTTACGTTAAGTTTGCGATCATGGTTTAATTTAAATTAAAGAATAAGTTCAATCTAATTATTGTAAGCATTTATGTGATTAGAATAATTAGGATTGATGATGTCTCCTAATTTATAATGCTTCCAATTTTAATTCATACAAGTTGCGATCATATTTGTGTTAATTAGATTGGTTTAGAATCGATTTTGGCCTAGTTCAAAATTGGTTTTAAGTAAGGGAAGATAAGGAGTCTTTGCTATCAAGTCTTTACATTTAATCTAATAATTATATTTGGTTAAGTTCTCAAGACGACTATGAAGTTGAAACGGTTAATTGTGTCGTCACTTGTAAATAATAGTTTAGTAGTTCGTTTATAAGTAGTATTAATAGTTCGTCGGAATTGAAACCCCCTTTAATCGTACATATGTGAATAGTGTAATTAATATATATAGTGTATTATATGTGTACAATCATGATTTTTATTATTTTTTAGTTAAACTATGAGTTTAGGAAGTTAAGTAATCTCTCCGTGGGATCAACCCTTTTTTACCCTTTTACTAGTTGTTCATATTTTTGAAGGTCTAATATAGGTTTTTAATTCAATACGGTAAACGACACGTATCAGTTATGGAGGAATAGGAAAGACGTACCTGTGGAGATTATTATGTGTTGCATTAAGTCGTAAAGGGGAAATTGTTTTGCCAGTTGCATCAAGTGGAATAACGTCTTTGTTGCTTCCGCGTGGGAGAACTGCGCATTAATTCTAGATTTGGCCTACCGCTAAATGTCGATGAGAACTCAACATGTCGTGGCGTTAAGCTAGGATCGGACTTGACATGACTACTTTTGAAGACAAAGCTTATCATTTGGGATGAAGCTCCCATGATACATAAATACTGCTTTAAAGCTCTTGATAGAAGCTTAAAGGATGTTATGCAATCAATAAATCTAGCAAATCTGCATATCCCATTTGGTGGTAAGGTGGTTGTGTGTCACTGGTGACTTAAGACAGATATCGCCTGTTGTTCCCAAAGGTAGCATGCAAGCTAAGATATTGTCTTTTCGAAGAATCAATAGTGTTAACTCGGAAGGAACACTACAGAGGGGGGGGTGAATTGTAGTGTGAAACTTATTGCCCAAATAATGCGGAATTTAAAACATAAGCAATAAGGAACTTAAAGTGCAAGAGAGATTTTTACGTGGAAACTTCTTGTCTCAATACAAGAAGAAAAACTACGACCTCCTCAGGATTTAAACTCTTCACTAGAATAGGGAACCTCCTCTGTTACAACCTATTACATGCCCAAGTTCCACTCGGAACTCCAACTCTCTCACAAGTTCCACTATATACTCTAGACTTAACTCTAAGTCTCTCAAGAGTTCCCACAACTCTTTACGAAAGGTTTACTCAAACCCTTACTTCACCCTTCAATAGACTTCACCCTAAGTCTACACATACACAACAAGAACTTACTTAAGTTCCTAAGTCGAACTTGATACATGAATTCACTCAAACTCTTAACCAAGTCCCCATTACAAGAGTTCACTCAAACCCTTTAACCCCAAACTCAAATACAGACATTTGATAATTTAGTTTAACTATAGTATATAGAAGCGAAAAAGCGTAAAGGAACATGACACTCGTAGGAACTTGGGCCCGACTCAAAATGAGGAATATAAAAATATAATTCTTTTATAACATTATTATTCCTTAAGCCTTACCTTATGACACAAGTCAGACACTATGGAATGACGCCAGTCAGATGATTTGAAACTTAATTGAACTTGTATATTTATAGCAGTCATTTAGAATGAACGTGGGATTAATCACGAGTTAGTGGTTTAAAGCATTAACCCATGTTGTTCCTTAGCTTGAGGAACAAGCTCCATGATCTCCCACTAACAACACGTTCATTTTGAACGTGTGTAACAACCAGTAATGGAGTCCTAAGATCTAGCAGTTACTTGTGCAACATTTTCTTAAATAAAATTATCAATTAAACTAATTCCTAAAAACACTCTAACTACCTTGTATTTTATTTAAAAATATTTATTAACTAATTAACCACTAACTCTTTAAAACATGTCATGCTATATTTAGTTATTACATCATATTCACTTTTCATTGTTCTTATCTTTTGTTGTTCCCAAAAGTGACCAGTTCCTTTGTTTAGGAACACACTCAGACGTTGGAAACAACCAAAGAATGATTTGTTACACTAACCAAATGAACCTGCTGCATGGTTAATGTAATCTTTGACTCAATCTAATTAATTTGAGACTCCTAACAACTTTAGAATATTATTCCTAAACTAGTTCTAAAATATATATTTCTTAATTTAAATAATATCTTTTAGATATATATTCCTTATTTATCTCAACCGCTTGCTCACTTATCTTTTGACTCTATGTTCCACGAGTTCCTTATGACCTTGTTTCATTACCTTTCACGTTTCCACATACTTACATGAATCTTAGAAAATAAGCTCATATTTTCTGCCTTCATGCTCCATGCTGCTCCAACTCAAGAACCGCATGTTGATAGCTCCACCTCAGGAACCTCGATGTGCTAGTTCCTTTAAGGAACTTCGCACTCATAGTTTCTATATAGGAACTTCTTGTTTCAACTCTGAAACTTCATCTTGCTGCTCGCACTCAGGAACTGCTCCGGAACTTCATATTCGATGTTCCTCTTAGGATATACCTGGGAACCGATCTATTTGTGTTCCTTCTAGGAACTCTTCTAGGAACTTTGATGCTGCTTGCTTCTGTATCATTTTTCTTGAGCTCTTCATGTTTGGTTCCAGCTTAGGAACTTACATAAAGTCTAGCAACATATTTGTAGAATCTCTCTTTGGATTTCTTCCTCAGGAACTTCACTTATTGGAATTCCTTCATGATGTGATATATTTAATCTTCCATGACTTGTTCTATGTTAATGTAGTATGCACATCTCAAACACACATGTTAGTTAGATAATCATCATTTGTTTACAATCATCAAAACACTACATGACTCAACAAATAGTTCTTATTTATGGGAGTTTTGTTGTGTGCTTAGATTAACGCAAAACATGCGTGTCACAATAGACTCAAATCTGGAAGAAATTAGGGAGTTCTCTTAGTGGATTTTGAACATCGGAGATGGCAAAGTTGGTGAATCGAATGACGATGAAGCTGATGTAGAAATTCCTCATGAAGCATTGATATATGGAGGAGATGATCCTATTTATGCAATAGTCGATAGCACATATGGAAAGCAAGTTATTTTCAAGAAAGACCTATTCTTGCTCCAACTAATGAAATTGCTGACATGGTTAATGATCATGTGTTGTCACGCTTACCAGGTGAAGAAAGAATGTACTTGAGTTCAGATGCAATTTTTAATGGAGGAAGGGAATTTCGGAATACACGAGATGTACTCTACTGAATTTCTTAATACAATCAAGTGCGGGGGTTTGCCAAATCATAATATAACCTGGAAGGAAGGGGAACCAGTGATTCTACTACGGAATATTGATCAGACTTCTGGGATTTGTAATGGTGCTAGGTTAGTCGTTAAGCACCTTGGCAATCGAAGTATTGAGGTCGTTGTTGTATCTGGTAGTAATGTTTGTGATAAGTTTTTTTTTTCAGCAGATGACACTTACCCCATCAGATGCAACAAAGTTTCCCATCAAATTTCAAAGAAGACAATTCCCATTGGTTTTACAATGACAATCAATAAAAGCCAAGAACAGTTGTTAGCGCACGTAGGCTTATATCTCCCTCGACCAGTATTCAGGCCATAGATAATTGTATGTGGTTGTTTCAAGAGTTACAAAAGGGTTTGAAAATCTTAATCTGTGATAAAGATCGTGCCAACTCATCCGTTACAACCAATGGTTTATAAGGAAGTTTTTCCAAATGTTTGAATCGTGTATATAATTGTAATTGACCTCTATTTTTATCCATAATGTGTTTCTATTCAATTTGATTTTCTGTCATACTCATTAAACAAAAACCTTGCTTTCAATTATATTTAATTAATTATTTCATCGAACATTCATAAGTCTCTTTTCATTTGACAAAGAATTGATAATATCACATACACATATGGCCTCCCGTGCATTTTTGCACGGGTTAAAAACTAGTTTATAATAATGCCCTTTAATATACAAACTTTGTACATTAAAGAGATGAACCGAAAACTCCTCAAACATATTTCACGAAGTTTTTTTTGACGACATATTTCACGAAGTTGAGAGCTAGTTTCCAATTAAATAGCACAAAGAAAAGGCATCATCCATCATGTACTCAAAATAAAAATCAGCAGACTTTTTTTTGAGTGAAAATTCTATTGTGCTCCCAGGAGCACAGTGCACCCAGTAATTTTGTTCCATCTTCGATGAGTAAATGTTCTATTTCAACAAATGTTCGTTTTAAACATATTTTTCAGCAAAAAATTATGTTCTACTTTCTGTGAAAATTGTTCTATTTGCAATAAGCAAATGTTCTACTTCAACAAATGTTCGTTTTAATCTTATTTTTCAGCAGAAAATTATGCTCTTTTTCTGTGCAAATTGTTCTATTTTTTATAAGCATATGTTCTATTTTAAAAAAATGTTCGTTTAAAGCTTATTTTTCTGCAAAAAGTATGTTATGTTTTCCGTGAAAATATGTTCTATATTTGATGAGCAAATGTTCTATTTAAGTAATCGAATTCTGATAATGTTCCACTTCTACAGTAAAATGTTCGTTTTCGTAATTGAATTCTGGTAATGTTCCATCTCAACAGTAAAATATTCGTTTTCGTAAGTGAATTCTTGTAATGTTCCACTTCAATAGTAAAATGTTCGTTTTCGTAACCGAATTCTTGTAATGTTCCACTTCAATAGTAAAACGTTCATTTTCGTAACTGAATTATTGTAATGTTCCACTTCAACAGTAAATGTTCGTTTTTATTTTCGTAAATGTTCTACTTTGTATTGTGGGAGCACACTCCTCATTGTGTTCATGGGAGCACAATACACAGATTATTTTTTAAGGGGAAAATCACCAAAATTTGAGTTATAGGCAATTGCAAATAGCAAAGCAACGACATGCATGAAGGTAAGGTGTTACGAACACTTTCTTGTTGAAATGGAACATTCAAGAATTCATTTTACGAAAACGAACATTTCTTTGTTGAACTGGAACATTACTAGAATCCAATTACGAAAATGAACATTTTATTGTTGAAGTGGAACATTACTAGAATTCAATTACTTAAATTGAACATTTGCTTATCAAATATAGAACATATTTTTAGGGAAAATAGAATAATTTTTTTTGCTGGAAAATAAGCTTTAAAAGAACATTTTTAAAAATAGAACATTTGTTTATCGAAAATAGAACAATTTTCACGAAAAATAGAACATAATTTCTTCTTTGAAAAATAAGCCTTAAAAACGAACATTTGTTGAAATAGAACATTTCTTTATTGAAAATAGAACATTTTTTTCCGGAAAATAGAACATATTTTTTCTTTGAAAAATAAAACTTAAAACGAAACGTTTGTTGAAATAGAACGTTTCCTTATTGAAAATATGAAACTTTTTACGGAAAATAGAAACGTATTTTTTCTTTGAAAAATATCTTTAAAATGAACGTTGTTGAAATAAAACGTTTCTTTCGGAAATGGAACAAATTCAGTTTGAGTGCATGATGTGCCACCGTGCTCATGGGAGCACAATAGAATTTTCAGCAAACGGCATGCACTCATCTAACAAAATAATTATGCTCAAATCTGCCTACACCACCTTCATCCTAGCTGTGCACTTTTCTCTCAACACCCACACACACCCCCCTTCTTCCTTCCCTCATTTTCTTCAACTCTTTTAACAGTCTCTCTCTCTCTCTCCATCTCTCATCTGATTTGGCGCATACACAAAAGCGTGTAACTCAAAAATTAACCCTTGAAAATTCATAAATTTGTGTATCATCAAATGCCAAGATTATTTTGAGATACAAAAATTTGTGCAACTAGATTTCTGTGTTTTTTGAGGCATTTAAAATGGCGGGTCAGAATCAAGGAGGAAAGTTGGATCAATTTGAGTCTTTTTTTAAAAGGGCAGATTTGGATCAAGATGGTCGGATTAGTGGTGCTGAAGCCGTCTCTTTTTTTCAAGGATCTGGTTTGAATAAACAAGTTCTTGCCCAGGTTACTTTTTATTTATTTTACTATTATGTTTCATAATTTGAACTTGTATTGTTTGTATTGATTCTAGGGCATTTTTTGTGAAGTGGGTTTAATTGTTCTGGACTTATGGTAGTAGTTAATTTGTTGATAATGTAATGTGAATTAATGAATTATGGTTGTTTTCTTCATATTTTGATTAGCAAGAGATTGTAGCTAAGGATTTTTAATCTCAGTAATTCTCAAATGGGAGATTAATTTTAGAAACTAGTTTAAAATTTGTTCGTTTGTGATTTCGGGTTTGAAATTTTTCTCCTTGATCAGCTGCTCTTGGAATGAAGCCATCACTGTGCAGAATTTTGGGTTCATAATCTTATGTTATGTGTTATAAGTGTTTAGTTATACATATATATATATCTGTAATTCTAGCCTAAAATCTTAAGTGGGTTAGGACCTTGCAAATTATATCGAAATCTGATGATGAATCGAATTTGCTGTGCTCTTTCTATCATAGGCAGCTTTAGTTGTTTAGTTGTGAAAATAGTGCAATTTATCTTAGAAATCCGGGTATGCTTGTCTATGAGTGAAAATCATTTTGCCACATCAGATCTTTTAGCTTTCAAGAGGTCATTATTTGAGAGAGAACTGGTATAGAGTAGGTACTTTCATTCAATGTGAACAGGTATAAGCAGGCTGTTCTTCTCCTGTATTGATATGGAGGTTGGAGAGTTCACTTCGTCATACTTCAATAGTTGGCGACTGATATAAGTTATTGACTCTGGTTGCAGATATGGATGTATGCTGATGAGAAGCGTGCTGGTTTCCTTGGCCGTCAAGAATTCTATAATGCCCTCAAGCTGGTAACAGTGGCACAGTCTAAGCGAGAATTGACTCCAGAGATTGTCAAGTCTGCATTGTATGGACCAGCATCATCCAGGATCCCTCCCCCACAGATAAATCTCCCACCCGCCCCTACATCTCAGCCATCTTCTGTGTCTAGTTCACCTGCAATGCAGATGGGTGCTATGAGCGCCTACATCGTCACAAAATCTAGGTTATAGAGGTTCTGTACCTCCTAACCAAAACATGCAGCAACAATATTTCCCATCTCAGGGAATCAGTCAATGAGGCCTTCTCAAGCTCTGCCAGCTAGTTCTGCTTCACTTCCTTATCAAAGTGGTTCTGGTCTTCCCAATTTGGGCGTCTCACCTACTGGGCCCCCAAGCTCTGGATTTTCAATTCCTAGTCGTCCAGTCTTAGGCATGTCGACGCCTGGTTTTCCCGGGTTCGGGTATGTCGAGTCCCGGTCTTTCAAGCTCAGGCATGTTGACATCTGGTGTTCCGAATTTAGGGATGTCTCCTACTGTGGTTCCAGGTTCAGGAATGTCAGCTACTGGTCTTCCAAACTCTGGTGGGTCAACCAATTGGATGGGTGGAAACATGAGTGGGGCTCCATACGGACATATGTCTCAGGTCCCCAATAAGGGGACAATTCCATCTACATCACAAAAATACAATAGTGTCTTCCCAAGCTGCAAACAACAATTTTAAAGCAACTAATACGTTCGTGGATGGGTTTTCTTCCAATTCAGTAGCTGGAAGTGACCTTTTTGCGGCTTTTTCAATGACTAAATCAGGTGCTTCTCCAGCGACATCTTCAGTGGCAACTTTACCAACCTCCTCCGCTATTGTTCCTGTCTCTGCTTCATCTCCAGCATCCTCTGTTCCAACTTCATCGGCAATTGTTCCTGTAACTGCGTCTCAGCCTCCATCGAGATCAAGCTCTCTTGACTCGCTACAAAAGTGCCTTTGTGAAGCAACCTTTGGGTGGTCAGCCACAGCAGCCACATGGTTTCTCAAATCTGTCTCAGTCTGTACCTCAAGTCTCTTCTTCCGGTGTTTCACCTGGACCTGGTAATTCTACGTTAGAACAATCCCAGCCACCATGGCCAAAAATGACTACTCCTGGTATACAGAAATATACCAAAGTATTCATGGAGGTGGACCGGGATCGAGATGGAAAAATCACGGGTGAGCAGGCACGCAATCTATTCCTGAGCTGGAGACTACCAAGAGGTAGGATGTTGTTCCTCTTATTCTTGTGATTGAGATTTCCAAATTTATTTGATTAGTTGTTATTTTAATGTCTTTCTTTTTACTCTATGTTGCGGTCCTCGTCTTCTAGACATCGAGTTTTTAGATTGTGAAAAGTCATTTGCAGCGCATGGTCATCATTCATATGAGTAGAATATCCTAGTGGAGTAATAGGTTTCAATATCCTTGGAAATGCTGTGCCACTAACTTATTCTACCCGCGTTCCCTTATCTGAAAACTTAACACTGAGATTATGAGATTTGGGTTCTGGTTTTAATGGTGTCGGGTATAATGCTTGTCTATTTTCTCCATCTATTAAGTTGATGTGCTTTCTCTTCTTCTATTGGATTATTCTCTTTTGGGAATGAGGGTGTTATGTCCTAATTGTAATTTTTTTTGGTGTTGGCATTACAGAAAAGCAAAGTTTTTACCATTCTTCAGTTTGTTTTGATGTGTTAAAACTTAAAGTGTCTTATTAATGTTTTCACGGGGTTGATGTTTGGGAACGTATCATGGCAGTGCTGATGGTGCGTAAGCCCTTGTGGCATTTAGTGTGGAAGGTCGATGTGCTCCTTTGATATGATGTATGGTGCAGGACTCTACGTTCGAACCCTCTGACTATTAGGGGCTCATTTAGTGCGGAAGGTCGATATGCTCCTTTAATATGATGTATGGTGCAGGACTCTAGCTCGAACTCTGACTATTAGGGGATCTGTTACTTTAGGCAAGGGTACGAGTGTCTCTGTAGTGGAACAAGGTCATATCCAAGTGTAGATACTTAGGGCTCAGAACCACGAGGACATAGTGTAAAGTTTGACACTGGCCGGGGACATGGCATGATGGCATGAAGCATAATCTTGATAAAAAGGCTTCTTTGATGTGCTGCTCACTTTTCAAATGCATTTTTACATATTTCAACTGGCCTATTTGTTAGTTCTTGTTAAAATTCTGATCATTAACCTATATATATATATATATATATATATATATATATATATATATATATATATATATATATATATATATATATATATATATATATATATATATATATATTATATTTTCTACTTTCCTCTTCCTCTCTTTTTAACCTTTTCTATTTATGGTTTGTGGTTCAATGGGGTGGGAAATTGATGTGCTGAGTAAGGATTCAATCTTAGTAGGCTAAATGAAAGAGCTGAAGAAATATAGAAAGGGGGGTCGTAAATGAACTAATTCAACATGGGATACGACCTTGCAATTGGGGAAAGGAAGGGATGGACTGACACTTGGACTCGTGCTGCTGTGAATTAATAAGGAAGTTGATGACAGTGAAGAAATATCTTGTGGAGATGAGAGAGAGATGCGGTGTGTAGTAGGAGGGAGATGCTTGGGAATGGGGGGTGGGTGGTGGGGCGGTGGGGAGAGGTGAAGGGGTGATTTATATATTTTTATCCCTCTTTTGAAGTGTTTTTTTTTCTTTTTATGTAAGAGCACTAGTCTTTTTCTTTTATCCTCTGCTCCAACGTGTTGCGGTGGTGAATTGTGTTCTTTCTTTCTTTGTAAGATAGTCCTGTTTTCTCTATTGAGATCTATTATTTTCCAGATTATGCTCTTACGGTCTTACTAGACCACCAGAAATTTCATTTCTATCCGAAAACAAAATATAGCTCAAGAGTTAGTAGAATTGTGTGTTATTTTGTGTAGATTGCTAAGGATTATAAATCTATGCTATATAACTGCATCATCTCTTTGTGA